>CM034362.1:82918076-83244400 GCA_019925275.1 Mytilus edulis | reverse complement strand
GATCATTGTAATTGGAGGTATGATGATCCCAACATGATGGCGCCAAAAACAAGTAAAATCGTGTTATTATGGCTAATATTTCGGTAACAAGGCCACATATTATACTAAGAACACAAATACACAACAATACTGTAAATATCAACCTAGCGGCTGAGTAATTCTTGAAAGCAACATGTGTACACAGGAAAATTAGAAGATGATTTTACTTTTTTTGGCTATGTCATGTTGGGATTGTGCTAACTGCAATTTCGATGATCAGTTTAACACTAGTGTATATGTTCATTATTAGTAAACGATTCTTAGAAGACCAAAACTCTTAAAGGACAAAAAAATTTACATTGACAATACATATCCAAATTTATTAGCTTAATAAAAAACTTCACCTGAAAATCAGGTGTGATATGTGATTTGTTAGAATCCGGGTCTGTTCGCGCCAATCACGTTCGCACCCTTCCACATTCGCCCCCATTCACTTTCGCACCCCACATGTTCGCACCCAAATTTTGCGAAAAGTTCGTTCGCACCCCACACGTTCGCACCCAATTTTACCAATTTTTTGGAGGTGTATTGGTATAAATATATATGCCATTGTTTCTAAATAATTCGAGATACTGACAAGTTTTTTTGTGTCATGACAAGTTTATAAAAAAAAGTCCTTGTTTTTAAGTCAGATTATATTATTCTGACAACAACTATTTCATTTGTGTGTTGAATAATTCTTAATCGTGTTTTGGTTAGTGTATTGAAATAATTTGTTTTTCACTGTTTTCTAGTCAATTAAGTGCGAATCTGACAACATGTTGAACAACTGGTATGCATGGTAAGTGTATTGCTATAATTAATATTTATTTTATTAGTATTTACATCAAAGCAATTTAAAACAACAATCATGATTTATAAACAACAGTAAACAATAACACTAAGTTAGGCTGTTTATAAATACCAATTAGCAATAATCATACATAATCAACATTTAATAATAAATCATCAGATTGATAAAAAAAAAAAATCTATTCAATAAATTCTCAAATTTTATTCAAAAAGAATACAATTATTTGTTATATTCATATGAATAATTTCTAACAATTAACTTAAATTTTATTAAAAATTGGGCGCGAACATGTAGGGTGCGAACGGACGTGGGGGGCGAAAATGTGAGGTGCGAACGTGTAGGGTGCGAAACTATATTGGGCGCGAACGGACCTGATACCGATTTGTTATATGTGAAATGTATAATCTGGTAATAAAAAAAAAAATCGTAAAAAAAATACTGAACTCTGAGGAAAATTCAAGACAGAAAGTCCCTAATCAAATGGCAAAATCAATTGATAAAATACATCAACGGAATGGACAACAACTGACTTGGTACAGACATGTTCAAATCAAGAAAATGGTGGATAGAACCTTGTTTTATAGCACTAAACCTTTCACTTGTATGACAGTCGCATCAAATTCCATTATCTATTTACAACAATGCCTGAACAATACAAACCGACATAATAGGTAAAAAATGCAAAAATAGGGATACAGCAGTCAACATGGTGTTGTAATCTTTCATCACTATTAAACAAACAAATATGTAACAACGAAGCACAAAAAGTCACATCAAGTTTAAGAACCTTATTCATTACCTTTTGTCTCGCTTGACGAAGTCAGTAAGTGAGACATAGGTATGCTGTTTTCGGCGACGATGACTACGACGTCAACAATGTATTCGTTTGTGATTAGGTCTAGTTTATGGTGAACCACTATGGTAAGTCAAAGACATTTGGTATGCAGTTGTATTAGTATTGGCACATCTCATTACCATGGAGATTATTTGACCCCGCCCCCACAGTCATTATGTATTTATTTGTGTTTGTTTGTTTAAAGGGAACTACTTCGTACTTATGGTAAGTCAATGGTATTTGGTATGCAGTTGTATTTAATTACCATTTGCACATCTCATTTCCATGGGAATTGCTTAGCCATGTACCTTCAGTCATGGTTCACTGACTTTGAATATTTGCAAAACTTACATGTTCTAGTGTTGCTATTTTAATTTCAACATTTGCATTATCGAAATTACAAAAAAAACGAGACGGTGTATCTGCTTCTGATGCACCGTCACAATTACAGTATATTATCAACTTTGAATTAAATGAAAACAAATGTTTCTTGTAAATCATGTTTCATCTAAATCTTAGAGAGGCGTTTTATTAACTACATTTAAGACGATTGTGCTGTTCTATCACTATTTTCCTTTTGATCTTGCAGACTGATAATATTCTTTCTCAGTGGAGTCGAGTGATATAAAAAAAATATTGTAAGACACTAAGGAGGCACGCGGCGTTGTCAATGAAATTGACATGAAATTGGCATCGTCGTCATAGGTAAAATAGCGATAAACAGATTATCATTGGTCATCTCAACTCAATTGCTTTTCTCACTTTCGCCGTACCGAATCAAGCAGAAAATCAACTTCGTTGAGACGATCAACGATAATCTATAAGTATGCATATCCTAGACTGCGACAAGAGGTCGATAGTGAGTTAAGAAACAGAAAAATCATGTAGGTCAATCAATTCATAATGATGACTGTAACAATTATGTTGTGTCGATTTTCATTTTTTTTTTCACAACGGATGTCACATTAGGATCAGGATCCGCTTACCCTTCCTGAACACCTGAGATCACCCCAGGTCTTGATGGGGTTCATTTTGCTCAGTCTTTAGATTTTTATGTTTTGATATGTGTACTGTTGTTTGTCTGTTTGTCTTTTACTTTTTAGTCATGGATTTGGTGGGTTTTTTTTCGACTAATGAGTTTTCATGTCCCTTTGGTTTCTTTTAACTTTAATTTTCAGTCATTCTCTCTCATAACTATTTGTAAAATTTATTGTGTAAGTGGCAAACCCTTGAAAACTTCGCCCAAATGATTTAAGTATTCACAAGCGTTACATCTCAATAGAGTTATGTAGACACAATACAAAGGAACAACAAATATGTTACTGCTGAGAAATGGGAAGTTGACAATTTGAAAGTTTGTCAATATCATATCATATCAATATATGAATAGATCTTTTAGTTTCGTTATCAATCTTTATCAGAAATAGTCCGCACGAATATATAGTGACGATACACTCTATAGTTGAACAAATCCACTCACCTTGGTGGGTGCAAATAGTGATGCCATCCGTTATTGTTGGACCGTACTACCATTGAAAGGCGTCAGAGATACGCGAATAGTGACGCCATACCTCTTTGTTGGGCAAATCAACCAAGAAAATTAGGACACTGGGCGCCAAAATGATGCTATCCCTTGTTGGACCATATTACCCTCTAAAGTGGACACAGAGAGGCGAAAATTGACGCCATACCTTATTTTTGGACTACTAGTAGTCTTCCTTCAAAAGTGGACACCTGACAATAATAGTGACGTAATATATACCTCATTGTGTGACCATTCTACCCTCGAAAGTGAACAAAGACACACGAATATTGACGAAACACTTTATAGATGGACAAATCCACGCTCCTAGATTGACGTAAATAGTAACGCCATTCTTAATTGTTGGACCGTTCTATCCTCGAAAGTGGACAAAGACATACAGATTTTAACGAGATACTCTATAAGACCGTTAGTCTTCTCGTTTGAATTGTTTTACATTGTCATTTCGGGCCTTTTATAGCTGACTATGCGGTATGGGCTCTTCTCATTACTGAAGGCCGTACGGTGACCTATTGTTGTTTATTACTGTGTCATTTTGGTCTCTTGTGGAGAGTTGTCTCATTGGCAATCATACCACATCTTCTTTTTTTATATGTACATAAGCGTTCTTCAATAGGTTATGTAGACACCATACTAGGAACATGTATGTTACTGCTGAGAAATGGAAGTTGACAATTTGAAAGTTTGTCAATATCATACATACTGTCAATGACCCGGATTCTGCGGGTGTGACCGAGATTTTCACAATTCTGGGGATCCCGGATCACCGCGGGTCATTGAAATAACCCGGAAATCCGAATGACCGATTTCACCGTATTTTTGCCTTGAGATTGATTTTCATAAGTAATATTCCTTTGAAATACGGCAAATTCGTAATTTTCCATGAACATGCAGTTCATTAGCTATGTAAATGTCAAATTAAGTGACCCATAATTTAGTGCATGGTTCACTTGACAGCTTTGGTGTCAAAACCACTGTGATTAACCCAATTACTTAGCTTTAGGTCGTAAATAAATTGCCTGTTGTTTTACAAAGATATTTCAACTAGAGTTACTTCCCTTATTGTCCCATTCAAAATTATTCCTTATTTTAGTTTTTGGGTGAAAAAGATTAATCATATAATGTAAAATTAAATACTTTGAAAAATACTTTTCATTATTTTTATACTTTATACAATTTTTTTAAAAAAAGTTGAAAATTATTTTTTTACATTTATACTTCCTTTAACTGTATTACTATATTTTAGCATGTCTAATTTCCTGTCAATTGAGAGTGTTTTGCCGACGTGAAGGGCTGTATAGCCAGTCAAGGTCGTTAAAAACTTCCATTTGTCGATCGAGAGAGAATGTTCAATGTAATACCTTACATGGTAGTTAAAAGCTAGTAGTTCATTTTAAAATTACACTTGAAAAATAAATTTAGATGTGACAAAAAGTAAAGGACATAAGATGTGATACACAAGTTTATAAAATCTTTAAAAGTGTAATGAAATAATAATAATAGTTTAAATGACTTAACAAGTGAAATGCATGATGTTTGATATCTTTGATATACATTATAAGAAAATGTACATAAATACTGAAATTCAGCTTGAAAAAGTTCGTACGCGTTATGACCTGAGATTTGATTCTTCAATGCAGGTCATGACCTCCATTTTTCGTCACAGGTTGACAGGTAGATCATTCATATAATATATGAATAGTCTTTTAGTTTCGTTATCAATCTTTATCAGAAATATAGGATTTTTAGAAGTCAGCACTTATTCAAAGACACTTACTTAGACGATTTTCTCGATCTCAATTACAAATGGGTTATAAAGTGTAAGCGTGGAACTGAATAGTTTTAGCTTGGAAATACATTACAAAGTGATTGAATACTTCAAGTGATCTTCAAAAGATTATGAAGTTTAATGTAATAACACTACTGGTCAATGTACGCATCAAATATTTCTAAAGGCATTGTTTCATGTTGAAAGAATGGTTGCAGAAAAAAGTAAAATCACAAAAATACGAACTCAGAGGAAAATCAATTCGGAAAGTCATAATCACATGGCAATAAATATACATTTAGTCGACCCGATTGTTGGTTTTATATTAATTTTATTCTGTTTTTAGATGAATTTTTTAATTTGATACTCAATAGAGAAGCCGTAACCGGTTTTGGTTAGGGTTGTGTTGCTCAGTCTTGATTTTCTTTATTGTGATTTGTAAACTGTTGTTTTCGTTTAATTGTTTAGTTTCGCTTGCTTAAAAAAAGTGGAAAATGGCATTCCACAGATAACTACACATTACACAATAATTCTTAGAAATGTAACAACAGCAAAATATCTGGGGGTCACCATCAGTTCTAACCTTAAATGAGATGTGCATATAAACAACATATGCAAGAAAGCTAATAGCACACGAGGCTTTCTTAGGAGGAACATGAACATAGTTCAACATCTATTAAGCTAGTAGTCAACACTTCGGTGTTGACATGGATTCAATAATGTGGTATTATTAAATTTCTGTTTATAACTTTGAATTTTCGAAAAACTAAGGATTTTTTATCCAGGCATAGATTACTTAGCGTATTTGGCACCACTTTTTGGAATTTTGGATTCTCAATGTTTCAACTTTGTACTTGTTTGGCTTTATAATATTTTGATATGAGCGTCACTGATGAGTCTTTGTAGACGAAACGCGCGTCTGACGTATTAATTTAATCTTGTCTTTGATAACTTTTAAGAGCAAGGATATAAGTCTAGTAATACCATCGCTAGAGTATGCTTGCTCTGTTTGGGATCCATACTTACAACAGACATAGATAGCATTGAAAAAGTTCAAAGGGGCTGCGCGTTTTGTTACCAACAAATACAGAAACCTCAAGCGTTGGTAACATGTTACAACACTTGAATGGCGCGTTCTCTGACAGAGAAAAGACTCCAGATTGGGAATGCTTTACAAAATTGAAATTGATTATGACATTTGAGCTGCGATAAATGATGTTTAGATAAAGACACACGAATGTGACTGCATACTTATTGTTAGACAATAATTCTACCCTCGAAAACAGACAAGAGACAAATAGTGACGGCATACTCTGTAGTTAAACGAACCAACCCTCCATGTGTACGCGAGTGTGACGCCATACCTAATTGGACACCGAATAGTGACGGCATATCCTATAGTTGAGAATCCACTTCAAGATTGACGCGAATAGTGGCACAGAAACCGAATTTTCAATATCTTAATAAAACGACTGGATTAAGTTGAGTGTTCGATAATAGATTTCATGTCCCTTTGGTTTCTTTTAACTTTAATTTTCAGTCATTCTCTCTCATAACTATTTGTAAAATTTATTGTGTAAGTGGCAAACCCTTGAAAACTTCGCCCAAATGATTTAAGTATTCACAAGCGTTACATCTCAATAGAGTTATGTAGACACAATACAAAGGAACAACAAATATGTTACTGCTGAGAAATGGGAAGTTGACAATTTGAAAGTTTGTCAATATCATATCATATCAATATATGAATAGATCTTTTAGTTTCGTTATCAATCTTTATCAGAAATAGTCCGCACGAATATATAGTGACGATACACTCTATAGTTGAACAAATCCACTCACCTTGGTGGGTGCAAATAGTGATGCCATCCGTTATTGTTGGACCGTACTACCATTGAAAGGCGTCAGAGATACGCGAATAGTGACGCCATACCTCTTTGTTGGGCAAATCAACCAAGAAAATTAGGACACTGGGCGCCAAAATGATGCTATCCCTTGTTGGACCATATTACCCTCTAAAGTGGACACAGAGAGGCGAAAATTGACGCCATACCTTATTTTTGGACTACTAGTAGTCTTCCTTCAAAAGTGGACACCTGACAATAATAGTGACGTAATATATACCTCATTGTGTGACCATTCTACCCTCGAAAGTGAACAAAGACACACGAATATTGACGAAACACTTTATAGATGGACAAATCCACGCTCCTAGATTGACGTAAATAGTAACGCCATTCTTAATTGTTGGACCGTTCTATCCTCGAAAGTGGACAAAGACATACAGATTTTAACGAGATACTCTATAAGACCGTTAGTCTTCTCGTTTGAATTGTTTTACATTGTCATTTCGGGCCTTTTATAGCTGACTATGCGGTATGGGCTCTTCTCATTACTGAAGGCCGTACGGTGACCTATTGTTGTTTATTACTGTGTCATTTTGGTCTCTTGTGGAGAGTTGTCTCATTGGCAATCATACCACATCTTCTTTTTTTATATGTACATAATGCCAAAATAAAAAAAATCTGATTGAAACATTTAATCTTGACACTCTCATTTTTTATGTACATGTACTAGGATATCGATGCAGCGTATAAGCACAATTTTTTTTTAGCATTTGCAAAGACTGAAACATTTTAAAAGAGACATATATATAAACTCATCATAGATACCAGGACTAAATTTTATATATGCGCCAGACGCGCGTTTCGTCTACAAAAGACTCAACAGTGACGCTCGAATATATATTATATAGAAAAAAAATTATAAAAAGAATATATATATATCCAAAAATTCTAATATAAAAAAGGACCCCAAAAAACTATGATAATGAGCTCCCACTAATATTGTCCTCTGATAATGAGCTCCCACTAATATTGTACTCTGATAATGAGCTCATACTAATATTGTACTCTGATAATGAGCTCCTACTAATATTGTACTGTGATAATGAGCTCCCACTAATATTGTACTGTGATAATGAGCTCCCACTAATATTGTACTCTGATAATGAGCTCCCACTAATATTGTACTCTGATAATGAGCTCCCACTAATACTGTACTCTGATAATGAGCTCCCACTAATATTGTACTCTGATAATGAGCTCGCACTAATACTGTACTCTGATAATGAGCTCCCACTAATATTGCTCACTAATATTGTATTCTGATCATAATGAGCTCCCACTAATATTGTACTCTGATAATAAGCTCCCACTAATATTGTAAATACATGTGTTGTTCAATCAATTATTAGATATTTTGTTTTATTTGAATTCTTTGATTATTTATAATTCTATAAAATAAAAAGATGTGATAAAATTGCCAATGATACAACACTTTATATGAGACCAAATAACATAGAAATGAACAACTATACTATAGGTAACAGTATGGCCTTCAACAAGGAGCAAAGCCCATACATACCCCATAGTCCACCTTAGGAGGTCCAGTGAAAACCCAAATGTAAAACAATTCAAACAAGAAAACTAACAGCCTTATTTATGTACAAAATAATGAATGAAAAACAAACATTTAACACATCAATTAATGACAACCTCTGAAATTATAAAGACTCTTGACTTTGGACTAAAAAAAACTGTGCAATGGGAATCCCATTAACATGATAATAAAAACTGTGCAATGGGAATCAACATGAACAATTTGATTAGCTTGTGTGTGAGATCAGGCATACATGTTGTATCTAAGGCAATGGAAAGAATAACATGAATACCACATGATGTAGGGAGTAGGTTTCCACAAGGATCACACTTTCTACTCCGTCACTCTTACTCTACCAGAGCATCTGATATCACCCCTGGGGATTTGTTGGGTTCGTGTTATTTAGTCTTTAGTAAATATTCTTGATCTCTTGTGTTTCATAGATATTGTTTGTCTTTTGTTCATTTTTTGCCATAGCTTTGTCAGTTTGTTGGCTATTGGTACTTTACGGAACGGAACGGAACGGAACGGAACAGAATTTCATTTAAGGTATCCAAAGGGGGCATTTATCAAAATTTCGAAAAATCTTTAAAACAAAACAAACTTTAAAATTTCTGTGTTTTACGGTTTTCCATATACAAATAACACAAATGTATACTTAATCTCATCTTCACAGGTGAAATGTGTAATAATGTATAACATCGGGAAATATTCTGTAGATGAATATGTCGGATTGTCCTGATAAATTATCATGAAATTAACGCATTTGCAAGTCATGCATTATGATATCTAGACTGACCTCACGTCGTCCTTGATTAGAGACAGTGATCAAAATGAATCTGATTTAAACTTTTTAATTTATTTTTCCGTTCCGTTCCGTTCCGCAAAGTACCAATTGCTCTGAGAATTGGTATTTAACGGAAAAAACGGAAAGAGACATCTTTAATGTAATTAAAGCAGTATGATAAAAAAAAAATTGTCTGACACCTCTTTTTGCATGAGTGGTATGTGTTTTAGATAGCATTTTCGACTTGATCAATAATAAAAAAATTAACACAAAGGCAGGTTACACAAAAAGTCTTTCTCCTTCCATCGGTAATTATATTTTAAAAAAGAGGCCTTCAACAGCCCGTTCCGACGATGATTAGAGACAGTGATCAAGTTGAATCTGATGTAAACTTTTTAATTTATTTTTCCGTTCCGTTCCGTTCCGCAAAGTACCAATTGCTCTGAGGAATTGGTATTTAACGGAAAAAACGGAAACAGACATCTTTAATGTAATTAAAGCAGTATGATAAAAAAAATTTGTCTGACACCTCTTTTTGCATGAGTGGTATGTGTTTTAGATAGCATTTGCGACTTGATCAATAATAAAAAATTTAACACAAAGGCAGGTTACACAAAAAGTCTTTCTCCTTCCATCGGTAATTATATTTAAAAAAAGAGGCCTTCAACAGCCCGTTCCGACGATGATTAGAGACAGTGATCAAGTTGAATCTGATGTAAACATTTTAATTTATTTTTCCGTTCCGTTCCGTTCCGCAAACTAAGTACCAATTGCTCTGAGGAATTGGTATTTAACGGAAAAACGGAAACAGACATCTTTAATGTAATTAAAGCAGTATGATAAAAAAAAATTGTCTGACACCTCTTTTTGCATGAGTGGTATGTGTTTTAGATAGCATTTTCGACTTGATCAATAATAAAAAATTTAACACAAAGGCAGGTTACACAAAAAGTCTTTCTCCTTCCATCGGTAATTATATTTTAAAAAGGGGCCTTCAACAGCTCGTTTCCGACGATGATTAGAGACAGTGATCCAGTTGAATCTGATTTAAACTTTTTAATTTATTTTTCCGTTCCGTTCCGTTCCGTTCCGTTCCGCAAAGTACCAATTGCTCTGAGGAATTGGTATTTAACGGAAAAAACGGAAACAGACATCTTTAATGTAATTAAAGCAGTATGATAAAAAAAATTTGTCTGACACCTCTTTTTGCATGAGTGGTATGTGTTTTAGATAGCATTTTCGACTTGATCAATAATAAATAAATTAACACAAAGGCAGGTTACACAAAAAGTCTTTCTCCTTCCATCGGTAATTATATTTTAAAAAAGAGGCCTTCAACAGCCCGTTCCGACGATGATTAGAGACAGTGATCAAGTTGAATCTGATGTAAACTTTTTAATTTATTTTTCCGTTCCGTTCCGTTCCGCAAAGTACCAATTGCTCTGAGGAATTGGTATTTAACGGAAAAAACGGAAACAGACATCTTTAATGTAATTAAAGCAGTATGATAAAAAAAATTGTCTGACACCTCTTTTTGCATGAGTGGTATGTGTTTTAGATAGCATTTTCGACTTGATCAATAATAAAAAATTTAACACAAAGGCAGGTTACACAAAAAGTCTTTCTCCTTCCATCGGTAATTATATTTTAAAAAAGAGGCCTTCAACAGCCCGTTCCGACGATGATTAGAGACAGTGATCAAGTTGAATCTGATGTAAACTTTTTAATTTATTTTTCCGTTCCGCAAAGTACCAATTGCTCTGAGGAATTGGTATTTAACGGAAAAAACGGAAACAGACATCTTTAATGTAATTAAAGCAGTATGATAAAAAAAATTGTCTGACACCTTTTTTTGCATGAGTGGTATGTGTTTTAGATAGCATTTTCGACTTGATCAATAATAAAAAATTTAACACAAAGGCAGGTTACACAAAAAGTCTTTCTCCTTCCATCGGTAATTATATTTTAAAAAGGGGCCTTCAACAGCCCGTTCCGACGATGATTAGAGACAGTGATCCAGTTGAATCTGATTTAAACTTTTTAATTTATTTTTCCGTTCCGTTCCGTTCATCAAAGTACCAATTGCTCTGAGGAATTGGTATTTTATTTAACGGAAAAAACGGAAACATACATCTTTAATGTAATTAAAGCAGTATGATAAAAACAAGTCAGACCCTTCTTTTTTGAATGAGTGGTAAGTGTTTCAGATAGCATTTCGACTTGATCAATATTTAAATAAACAGCTGCGCCATGAGCGCATGATACGCCCGTCGTCTTGTGAAAAAACATAAATCTTTTTTGAATAACACAGGGTTGTACAGGATGTCATGCTAAAGTATATCCTGAGTCATTCCTTATTCCCGCTCAATAGGAAGATTGTACAAGATGTATTTGGAAACCCGACGCAACATTAGCCTGTTAAGTTTTAAGCAATAGAGATACAGCGCAACATGTGAAAAAAAACCAACTCTTTTTTTACAAAAAACTCAATAACTCGAAAATATAAAAATGAATCATCACCAAAAAGTATACAGATCTTTAGATTAATATAACAAAGAAGTGTGTAAAGTTTTAAGCAATAATCATAAATCGTTTTTGAGATATGGTGCGACATGTAAACCCCCCCTTTTTTTTTTACAAAATACTCAATAACTCAAAAATGAAATTTTGAATCATCACCAAAAAGTATACAGATATTAAGATTAATATAACTAAGAAGTATTTAAAGTTTTAAGCCATAATCAAGAATCGTTTTTGAGATACGGTGCGACATGTGAAAAAAAAACACACACCCTGTTTTAGTTACAAAGTGCCGTAACTCAAAAAGTTGTAATCTTATTTTCACAAAAAAGTATACAGATCATTTTACCATCATAAAAAACAACTATCTTAAGTTTCATGAAATTTGGATAAGTCGTTCTCAAGTTACGGTGCGACATGTTTACACCGGACAGACAGACGGACGGACGGACACTGGACATTTGTATACCATAATACGTCCCGTCAAAATTGACGGACGTATAAAAAATAACACAAAGACAGGTTAGACAAAAGGTCTTTCTACTTCCATTGGTAATTATAAATTAAAAAAGGGGCCTTCCGAAGATGATTAGAAACAGTGATCAAGTTGAATCTGATTTCCGTTCCGTTCCGCAAAATACCAATTGCTCTGAGGAATTGGTATTTAACGGAATCGAACGGAAACAGGCATCTGTAATGTAATAAAAGCAGTCTTGATAATATCAGTGCAAAGTTTTTAAAAATTACTTCTCATCTTATTTCAGTTCCCTTATGTCAAATTTTTAATTCAAGCATTAAAAAATCAGTTTATCCATCATTATTCAAACTAGCTAAAGTCATACCAGTTTTTGAAAATAAATGTTAAAAAATGATGTATTTAATTACAGACCAAGTGCATTTTTACAATTAGTATCTAAAATACTTGAGAGACACGTAAAAACTTATTTAATGAACTATACGGACACATATAATCTGTTGTATGTCCTGCAATCAGGTTTTCGTTTGAACCATTCCTGTCAAACTGCCATGACAACTTTGTTAGATAAATGGTTAAAAGCAATTGATGAAGGCGAATTAGTAGGAGCAGTATTTCTGGATCTTTGTAAAGCTTCTGATGTTCTTCATCATAAACTGCTCCTCCAGAAATTACAAAAATACAGATTTTCTTATTCTTCACTGCACTGGCTTACTTCATATCTAACTGATAGACAGCAGGTTGTATACATTTCAAATACTTTTTCAGGTGTATTAAAAGTAAAAACAGGTGTACCTCAAGGGTTCGTTTAAGGTCCCATATTATTCTTATTATTCATTAATTTTTTGCCTTTGTGTAATCCAAATCATAACAGTGATCTTTTGGCTGATGATAGTACTATTTCTGTTACTGGTAAAAACAAAAGTTGTATAGCCAGACACTAAATACTGTGTTAGAAAATATTTCTCATTGGTGTGATGAAAACAAAATGTTAATCAATGTATCCAAAACAAAGAAAATGTGTTTATGTTCAAAACACAAACTTTCTGTCATGTGTAATGAACCTTTTAATATCTTCATTAATAATCAATATATTAATGAAAGTCAGCGTGAACAAGTCCTTGGTATTTTTGTGGACGCAACTCTGTCTTGGTCTGATCATATCAAATATGTTATTAAAAACTTTAAGGTAAATTCTTCCTTTAGCTCTACTAAAAAGGATCAAGAAATATTTAAATCATAATGCAAGAATTTTATTTTATAATGCATACATTCTTCCAAATTTTGACTACTGTTGTTCAATATGGGGCAACTGTAACACATTTTTAATCGACAGTTTGCTTAAATTACAAAAAAGGGAAGCTAGAATTATTTTAAATGAACACGATTTTCAAAAACCATCTGTTGAACTTTTTAAAGAATCTGGAATAATTCCAGTAAATACATGTAATAGAATATTATACCACAAGTCCTTATTAATGTATGAATAAAACAATGGATTGGTACCCCAATACTAGTCAAATCTTATTGTAACTACAAATAGCAAACAGTCATACAGTACTCTACTCTCATTTTCAGATAATTTTATTGTTCCAAAATCAAATACAGAATTATACAAACCAAGCTTTTCTTTTAGTGGTCAAAAGGTGTGGAATTCACTATCCAAAGAAATCAAAAAATCAAAAAAATGTATCGTCATTCAAGTATACTTACAAATCATTATATATTTTAACAATAAAACTCAAAACACTATCATGTAATCCGTTTTGTTCATGTATTTGTTTATGTAATTTAATATTTATACTATTATTCATCATTGTGTATTGCTAGATTGATTTGGTTTATATCAACCGTGCAAGGGCTTTTGTCAAGGTCGTTAAAAAAAAACCCGTAGTAGTAGATTATGTTTATTCATGTTGTTAATATTGTGTCTATAGAGAGCCTTATTGAAAATTGATTTAATCCAAATGAGTTACTCTCTTTAAATAAAGATTTATTTATTTATTCTTATTTAATTATTTATTTATTTATTTATACGAATGACCCCGAGGTTAATGCAAGTTAAAGTTGACATGGATCGTAATGAAACGAAACTGGGGTACTGTCTAGGCGACCTTAACCTATACTTTCTATAAACTAGACAGCAACCCAATTTTTCATTTAATCTATCTCGAGGGTAGGTTCGGCCTATGCTTTCGCTCTAGGACTTCTATTATAGTGATGCCCGACTAGAATATTTTAAAGAGTTTTATTAGGTATAATTTTTACCGGTCTATGCCACCAGTTTATAATTCATTTAAAATATGTGTTCTGGAACAAGATGTCTCTGATGTTCAGTACTCTCCAAGTGTCAGTTAAATGTGACTTCTGGATTCTATTACCAAAGGTAAACAAAGAAGATCTAGTCTACTCAGAGGGCCAACCAGATCCTAACCTTTGACCTTGACCGCAGTCTTGCTATCCTAGTGTAGAACTTGGTGAACAACTGAAATGACAATCTGGACTGTTACCAAATATAGGATCTGGCAGTCTCAGTTTACCAGAGAAATCAGTCCTAACACTACAGTTAGGGAGCTACCATTTGATTTTTATGGGGGGGGCTAGGATGAAAAATTTTGTCTTGCATTTTTTTTTAGTTGTAATCTCTGTCCTGCCTTTTTATTTTTCACTCTATTCGGTCCTGCTTTTTTTTTTTAGTTTATCTAGTCCAAATAATTATGACGTCTTGAAAGGCTATTATAATTTTTTTCGTCGAAGTAAGGTGTCAAAGATTGATAGGTTATAATAGCCTTTCAAGACGTCATAATTATTGAATTATGCATACCTGCCAACTTTTCAAAATGCCCATGGGGGTTTTGCGAGCAAGATGGCTGTCATAGTCCTAAAAAACCTTCAAGGGGGCCTTTAAATACATTTTAATGTTGTTTTTTGGCTTCTTCATACTTTTATAAGTCTAAAGTCACTAAAAATTAATTGTTTTGTTTAAAATTGTGGACAAAATTGCTCTTTCAAAATTTCAATTTGGGAGCCTCCATGGGGGAAATCCCCCGCAAATAGTGACAGTTGGCAGGTATGAATTATGACGTCTTGAAAGGCTATTATAATTTTTTTCTTTGACACCTTACTTAAGGTGTCAGCTATTATAATTTTTTTCTTTGACACCTTAAGGTTATAATAGCCTTTCAAGACGTCATAATTATTTGGACTATAGTTTATCCTGACTTTTTTTACATAAATTATCATCCTGACTTTTTTTTTTGCAAGTGTCTCATCCTGCCTTTTTTTTTTTACTCAAAACTCCTGTCCTGCCTATTTTTTTCAAATTTCATCCTAGCCCCCCAATAAAAATCAAATGGTAGCTCCCTTAGGGTAGTAGCCGAATAATATACTGCACCTCTAAAAATATGTCTAGGTATTTTTATTGCTCAAGTGTGAAGTACCGTCCTACACTAATTCTATATTATAGATCTGTATGGGTTGGAGTAAAACTAAAACATTTCCCATAAACCTAGAGGTAAACAAATAATAAAAGGGCAGACAGACAGACAGACAGACCAAATGTAAATAGTCCGACCCAACAAGTGTGGTCGTTTCAAGTACGACACCACAAAAATAACAGACTTTTAAAACAAATCTATTTCAGTATTTCCAAACCTGTAGTAGGATTTATATACCAAATACACAGACAAATACCAGAAAATAAATATCCAAAGGGAAGCTAAGGCAACATAAGACTCGTTCTGTCCTGAATATGCTCTCACTTAAATAATCTGTAATCAGCAAACCATGAAACGCAGACTCGTGGGAGGTTCAAAATCTAGGTTGTTACCAATACCAAGGGAAGTAATCAGGACGAGTTTTAATCGAAGGATCAATTCAGGCAAGGGACAAGGCGTTTCTCTGTAATAAAATAATTCAGTAAGATACAACTTTTATTAAACAACACGCATATGAATCAGCTGCACATTTAATAAGTTACAGTTTTGCGAGTCAATGGTCTATTTCTGCAGTCTATAACAAGATTTCTTAGACCAAAGATAATTTCTTTCAGTATCTAACTTTCTTTAACGACTCACTCTGCCGTTCTGATCAGGGCTTGCATATGGATTTCGCTTTTCACGCTACAATACTTTACTGTCCTCAAGTTCAAGTCATAGATTTGAGTCACTCACGTGAATGCCAACAAATAATGACTCCGAACTTTTACTTGCTTTAACCCGCAAGTTATAAATAACTTTAACCTTAACAACTGAACAGCTGAACAGTTAACCGAATCCCGTTATTCGCCAACTGACAACTTTTATTCAGTTCAAAGAACTTTTCAAAAACTCAACTCATAATTTAACCAGCGAACCGCTTTCTAAATAATTTACGCCTCAACACGTAAATATTCAAAGTTTTCCGCTAAATCTCCAATGCAAACCGTGATCAAAAACCAGCCAGTTTTAGTCACTCAAAATATGTACATGAAAATCATAGGAGGGGGAACTTCTTACCTAAAAATACTGTAAAACACATTTTCTTCAATACACTAGTTATAGTATATAAAATAGCGCGTGATTCCTACCGAGACCACTTCCAAAAATATCGCGCACATGGTTGAAAATCCCCCTTTTTACCTTACATCTATACACCTGGAAGTCTGGGCTGAGAATGATCTCTAGCAGACAATATCTGCACGAGCTAAATTTTCCCCGGGAATTCAATCGAGCTCTCTGATTGGTTGAAAAGGGAAAACATTTTTAATGCTAATGCGAGGTTCGTTACGTCACTAAAATTTAATGAATGAAATAAAAATCGGAAAGTAATAAAATAATAAAAAGCAATCTTTCTGGAAAAATAATTAAAAATAGTAATAATGAAATAAATAAATGAACCAAATAAAGTGACCCACAAACGTTACAGTAATTCCAATAAGGCCAATTATAACATAAAATGCATCCAATCTGCAAGTTATCATTATACACTTATAATTTCACGTCAAAAATCTTTAGGCGTGCTCAAACAAGTTGGAATATGTACTGTCTTAATGCAATTTTAAAAGTAAAAACACTGTATTCAGGCGTGTATTTGGAGGAGTCCTGCACTCCGTAATTAAAACAGGTTGCTATCTTTTAAAAAAAGATAAGCAATACGAGAACCTTATTGGGGGTTTGGTTTGAAAGAAAAATAAATTCATTATTTCATCTCATTTTCATAAGAAATTTGAAAACTGACATAAATTCAATATCCCGGGACATATTACCTTATTGCGAAGGCCAAAAAATCGAATGACTGACCTTTTCGTCAGTTTGAATACAATCGGACTAAACTAAGGGACGGACCAATTAACTTGCAATTGGGGGGGGGGGGGGGGGGGGGGCATGTTTTTTTCCGTAAATAAATATGTTGATTCTGAATAGAGAAAATAAATAATTTGGCCAGCAAAGGGAGAAAAAAAATTTTGACAGAGGATATTTACCATAAAAAATAATGTTAAATTTGAAAAAAATAATTTGTCGCGCCACTTCCCAAAAATAAAAAAAATGCGCGCATGCCTCCCCCTCTGCAAGTTAAATGGTCCGTCCCTAAAGATCATATAAAATGTGTCGATACGTTGCTTATAAGGATCTGAAAACGCTCAATTTTACTTTCTGTTTAAAGATCTTTTGAGGTTCTCTTAATTTGTCGGATTAATACACACTTTTAAAATTTGAAAGCTTAAATTTTTATTAGCTGATGTAAAAACTACCAGGACAGAAAGTAAAACGGAGTGTTGTCAGATCCTTGTACGCAAACTTTTTAAGAGTAGACACGGGATTTGAATTTTGATCAATTTGGTTTGAATATAAATAAAAATGTATGTGTTAATCTTCTTTGTTTATCCTACTATAAATTTCATGATTCTTCTTTTGGAAATAAATTCAATCAACGATGACAGAAGGAATGTTCATGTAATATGTGGGAAGTGCTATTTTGCAGGTTGCGGGTTGCAGGTTGCAGGTTGCGGGTTGCGGGTTGAAGTTTGCAGGTTGCAGGTCATCCATAAATATTATATGTATTTTCACGGTTCATTGGTCAGTGTTAAGTTTTTGTGTTTTGTCTGTTTTTCTTAATTTATAAGTAATAGGTCAACTATATTTGTTGTACTGAAGAATTGTAAGCTGTACATCTTTGTCTGTCTGGCATGGTTCATTGGTCAATGTTTAGTATTCTTGGTAAATGTTAAATTTATGTGACAGTTGCAATAATGCTATATATTTAGGACTATCAACATAATATCACTGACAAGTAAAGAAGGCGATACATTTTAGCGTGTGCACTTTTGTGCTTTAAATTGGCAGAAATAAACACTTACTGAAAACTAGAGGTTAGTAGAACATATAATCCTGATACAAAAACAACATGAGTACAACACTAGTACACAAATAAGAAGATGTGGTACGAGTGCCAATGAGACAACTCTCCATCCAAGACAATGAAGTTAAAGTAAGCAGTATTATTTTACAATACAGCCTTCAACACAGAACCTTCAAGTTGGCTTATTTTTGCGTCCTGATTAAAATTGGAAGTGCAATTCTTATATATATACATGTAAATTAATATTTTGACAATACATGAAAGACAGGACCGAATACAGAAATTTTCAAATGGGAAGACATGTCATAGCTAGTAACCCTGGAGGCTCTACAGAGTATTTCAAATGTTTTCCGAAAAATTGAGATTTGTTTTGGCAGAAGGGGCAGCTCTGTTTGATGGTCTATATTCAGTGATTCAGAATTTTTTCTTGTCTTTTGCAATTATCATAGTTTCTCAACTCTCAAGTCAAACTAAAACTTTGTTTCTTTGAAACTTTTATACTCAAGGACAGCAACAAAAAATCCCAGAGATACATGTATATGTTCAGCTCACAGGACATTTTCTAAAAAAAATAATACTTCTTAGGGGCATAACTCTTTTAAATACGTCAACCTTTTTAGAACTTGTCATAGATGTTGCTGATATTAACCTATTATAACCTATTTATAGAATAGTTTTATAAAAAAAAAATGCAAAAGTTGTACACGTGGGAGCGATAACAAAAGCCGGATACTCACTGAGATCGGCAAAGAAAGGACTAACAGACGCTAGGTATTTCTATTTCCCCTGCAACACGTTACTAAAAAATGCCTTTGAGTTTCATAGCGTATTTATAAAAATTTAAAAGAGCATCAAGGGAAAACAAGACTTCGAATAGGTAGACTTTTGAGGAGGACCCTTGCTACGAATGCAATAGAACTTAGCTAAAGAATCCAGAAACACTGTTAATCAAAAATATATACAATGATATACATACATATATATCTAGTTTAAAGGCAAAAAGTCTTTAATTTACCACTTAAAATTAAAACTGTGTCAAGTCATGATGCTTAATATGTATTAGTAAGTGGTTAGAATCTACGCGTTTGTTGAAGGTTTTACCCAAATGTTTGTTAAGCTTTCTTTTTTCATACGAAAATGTGTGTATAATATTACATAAACCCATCAAGATATTGTAATTAATGTAAATTGATAGATTTCTATTTTTAGGTGTAAGATTATTTACATAAGAATGATGTGTATTGTAATTAATACCATGCCCTAAACATTGATCATAAAATTGTTATAACAAGTGAAACAAGTAAAATTATGTAGATTACACCATTCCATGCTTATACCCTTGTGGCAACCCACAACCTGCAACCTGCAACCCGCAACCCGCAACCTGCAACCCGCAACCCGCAACCTGCAACCCGCAACCCGCAACCTGCAACCCGCAACCCGCAACCCGCAACCCGCAACCCGCAACCCACAACCTGCAACCTGCATTTTAGACAATTTCGTAATATTATACTTGCCTGACGACGACAGAAGGAAACTGGAATCGCAGAGCCAATGCAGTGTAGTCTATATAAACATAGCAGACATAATGGGTATGATTACAAATGAGACAACTTTTATCAAAAGACGAACTAATAAAGATGTATACCCCAATAAAACATCGTATGCCTAATGGCATTCAACAATGAACAAAGCACATCCAATATAGTAAGTTATAATAAGAGACCCCTTTACTTGCACTCACTATTAAATGTAAACCAATAAAAAGCGAGAAAAACAGCGTTTCCGGTTTCTAGAAAAAAAAGCAATAAACAAATATAACACGCATAATTAAAAGCTGCCGATTTCGGATCTTGATCTATATAATGAGGCGCTGTTCAAGTCGCCGTGAGCGCTCTATCCCCTCAAGAGCAATGGTGTAATAGTACAACTTGTTTAGTTAAATTAAAATTCTGTTTAATATTAGATCGCCCATGTTAAGAGTTGTGTACATATATTTGAGGTGTTCAGAAACAGCAAAGATAATTGTTATCATTATAGAGAAGACTTTTTCACTATACAAATTTCTATTTAGTTGAGCACTCTTAAATAATTGTTAAAAGTTTGGCAAAAACAGATCCTCTCCTAAGAAACATTTTAAATAGCTCTGATTTCTTATGTTAGCATGCTACAATAAATATAGATTACATGGATGTTTGCTGGGCGGAACGGAAAAATAAATTAAAAAGTTTAAATCAGATTCAACTGGATCACTGTCTCTAATCATCGTCGGAACGGGCTGTTGAAGGCCCCTTTTTTAAAATATAATTACCGATGGAAGGAGAAAGACTTTTTGTGTAACCTGCCTTTGTGTTAAATTTTTTATTATTGATCAAGTCGAAAATGCTATCTAAAACACATACCACTCATGCAAAAAGAGGTGTCAGACAATTTTTTTTATCATACTGCTTTAATTACATTAAAGATGTCTGTTTCCGTTTTTTCCGTTAAATACCAATTCCTCAGAGCAATTGGTACTTTGTGGAACGGAACGGAACGGAAAAATAAATTAAAAAGTTTAAATCAGATTCAACTTGATCACTGTCTCTAATCATCGTCGGAACGGGCTGTTGAAGGCCTCTTTTTTAAAATATAATTACCGATGGAAGGAGAAAGACTTTTTGTGTAACCTGCCTTTGTGTTAAATTTTTTATTATTGATCAAGTCGAAAATGCTATCTAAAACACATACCCACTCATGCAAAAAGAGGTGTCAGACAATTTTTTTTTATCATACTGCTTTAATTACATTAAAGTTGTCTGTTTCCGTTTTTTCCGTTAAATACCAATTCCTCAGAGCAATTGGTACTTTGCGGAACGGAACGGAACGGAAAAATAAATTAAAAAGTTTACATCAGATTCAACTTGATCACTGTCTCTAATCATCGTCGGAACGGGCTGTTGAAGGCCTCTTTTTTTTAAATATAATTACCGATGGAAGGAGAAAGACTTTTTGTGTAACCTGCCTTTGTGTTAAATTTTTTATAATGGATCAAGTCGAAAATGCTATCTAAAACACATACCACTCATGCAAAAAGAGGTGTCAGACAATTTTTTTTTATCATACTGCTTTAATTACATTAAAGATGTCTGTTTCCGTTTTTTCCGTTAAATACCAATTCCTCAGAGCAATTGGTACTTTGCGGAACGGAACGGAACGGAAAAATAAATTAAAAAGTTTACATCAGATTCAACTTGATCACTGTCTCTAATCATCGTCGGAACGGGCTGTTGAAGGCCTCTTTTTTAAAATATAATTACCGATGGAAGGAGAAAGACTTTTTGTGTAACCTGCCTTTGTGTTAAATTTTTTATTATTGATCAAGTCGAAAATGCTATCTAAAACACATACCACTCATGCAAAAAGAGGTGTCAGACAATTTTTTTTTATCATACTGCTTTAATTACATTAAAGATGTCTGTTTCCGTTTTTTCCGTTAAATACCAATTCCTCAGAGCAATTGGTACTTTGCGGAACGGAACGGAACGGAAAAATAAATTAAAAAGTTTACATCAGATTCAACTTGATCACTGTCTCTAATCATCGTCGGAACGGGCTGTTGAAGGCCTCTTTTTTTAAATATAATTACCGATGGAAGGAGAAAGACTTTTGTGTGTAACCTGCCTTTGTGTTAAATTTTTTATAATGGATCAAGTCGAAAATGCTATCTAAAACACATACCACTCATGCAAAAAGAGGTGTCAGACAATTTTTTTTATCATACTGCTTTAATTACATTAAAGATGTCTGTTTCCGTTTTTTCCGTTAAATACCAATTCCTCAGAGCAATTGGTACTTTGCGGAACGGAACGGAACGGAAAAATAAATTAAAAAGTTTACATCAGATTCAACTTGATCACTGTCTCTAATCATCGTCGGAACGGGCTGTTGAAGGCCCCTTTTTTTTAAATATAATTACCGATGGAAGGAGAAAGTCTTTTTGTGTAACCTGCCTTTGTGTTAAATTTTTTATAATGGATCAAGTCGAAAATGCTATCTAAAACACATACCACTCATGCAAAAAGAGTGTCAGACAATTTTTTTTTATCATACTGCTTTAATTACATTAAAGATGTCTGTTTCCGTTTTTTCCGTTAAATACCAATTCCTCAGAGCAATTGGTACTTTGCGGAACGGAACGGAACGGAAAAATAAATTAAAAAGTTTAAATCAGATTCAACTTGATCACTGTCTCTAATCATCGTCGGAACGGGCTGTTGAAGGCCCCTTTTTTAAAATATAATTACCGATGGAAGGAGAAAGACTTTTTGTGTAACCTGCCTTTGTGTTAATTTTTTTTATTATTGATCAAGTCGAAAATGCTATCTAAAACACATACCACTCATGCAAAAAGAGGTGTCAGACAATTTTTTTTTTATCATACTGCTTTAATTACATTAAAGATGTCTGTTTCCGTTTTTTCCGTTAAATACCAATTCCTCAGAGCAATTGGTACTTTGCGGAACGGAACGGAACGGAAAAATAAATTAAAAAGTTTACATCAGATTCAACTTGATCACTGTCTCTAATCATCGTCGGAACGGGCTGTTGAAGGCCTCTTTTTTAAAATATAATTACCGATGGAAGTAGAAAGACTTTTTGTGTAACCTGCCTTTGTGTTAAATTTTTTATTATTGATCAAGTCGAAAATGCTATCTAAAACACATACCACTCATGCAAAAAGAGGTGTCAGACAATTTTTTTTATCATACTGCTTTAATTACATTAAAGATGTCTGTTTCCGTTTTTTCCGTTAAATACCAATTCCTTAGAGCAATTGGTACTTTGCGGAACGGAACGGAACGGAAAAATAAATTAAAAAGTTTAAATCAGATTCATTTTGATCACTGTCTCTAATCAAGGACGACGTGAGGTCAGTCTAGATATCATAATGCATGACTTGCAAATGCGTTAATTTCATGATAATTTATCAGGACAATCCGACATATTCGTCTACAGAATATTTCCCGATGTTATACATTATTACACATTTCACCTGTGAAGATGAGATTAAGTATACATTTGTGTTATTTGTATATGGAAAACCGTAAAACACAGAAATTTTAAAGTTTGTTTTGTTTTAAAGATTTTTCGAAATTTTGATAAATGCCCCCTTTGGATACCTTAAATGAAATTCTGTTCCGTTCCGTTCCGTTCCGTTCCGTAAAGTACCAATAGCCAGTTTGTTTTGGACCTAAGCTTTTTAATTTCCCTTTGACATGTTGATATCTTCCACCTCTACCTAAGGGGAAATGGAGAGGTTTTTTGTGTTGGTCTGAACATACATGAAATATTTGCCACTGGCAATATTAAAAAAAAACATTCTTAAAAATTAATCAATATGTTTTTAGAACTTAAGAGGGCGAAGCTGAGAAAAAAAGTTATTTTATTTGTGCCAAGGTTGTTGTCATTTATCCAGGTCTTATTTTATTCAGAAGACAAAATATTAATGTAAACAATTTCTTTTGTAAGTTTCAATGTTAATTTCTATTTTAAAAGTTTTAAGATTTTTTATGCTAGAAAGTCAATATGGATCTTTAATAAGGATGCTGAAGGATTTACAATAAGAAAACACATAAATGTGATTATTACAATGACATTATGAGCGGTACCCTTCAACAAAACTATGAGGAAAATTATAAAATAAATAGTGTCTTTGAATAATAACAACAAAATACCATAGTCATCAATAATCTGACATTCTGATTTGAAAATGTAAAACACATAATCAGTATTATTTATGTTAATCATGTTAATGTTTAACCGTAAAAAACATTCTACTTTAAGGACAAAAGATGTAGAAACAACAATATAAAAGAAGAGTCTGTATAACAGGACTTCAATGACACTGGGACTGTGAACTTCAAATAGAATTTCAAACTATAGAATTGGGTGAAAATATGTCAATTAAAACAGAACCTGACAATGATGAGGAATTTACAGTGAATCCTGGATGTAACAAACATTTGACAGTAAAACCTGAATTATCTGAAGATACAGTGATATGACAGTGAAATCAGATTTAAGTTTCAAGTTGATTGGATTCTGCTTCATCAAAAACTACCTCGATCAAAAACTTTAACTTGAAGCGGGACAGACGGACGGACGAACGACGAAAATGACGGTTCGGCGGACGGATGGACGGTACGACAGACGGACGGACACACAGACCAGAAAATATAATGCCCCTCTACTATCGCAGGTGGGTCATAATAAAAAAATGACTCGATGGATAAGACTGTTTGTTCCCTTGTTTGAATGGTTTTACTTTTAACACATGTGTGACTTTGAGAGTTGTTTCATTAGCACTTATACCGCATCATCTTATACATGTTATATATATGTACATGTCTTATATGAATAAAGGAATTGAACATAAAGTGTACTATAACATTACGCATGTTTGAAGTGTTTTGTGCATATTGACCATACTGGATCGACAATCGTATTTAGGTATGTTTTTGTTTTTATCTTAAATTAAACATAAAATCAGATAAATCATTTGAAATCATGCATGGATAAGTTCAAGCTTTGAAAAGAAACTACTACTAGTAGCTGTCTAAAAAGTGTTTTAACAAGACAGATAATCCAACATGTTCTGTTATCAGTTAGTATTATATAAGGTTTTATATGGATATACATGATTCAGGCAAACAGTTTTGAGAAATTTTGAAATTTCAAGCATTTTGACAGAATGAAGTATAAACAATATTATAACTGCAGTAAAAAAAATATACTGAAATTAATATTAATGTCACTGTAATGTTGCAGTAGAAGGAGAACCTGATATGACTTGCACACAACATAATATATAGTTATACCTATTCTAGATTGTTGAATTTTTGAACTATTTGGATTCCTGGTTGTTGTACCATGTATAATATTTTTTTCTATTAAATCCATTTTGAATTTATTCGTGATAAATGAACTATGCACTATAGTTGATATATCAAATTTTTTTGATTTAGTTATAATTAAACTGGTTTTTACCGATGCAGCACTGACTGGGTGTTTCCTAGTGTTAAGTAATGATCCTGATTTTACACGTAAAGACAACAATGAATGTTCTGAGTTCGACTGTGCATACATTCTTGATATTTTTCCCTTAATAAAGACGGTGCTTTTAGCTATAGACTGTTTGTTTTAAGATACGTATTCAATATATGAAGAACTGGAGTCTGATGAACTAATTATAGCTGATGCAAACACACTTGTTGGACGTGGTATTACTGAAATGAACATCTTTTTCTAAATTAAACTAGCAAAATATCACTTGATAATGCATTAATGTAAAGCTCAATGTCCTCTCTCAATAATGTGTGTTATTCTATATTACGTCAAAGACGTCACAAGAAGCAAGATAGATGTAAAAAGAAATAACAACTTTAACACCAGGAACTTGCGTCGAATTTTTCAAGATATTTTGGTCAACTTTAATTTCCAATTTTACTACTGCAATATTCAAAGGATTTGGATTGGTTAAAACCCAGGATGGACCCATGGACTGATTGTAGAATCGCCTTGACGATTCAACACCAGGAAAGATAATTGTAGCAAGACGAAATTAAACCTGCGACGAATATTACAGAAGAAAAGAACAGAATTTGGATGGAGAACATTGTGAGAAGCACAAAAAAAGTAAAATCACAAAAATACTGAACTTAGAGGAAAATCAATTCGGAAAGTCCATAATCACATGGCAAAATCAAATAACATAACGCATCATATGCAACTATTCCAGTCATAATTACGTTCTATAAGTCTGTATGTTACTGGTTTAATTATGATTATGTAAAATACTGGTTACCCGATTAATGATTTTAAGAAAATTAAACAATATATTTATTTCACATTGGTTATTTAATATCCATTCGAGTTTTTTTTTTTATAAATATAAAATAACATCGTAATAAATTGCATCGAAAACACTAATTAATCTACATTGGTCTTATTATTATAAATTATTTAGGTATTGTCAAAACTTACATCGTGATAAGGTGCCATGTATATTTTCGATCTTTGATCACGTTGATGTTATGACTTAATTAGTATCTCCTTTATCTAGCTATGCCCTTGGCTATCACTATAGTGACTATAACATGTCATATTTTAAAATTGCAATGTAAACAGTGAAATTAAATTGGATTTATGTGCATGTACAAAATAAGTGTCGATCATCGTCCACGTTTGAAGATTATTTGGTCGCCATTTTTTTTCAAAATTTTATAAAATAAACAGGAACCAATGTTTGATTCTATGCTGCTCTAAGGTAAGACAGTGATCGAAAACGGGAGAATCCAACGGTTATTTGATTTGCAATGTAACAATCTTACAAACTATGTTTTTACCAAGTCATCCCACGCTGTCAATGAGGTCGCCATCTTGAAAAATAATACCAGATTTTCTGAAATGACTGATTTTCAAATCAATTTGGAAGGGACATAATAAAAAATTAAACTATTGCATATACGATATTTCAAATATTTATGAATATAGTAATAAGCACATATTCCAACAATTATTCCATCTGTTTTGTTTAAATCGCAATTTTAGGTTTAACACGACAGAAAATCCAATATTTATCGGAGTTGGATGATTAACAGTGTGAACTTATCGAGGCAACAAGACAAATTTTCAAAAGCATTTGGAAGGGAGAAGACCAAAATTTAAACTTTTTCAAAAGGCATAAATATATTTCTTAATATATGAGGAATTACTATATATTCCCACACTTTTTGTATCATGAACTTAAAGTACTTTATTTTATCGATTCTTGATTGATTGATTGATTGTTGGTTGCTTTACGCCGCATTAGCACAAAAAGGCTATATCGCGGCGATATCGATTCTTGAAAGCCCCTGTGCATTTCTATACATTTTACTTGGGCTTAATACGGGTGATGTGTGACGTCGTCAAAGTGACGTGATGATTGCTATAGTTGGATATGCAAAAACGAATGAACAAGAACTGTCATATTCCTGACTTGGTACATGCATTTTCAAATGTAGAAAATGGTGGATTAAACCTAGTTTTATAGCACTAACCCTCTCACTATGATGACAGTCTCATTCTCCTTAATAAATTTTTCGATTTTTTTGTAGAAGAAAATACCAGAGGATTCAAATGTTGAGCAGTATCAACTTACCGTTCCGGATCAAATTATATCATCCCCATTTGTGTCGTCCTTTTCGGGCGCGGTTTGTTTTTTACTTGATTGGTCCGTTAATGAATCCCGTTTATTTTTTTCCGATTTTATGCTTTCCCTATTGCTTTGTTATGCCTTTGAGTCCAGTGTATTTGTTATATTCTTTTGTCTCTTGTCATTTTATGAATATTTGGTAACATCTCTTTAACTTGTGGTGTTTTTTTTTTTTTTTTTTGGTTTCTGTTTTGAAATCTTCAGTCTCTGTTTTACAGTCAAAGAAGTCTTGCTTGACTATGCAAAATGCATAATATATTCGATAAATTTAAAACATAATATAGCGAAAACGGAACACAATTACATAAATCCGTGTCTGACGTTGGCGCTTTTTAAATAGAAAACTAGTTTTGAAACAGAAACTAAAACTTCAATCAAAAACTTTTCTCTATCTGAACAATCATTTTAAAGCACATTCTTTTAGATTGTTGTACAATTTTTTTCCTGTCGTGACGTAATTAGACATGCCACTTATGTTGCATTTAAAGCCGTCAAGTTGTTGTCTGCAGTTTTCAAATGCTTTTTGATCACGTCTGTTTTGACAGTTTACATCCACACATCTAACTATGTCTGTAACATAATGATCAAGTGACTTCAATAATTCATTATTTCCATAAAACTATAACGATATCTTCAGTAATTAAAACATTATTTAACTAAAATTAAGGCAAAAAACGATGTGTTAATTACATCAGTTTCAAACAAAGAGTCGATGGAGAAATTATCATTCACAATATAAAATATCAAATATATGAAGTATAAATAAAGTTTATACTAGACTACCAAGTTGACGTCTGCAAGGTCTAAATCTTTAAAACAGAACAAATGTTACATGTATTTGTTGGGACCTAGACATTTCGTTTTGCAAAACTATTCACAAATATGATTCAAACATGTGATTGAAAGTCTATGGTATTTGTTTTTTTTTTATATCAAAACCTCCGTATCATATGATATCATATTTAATGAACTTTTACTTCTAAAAAGCCACATGCTATTTTTTTTGTTGACTTATAGAATGGTTATGTTTGAAACGTTTTGTCTCATGCTTACATATGTATAGTGCATTACTTCCAGCAGGCATTAAATAATAAATTTACAATAAGCATGATAAGTGCATTATACCGAACCGAGCTAGAGATAATGCCAGTGCAATCTCAAATTAATAAAAACAAAATTGATATACTATTATCAAGTAATCATTTTTTCCCAGGCTTTTAAACAATAAAAAAAATTGAACCAGCTTAAATCTTTATGTTTTTAAAATTAAAGCTACTAAATCATTTTCATATCTCTATTGTGTTAAGTTCCACCCTAACATGTTTAACAGAAATAAAAAAATTCTTAAGTAGTCAAATAAACTCATCATGGATACCAGGATTAAAATTTTATATTATCGCCAGACCCACATTTCGTCTACAAAAGACTCATCAGTGACGCTCGAATAAAAAAAAAATAAATGGCCAAATGAAGTACGAAGTTGAAGAGCATTGAAGACCAACAATCCTAAAAGTTTTGCAAAATACAGCTAAGGTAATCTATTCCTGAGGTAGAAAAATCTTATTTTTTCTCTCAAATACGATGTTTTTTAACAGTTAATTTATAATTATGAACATATCAATTCTAACTCAAGTCAACACAGAAGTGATGACTACTGGGCTCAATGAGCGTTCGTTCACTTTTAAGTTCGGGCTATCCGTATGTTGACTGGAGTAACGCACATAGACACTGAGAAATTATGCTATATCATATTTTTAGTAAATATATGAGGATCAAAGAAGAACAGTTTTGATTCATCAATTATTGCATTTACCTTTCAATTTGTAGTTACACAACCTGTTTTTCTCTGAGTATGTATTGTTTTGTTTGTCATACTTTCAAATAATGTTATTGTTTTACTAGATTTTGATTCAAGAAGAATAAAATTATTAGTTAAACCTTCTTACGCAAAAACTGTCCTGAATTATTGGTTTTTTTTTATCTTTGTTAAACTCCGAAATGTATTTTAATCATTTTACTCGATTAGGCTAAATTCAAACAGTAACCTTTATGCAACCAGTTTGAAGCTAGATTGGTAGCATGTGGATCTTAATTAAAGGCAGGTTTATGATTTTACTGCATAATGATGGAATTTTACAAATTATTTAAATTACTGTGAATTCTGACTAAACCGAATCCTGCATAAACCGAACACCAGTGTAAACCAAACATGTTCTTAAGCACCGTCATATCAAAATGCATGTGTTGTGAATCTGATAAAAAACGAACATCGGCCAAAACCGAACAAAAAGTCCCGAAGAGGTTCGGTTTAAACAGGTTTCACTGTATTGCAAACTGACTGAATTTTGAATATTTTTTTCATTAAAATTTATACAATCAGAAACACTGCAACACATATCGTTCGCAGGTTGAATTAATAGTTCTGACAATAAAATAATATATAGACTCATATCATATTTAAATGTACACTTCCTTGTTAAATCAGTAAACTTAAATATTTTGTTTTAATCTTGTGCAGAAGCATTAATTGGTTAAGATTCCATTATCTTATAATTTCCTAACGTTTCTATTAAGGACAAAACTTTCCGTAATGTATAGTTTTCTGTCCTTAAAATGTTTTCCTATAAAGAGGTTCTGTCTTTCATTGATAGTCAATACCTGATTAACTTAACATTGCAATATGGTTATCAAAATACAAATAATAAATGTCGTATTAATGAATACGAGATAACTGCCCACCACCCTAGACCAAACGTCGTAGAAGTTATCAGATATATGCTACTGTACAACCTTCAACATGTCATTGGGTTTTATCGTGTCTTTTGTGTATTTTCTTCATTTTTTCTTTTTATTATTAGAAGCAGATCCTTTTTAAAAATATGGATGAAAAATGTGTTCATAACTTTTACCACTAACGTATTTCTAACAATCTGGTTTTTAAAAACCAACTTACGATATCAATTATAAATTTTAAAATAGTTTTCAGCCTTTTCGGTCATTCTTTCCGTATATTGTTTTACTAATTGAAGTGCAAAAAAAATGCAATCAGAAATTCATAATATGTACAAGTGGTACTTCAAACTTCATTTGCTAACATGCAGTATTTTTTGTTATTGAGAAAAGCAATTAAACAGTATAATGTTGTACTCAATGGCGGCACATATAACAATGCAAGACTATACTAGTATGGCCGGCTGGATGTACAACTAAGGCAGACTCTTTCTGTAAAATATCAATGGCCCTGAAAACGACCGTTTACAAGGGATAAAATTGACACTAGATGAAATTTCAAGTCATGAATGGTCTTGTTTCTTCGTCACTTGATGGACTTTTTAACTTAGCCGTCGCCCTTTTTTTATCTGACGTTAATTGACGTCATACTTTAAATGGAGAAAACTCGTTATCATTGAGTATGACAAGGGTTATTCACCGGTAAATAATAAAGTTGTTAGATCGAGGCTACAAATTGTCGGGATAATTAACCGTTGAATAGTTGGGATGTTTGTTTGAGGCTTCAATTTGTAAGGGTTATTCATCGCTCCTGTCAATGTTTGGGAAGAAAAACATCGTAATTGTTGACACGGGATTCCGTATTAGCAAATCAAGTAATTACTATATAATTTAAGGTATAATAACATCATTAACAGTGATCATTATCGTGTCGAACTATCATATGTGTGTAAACTAGTGAATTATCATATAGATTTGAAACAGCGAATTATTCCAAAAGTTGATCCAGACGTAAAATTTTGATTAAATGTTTTTTTAGAATGGCCGCCGATAGTTGTCTATTTGTATTTGGTGATACAAATCAATAAAACAAAATCAAGAGGTTTTGCAAAAGTTACATAAGAAATTTTAAATGTAAATATAGCATTAATATTAAGCACGTACACTAGTGATTTTGAGATGCCAGACAGTATAAAAGGTAGCAAGCAGTAAGTCCACTCCATTTGTTTTATTTTATTTTACGAAAAGCATGGCTGGTGTATTAAATTTCAAACCTCGTACATTTTATTAGCTATTATTCGTGTGTTGCTCTGTCCTATATGTTCTCCCATTTATTTTTATTGTAGTCCTGTCATGTAATGTTGTAATTTTATTGTTGTATTTAGCATTGCCATAAAAGCAGGTGGTTTAACATGCATACAATCAGGTTCAACCCACCATTTTTTTTCCAAAAATTTCCTTTACCAAGTCAGGAAAATGGCCATTGTTATATTATAGTTCGTTTCTGTGTGTTACATTTTAATGTTTGTTTCTGTTATGTCGTTGTTCACCTTTTATATTTGATGCGTTTCCCTCAGTTTTAGTTTGTAACTCGGATTTAGTTTTTTTTCTCAATCGATTTATAAGTTTCGAACAGCGGTAGCCCAGTAGTCAGCACTTTTTGTGCTGACATAAAAGCTGTATTTTGCAAAACTTTTAGGAACTTTGGTCCTCAATGCTCTTCAACTTCGTACTTTTTTTGGCCTTTTTAACTTTTTTTGGATTCGAGTCTTTTGTAGAAGAAACGCGTGTCTGGCGTATATACTAAATTTAGTCCTGGTATCTATGATGAGTTTATTTATATACTACTGCTGCTTTTATTTAGTACATTGATCCAGTTTACACTGGTTGTAGATCACTTAAATCTAGAAAAATATGTGTAATCCTTTTAATATGTATTTCATCGCATTAGATTTTCTCAATATTTTTAAGAATTTTTCTAACAATGTCTCACATTTTAGTTGTGTGGTTATATAATAATACGTTTATTCATGTATGACGAATTTGATACTGAATATCAAACCCTATAAACGAGTGTGTCTATCAAATTAACAAAATGTCTAAACTCAAATTGCAACCATACAAAGTTTCAATATTTACCTTGTTGATTCATATGGTTCTATTTATTATTTAAGATCAACGACCACCTGTAGACAGTCACACATGGTATCATGTTACAGATCACATTGCATAATATGTTTTTTTTAATAAAGAAAGAAAAGCATGATCACTACAGGTAAGATAACAGTTATACTGTGTCAGAATATACCCTGCAAGGTAACAATCAACAAGGTAAATATTGCAGTTGGCATATTAGTTATATCATTTTCTTGCACACATTAATTTTTTGTATTTGCTAAAATTGCGGACTGCATTGTTGTAAAAGTTTTTTTTTTTTCTAATAAATTCAAGTGCACCTGCTCAAGTGAGGAGGTCTGTGCCGCAAAAACTAATATGTTTTCAAGCCTTAAAGTGCCTTCGGAATGATATGCCGCTGAAACTAATATTTTTTTTCTTCAAGAATTTAAATGCACGTGCACAAATGAAATCCAAAGTCTTCAATGATTTTATTTGTCAATTATTATATAATAAAAGTATTAATTCACTACTCATGTACATGTATACATCATCATATAAAACACTGTTAAGTTTAGAATTAATGTCAAGCCTTGCGATATATGTTCAATCATTGTTTATTATTTTATTAAGTAATAATTTTCGTTAGAGTACATATATACTCGTCTCATCTTTTTTAAAACCTTTCGGTCTATCTGTTGAAACCATAGTATGATTTGGATTTAACATTTTTGATAAGGTCATCAGAAAACCATCAAGGTCAGTCAGGAATATGACAGTTCTTGTCCATTCGTTTTTGATGCGTTTTGTTATTTGATTTTGCCATGTGATTATGGACTTTCCGAATTGATTTTCCTCTAAGCTCAGTATTTTTGTGATTTTACTTTTTTCAGTTGTAATATGTGAAATATTTATAGTATATGAGTATTATGTACGTAGATATGTATACTGCGTTTAGTTAGAACTTTTTTTTATTTTTCTACATGTTCGATAGGCAAATTTATATGCATTTAAGTCTTTTAAATGTATATTTCATATATGAAAAGCATTATATTTGCAAAGGCTATAATTAATGAAAATATGATATGTGGTGTATGCTTAGCGTAGAAACAATACACTTCACCACACGGAGTGAATATCAGCAACCATAAAACCCGAGCCCTAGCTGAGACGTTCTTTTTTTTCACATTTAACGTTACCCTACATGTTTGTATGACGATACAATAAGCGATACGTAACAAACTACCTACAAACACATGTACGTTGTCCTTGTTAAATGGTTTATATGAACAAAGAAGCAAAACTGATGGTAAAAGTGACCTACTGCCAAAAAAAAAAGGTGAAAATTACCAAAGGGCCAGTCAAAATCATAGATCGAAAAAAAAATAAAAAATGACCTGACAAACAGACAAACAATAGTACACATGACACAACATAGACAACTAAAGAAAAAGTAACACGAACCTCACAATAATTAAAAAATCCATCACATGACGTGACACAATTCAAAGGGACTTTGATATTTAAAAATATTCGATATCAGGCCAAGTTATTGGGTTACCTTTAATTAATTTATGCGTATACATGATTATTTAAAATTTTGCATCGTACATACATAACGACTATCATGATGTGGTATTATTGTCAATAAGGGTTCAGATGAAATGGATGTAAGCAATTATTAGTAATCGTGCAGCCTTCAACAATGAGAAAAACACATACCGTATAATCTGCAATAAAAAGATTTGAAAAAGTATGGAATAAATCAATTGAGAAAACAAACAAAACAAAATTACAAAAATAAATGACAGACATTAACCAACGACGACCACGGACAGACACATAAAGAAATGGGCGGGGTTAGACATGTTTCTTATTGTTTAAGTACGGATGTAACATTTTTTCGGATGATAGACTTTATCGAAGCCACTGTTGTGAACTTTTTATTTCCGGGGAGTTTCACCATCCTTATAGTCAACACTTCTGTGTTGACATGAATTATTGATGATATGGTTATAATCATAAATTAATTGATTACAAAAGTTTTTGAAATACAAACTTTTAGGCCTTTTTACCTCAGGAATAGATTACCTCATCTGTATTCGGAAAAACTTTTGAATCAGTGGTTAGTTTTAAAATTGACTGTTTTATGCGACGAAATAAAAAAAAAAGGATATCGAATTATTATTGAAATCGTGTTATTTTTTCTATTTTAAATGTCTGTAATATTCATAACATTCATTAAAAGTTTTGAAACTGAATTGTAATTGTCATGTTTCAGGATCCATATTCCCCACCATAAGTAATATAGCTTCGATGCAGTCATGAGTACAGATCTAGGGATACAGTGTGGCATTGGTATCTTTAAACCGAATTGTTTACAATGTTGTGCGACTTTAAAAATATTTACTGTGTTTTATTCAATATCAGCTCTGATGACGTCGACGCTATCCGTTTATATAGCATCACAGATCACAACGATAGAAAAACAGTTTGGATTCACAAGTACCCAAAGTGGTCTATTAATGAGTTGTAATGATATTGGTTACTTGGCTGTGACTCTCTTTGTCAGCTATTTTGCAGATATATTGCATGCCCCTCGGGTTCTTTCCTTTTCAACATTGTTATTCGGTGCAGCCGGAATGATTTGTGCAATACCATACTTTGTTTCACCAATGTATTCAAAAGCGATTTTGTCCGAAACTTCGAATGTAAGTCGGAGTGGAGATTTCTTCGGAAAGATGATGTCATCAGGACAACTGTGTAAAGCGTCATCAACTTTTGACCAATTAAATTCTAATATGAGCTGCAGTTCACAATCAGATTCCAATACCTCTTTAGGCGTTGCTAACGAATTCACTCCTGTAGCAATGACACTTATTGCAATTGGAATGATAGTTCAAGGGATTGGCAAGTCTCCAAGAAATGCTTTTATTACTACATATATCGACAATAATGTTAAGAAAACACAAACAGCTGTTTACATCGGTGAGTAATTCAAATAATTTATATTGCAACTAGTTGTGTTTAATTCCTAAAGATAGTAACATAGCTTTAGTTTGTGCACTGTAAATATCATCTGGGATCACTTATTCCCATATCTTGGGTTCGTTACGGGATGACAATAAATTTAGAATATGTGTAACAATTTAAATAGCTATGAATGTTTAATTGTAAGTCGCGGTATAAAAATAATTTTAGGTCAGGTGTAATTAAAATATAAACTTTTTTGTATTCGGCACAAAACTGAGGAAGAGCTCGGTAATACCTCTCCATTCCCCAGTTTCCCAGCCTTACACAATTAAGTTTATAATTTTCTGACATTGATTTAATATTGTATATATCTGTGATCCTATGAATAATAACACCGAGGAAAATTCAAAACGGAAAGTACCTAATCAAATCGCAAAATCAAAAGATCAAACACATCACACGAACGGATAACAACTGTCATATCCCTGACACTTGGTACACGCATTTTCTTATGTAGAAAATGGTGTTTTAAACCTAGTTTACAAGCTAGGGGATAACATTAAATTCTTCGTCAGTCCAATGAAACAAGAAAAAATGGTGTATCGTCTAAATGCAGACACGACAAATTAGCGAATTCGACTTAAAAGTAAAACATATCGCCATGTGTATATGCACAGTGTAAATTTTCTTTTTGGGAACTTCTTGTGAATACAATTTATTTCAACAGGTAGTGTAATGGCCGTAGCTATATTTGGACCGGTACTGGGATTTGGATTTGGTGGTCTATTCAGTAAAATTTATGTCACCTTAGAAGGTATGGTTTTTTTTTTTAAAAGAAGGCTTTAACATAACAAGAGCTATACAATCTACATCGAAGTTTGAGCAAGAAAAGATATGAAGATACAAGTTGTTATGACACGCGTTTTTTTTTTAATATCTGCTTCTCACCAGACCCTCACAAACAAATAATAAACGGTACCTTGATAACGCATGACAGATTTAAATCGATATTCAAAAGCAATGTTTAACATTCCAGTAAATGAAAATGTTCTTGTACACAGTTCCTTCTACAAAGTTACTTGTTTATAGTTGAAAATGTGTTTAGGGAACTTTTTACTACCAAAGTATTCCAGTGTGGTTTATATTCACGCATTCTTGAAGGTTAAGCATATTTGTCGTTCCCGACTCAAAACATATATTTACCGTAGTCACGAACGCTCATCCCTGAATGATATTTTTGTAAGTTGACAGTTAAAATGTCATTTATAGGTTACTATTAACACAATGTAATATGTAATATCTTTAAAAATATGGTTTTTTTCGCATTTTATTGCAGATGTTGATATTTCGCCACGTGACCCAAGATGGATTGGCGCATGGTGGGTTGGATTCCTAACATTCGGAATAGGAAGTTTATTAACTGCACTTCCGGTCATGTGTTTTCCAAAAAGGTTTCATGTGAAACAAATCCCGGTTAACACGAAAGTACTGAAGAAGAAAGGAAAAATGAGAATGATAGAAGGAACTAGAGGTACAATGGTGAATTATAAAATTAGATCTCAAGAAAACAATTGTTATCATAAATGAATCATACAAGTGTTCAATATAGCACAAATATATGCCTTAACAAATTACATACAGATTATTGAAGGCTGGTAATCGTCCAACAAAGTTGTTTGTATATTCAAAACAAGAACATGTTAATGTAACATGGTGACCTTCTGCTGTCGTTTTTTCTATGAGCGGGTTGTTGTCTCTTTGACACATTCCCCATTGTCATTCTCAATTTTAATGTAATATGACCTGCATTGTACTAGACCGACATGATGAGTCAGATTGTTTTAAGGTAAATTAATACAATAACACCTTGAAGAAAAGCTTGCAACCTTACTCGGACACATTTCTGAATATGAGCCGGTCAGTCTTTGCTATCAAAATAAATGTCGCTTACTTACTGTAGCTTATTAAAGACCCTTTTTCAAGTCTTTGTTGTAATCTGACCGAGGTTCGAACCAACGACCTCCAGCACTCGAAAATGAGCTCTATAACATATCATAGTAATAAGCTTATTCTGATCCTTACTATTGTTCTTCTGACTTAAAGTATCAATTTGAAATTCTTGATTTTCTAAATTTCACCTAAGAACATCCTTAATACGAAATATCACAAATATATTATATCACAGCGTAATGCATTGACGCATTTTTATTTTCAGGATTTTTTAAAGATATATTCGGACTGCTTCGTAACAAATTGTATGTACTCATCATTGTTAGTAGGTGTATGATCCTTATTACAGTAAGCGGGAGTGTTGCATTTGGACCAAAATACATTGAAACTCAATTCACATTGCCGGCTTGGAAGTCCAATTTAGTTATAGGTATCTTTATTATCCATATTTAACAATAACAAACAACTTAAAAGTTATATCAAATATTTTCCTTATCAACAGTTTTATCATCTACAAATTCACTATAGGATTATTGCAAACGGTTGTATGCAAATTGCCTCTACCATTTGAAAGTAAACCATACACATAGATATTAGCTTGAATAGAATAAATCCAATCCTATGAGAGATTAGTTAAAATGGAAATCGATTTTCCAAATTAAAAACTGTTTATCCTTTATATGGGTAATTTGAAGCTTTTTCAATAAACTATTAACTATGTATATCGGAATGCATATAATAATCTGTTTTCGACCTCTGAGACTATTCTAAGATGTTTGATCATTTCAACACCTAAAGAGTACGGTTAATGAAAAGTATAATACTATACAAAAAAAAACAATCCCCAAAACAAAAGCAATTCGATAAAGGCTGAACATAAGTGATGAATTTGGCTATCAATTTTAGGTATATTTGTCATATAGCTCGTCATCGGTTTCGGTACTTATATATTCTCGGATTTCAAATGTTTGGCTTTGAGCGTGCCTGATGAAAGTAAATACAGAAAAGCGCTTCGGACTCATTGAAATTATTAAACGTGTTGTTTTCAAAAATTTTTAAATGTTTTTGTTCTATAGTTATCATTCACAACACATATCTCAGCAGTTATTCCGAATTAACTTTGAAGTTATTGTTTATTTCAGGTGTAACCCGTATTATTGCTGTATCATTCGGAACATTCGTCGGTGGATATCTAACGTCCAAAAAGAAACTTTCACCGCTACTATGTGGAAGACTGATCGTTATTTTGTCATTATTCACTATTGTCCACTACTTTATACTCATGTTCCTGGGTTGTCCAACTCCCAAAATTATTGGATACGACAGGTTTGGTTGCATTTATTTTGAACTTATATTCACGCTATTATTCTTTGTAAAAGTTTATTTAATGAAGTATTCTCCATAGATGTGACCATTGACAACTTCAAAGGAAATGAGTCAGAATAATGTCTGATTTAAGTTTTGAGATATTCGCACTTGAACCGAAACTAAGAAAAGACTTTTGGGATCTGTTTTGCCTTACATGATTATCACAGTAATCTTACTTACTGGCTAAACTTAACTTAAATAACGAAAGCGAAGTACATAAACAGAACTAAATTAAGCAAACAAACAACAGACTTGTTTTTTCAAAATTGACTTTAAAATACAATCACATCACTAAATAATGTATAAGTCAGGGCCCGTATACCTAAAACAGCTTTAGTTGAATAAAGGGAACAGTAGTATACCGCTGTTCAAAACTCGTAAATCTATGGACAAAAAACAAAATCGGGATAACAAACTAAAACTGAGGGAAACGCATTAAATATAAGAGGAGAATAACGACACAACATTAAAATGTAACACACAGAAACGGACTAAGCATTAGACAAAATCCGATGAGAATAAAGAATATAACATCACAACCAAATACATGAATTTGGGATAGCAAAGTACCGGGACACGTCTTATAGTAATGTAAATTCACACTCAAATATAAGAAAAAACAAACGACACAACGGAAACACAGCGTTAAAATGTAACACGCACAGAAACGAACTATTATATAACAATGGCCATATTCAAGACTTGGTACAGGACATTTTTAAAGAACAAAATGGTGGGTTGAACTGGTTTTGTGGCATGCCAAACCTCGCACTTCAATGGCAATGTTAAATATAACATTACAATGACAACATAATATTACAGGACTACAATACAAATAAATAGGAGAACATAGTAGACAAAGAAACACATGAATAATAGCTAACAAAAGGCATCAGGTTTAAAATTCAATTCGTCAGAAACGCGCCTCGTCCACACAAGATTCACCAGTGGCGCCCAGATATAAAAGTTCTAAAGTAAAAAAAGTACAAAGTTGTACAGCACTGATGATCCAAAGTTCAAAAAGGTTGTACCAAATACGGCTAGGGGTTTCTGCATGGGATAAGAACATCCTTATTATTTGGAACAATTTATGCTACTGCAAACAGTAAATTTTATCGAATGAATATAAAAGATATACATGATAAAACTGAAGTATTAACTAATTACAAAAAACAAAACCTGGATACATTACGAAGACCAACACAAAAAATAGACACACGCTACTTAGTCAAGGCCTCAACGCAAAAGTGAAAAAAGTGACGTCACACGAAGTGGTGGAAAGGCACAAAAATTACGTCATATTTGAAATTCCGAAACAGATATCAAGTGGTATTACTAATTTATCGTTGGACATGTAGCAAAATCCTTCCGTTCGGAATAACTTTCAATTTAAGTAGCTTTGTGCATACAGGCACAGTCTTTTACATTGTAGGTTAAAATTTTATAAGTTGCATTGAAAATATATACAGATAGGTTAATGGCAACAGTTGTATACCGCTGTTTAAAAGTATGATTCGATTAAGCTAATACAAATCCGGATGTTGAACGTACAGCTCCCATGAATTAACTACAGCACACCAGCACAACAGGAAACCACAAACGAAATATAAACTGCTATACACGTTAAGCTTATAGTACGATTTCTCAATAGATGACTTTAAAATTCGTGAACTTTGCCGAATTTAAAGTTGTATGTCACATTGTTCTGCTATTACGTCACTATCTAATCGATTGATGGATAACACATTTTTAAGCCGATTGTTCCGAAACAACTCGACATTTATGGATTTTTCTTTTCTTATCCGGGAAACAGTAGAAAAGGGAATAACAAGCATATTTTGGTGAAAATGTCGGGAGTTAGATATCATGCAACACAGGTAAGGTTGATAAAAACCATTAAACACTAATAATTATAAACATAATACAATAATATTTAAGATCTCATATCTCTTTTTCAATTTTAGAAATTTCACCAATGCATCGGACATCTGTACAAGTAATTGCAACTGCAATTCTGAGGGTTATTTTCCTGTGTGCGGTTCGGATAACAAGAATTACTTTTCACCTTGTCATGCCGGCTGCTCTGGTGCATCCAAATCACAGGTACAAGTTTAAGTAAAGAATTAGACGTAAAAATGGCTACCAAGGAGGTAAATCAATAAAAAAGAAAAGAAAAAAATAGACGGCACTATGACCAAAATTAACCAGAGTAACAGTATGCTATGAAAAAAAATGCTCAAGAGGCGTGATCATACATTTTTCACAACAAGATAAACCAAATGATTTACCCGGCCACGTCCACTCTGTGTAGTATTTCTATTTGTATCCATCTGGTGAGATAAACATTTTTCAACTGATTTTTAAAGTTCGTTCTTATGTTGTACTGTGTAAGGTTAAGGAGAGGGTTGGAATCCCGCTAACACGTTTAATCACGCTACATTCTGTATGTGCCTGTTCAAAGTCCGAAGCCTGTTATTCAGTGGTTTTTGTTTGTTGATGTGTTATATATTTCTTTTTCGTTCATTTTGTGTACATACATAAGTTCGTTAATTTTCTCATTTGAATTGTTTTACATTTGTCATTTCGAGTTCTTTTATAGCTGACTACGCTTTGCTCATTGTTGAAATCCGTACGGTGACCTAAAGCTGTTAATTGCTGTTTCATTTTGTTTTTTGGCTATTTGCAAAACACTGACCGTATTGAATATACAAAATGAATAGCAGACAGATTTAGATCGCACAATAAACATACACTGACTAACAAACTACTTGATTTGAACAGGCACATAAAAAATGCAGCCACAGATACACTGTACTACGACATACTCAAACACCAACATACATAGAAACAGACTGCAGATAAAACCTGCTATATTAGCAAACTTCTTGCTTTCAAAAGGAAAATAAAAAATGAAGCTGAATCAAACATGTGTACGTGATAATAACTTTCACCATATCCGGCGAAATGTATGTGAAAACACAACAGAAGACAAAACTGTATTCAATTTGACAGTCATTGGCTTAACAAATCTGTACTCATAAGTAACATGCATAAAGATATAATGCATCATGAACATAAAGATATAAATTGTTCACTTATACAATGTCATGCAAGCAAGATACGTAAAGAGAAATACGAGGGAGATAAGAATTCTTGTACTCGTGTTTGTTATGTTGTGGATCCTACTTGTTTATACGACAAGTACTTGTTGTTGCCAATTGTCATACGATTTATCCATTTTCATTGCGCAAATTACGCAGTTGCAACGTAAATGATTTTTACTTTATTTTTAAAGGGATTTACGAACTGTACATGTATAGATCCAACAGCGACAGCTTCCCCAGGTTTATGTTCCACTGACTGTCAAATGTTGGTTCCATATCTTGTCGTCACCTGTGTGTTTAGTTTGGTCGAATCATTAGTTATTATGCCAAGTTTCATGTTCATGTTGAGGTTAGTTAATTATTAGTAAAATTATTATTATTAATATTATATATATTATTATTTGAATCTTAATCATCCTCATGTCAATTTATCTTATTCAATGCAAAATACAGTTGATAATTTATAAAAATCGAATTATTGAACATTTGATAGACAAGAATTAAAAAACAATTCAGTATAGGCGAAAGCACCGCGTCCACAATGCATTTAAACATTCTCAAATACGGGTATGAAAGAAATGTAATAATGAAGTTAAGATTGTGTATGTAGGTTATCATAAAGCTATATCGAATTGAGAATGGAAATGGGTCAGAGACAACAAACCCACCAAAGAGCAGATAACAGCCAAATGCCATATATAAAACATACTAGTATTAAATACACTATATTTCCTGTTTGTAGATCAGTTAAGGAAAAGCAGAAAGGAATAGCTATAGCAATGTTCGCCTTTATTTCAACTTTATTGGGTAAGCAGTGCGGTTGTTTCTACATACAAAAGAGAAATTAAGCTGAACCTCACATTATATTTCAGAAATTTATGGTACCCAATTTGTACTAAATTTTGCCGTTATACTTTTTTTTTTATTTAAACGTTAACGATGAAATGATTTGTAGACGAAACCATCGTGTTGAACATGGTTTAACAGCCGGTTCCATTATTTATGTAGGCAAATTTAATTTCTTTGGTTACCTTGCTTGCTAGCTTAACCATGAAGTCACTATCCTGTACTAAGATTCCCCCCATTCTATATAGTCAGAACGACTATTCAGTCAGGACTCTACTTCGTCAAAACTATCTCCTCATTACGTATGTTCATTTTCACAAATAGAAATGGAAGCCATTCTGGGGATGACGCGCTGCCAATTTTGCTCTTGAAAACCGAGAAATTTATCCACATAGCACCATTGCGATCCTTATATGTCAGTTGTATTTTAAAAGACAAATGTATGTACTAGCTAATGAGCATCAGTTAATGATTTTGTCTGCATTGATTCAACTAAAAACTATTGTCTGATCGGTTGTCAGGTGGAATTTTCAAAATTCATAAACATTTAAAAAAATTCTAATTACATATTTCGTGGAAGGGCAGACTAGATATTTTTAGTGGTAGAAGACTATAAACTATAGTTATCACACACAAAAAATTGATTTTTTTTTCTCGAAGATATGCATTTTCATCATCCAACTTGAAAGACTGTCGTCAAGTACTTTTAGCAAAAAAAAAAATAGCTATTCGAACACACCTACTCTGTTTTTGTGATTCATTAGATAGGTATTTCACTTGACCCATATACTTCATCTTTTGGTACTGTAATTATTTTATGTTATAAAATCAACCTGTAGCTTTGATATTTAAAAATGTTAGAATCTTAAGCGAGATGATGTATCAAATATTCTTGCTTTGTACGATTTCAAGACAAAATATTCAACTCAAACATGCCCTAACATAAAAAGATGCACTCTATTTTCTCTTTTCGAGATAATTATTACCCATCTTTTGGAATTCTTTCTTGAGTCACATAATGGAAGGGCAAACACAAAAATTACTGAACTAATAGATTGATATGTTCTCCTTCCGTGTTAAATTTTGTTTTTAAATCGGAAGTTATGTATTTTTGTCATCCAACTTGATAGATAACCATGTCGTCGACTTGATATTTAATTGTTTTGCTTAACTTTGTAATAGATAAATTGATGCAAATGTTCTTTTTAAAATAAAAACACTTCGTAATTGAGAAGAAAATTTTCATTTTATTTGTTTCTATTAACTTTCAAAATTTTTGTTACTATAGTAAACATTACAGTAAGCATTTATCGCTTTCTCTAACAAAGAGCTTCGATTATTTTGTTCTATTTCAACCGGGTTTCCGCCTGAATGTTGAAACCATATCAAAGAATTTCACAACTTTTAGCAAGCAAGCTAACCAAAAATTATTTGTCTCACACTCAATGGAATTGGTTGTAAACATGTTTCTATGATGAATTTATTTGTTAAACGTCTATTTATAAAATCTTGTTTAAGCTACAATATTCATAAAACGCTATATAGCCCGAGAGTATGCTATTGGTCATATCCATTATTTTTTCTGAATGTGTCTGAACCTCTAATAAATAGCTGGATCACATATAACGGAATTTGATGAAACTGTCGTATAAGTGAGAGGTTTAGCGCTATAAAACCAGGTTCAATCCACCGTGTTCTACATTTGAAAATGCCTGTACCATGTCAGGAATATGACACTCGTTGTCCATTCGTTTTTTTATGTGTTTTGTCATTTGATTTTGCCATGTAATTAGGGACTTTCCAATTGAATTTTCCTCGGAGTTCAGTATTTTTGTGATATTACTTTTTTTTCACACTGTTAGATAATCTTCAGACTATATTGACATAATGTTTCTGTTTCCCTTTAAGGTATATGTGTACCAAAGCAAACATTGAGTTAATATAATTGTAATTGTTGTCACAGCAAATGCCTTCAAAACAGGGTAAAAAATTACATGTTAACAAAATGCAAAAGGAACTTTTTTTTTGGTAATGTATTGATCATGGACTATATCATGTAAACACAAAATGTAATGTCTGAACTGAAACTAAGGTACAGCGATGCAAAGTGTCTGTTTATTTTTTTAGCGAAATGAGATTTACAACATAATGTCTTCCCTTTCAGACTGATAATATTTTTGGTTCACACTTACAAAATAATGACTTCATAATGCATAAAAAAAAAGTAAAATTCAAATAATGTTACGTCCTACATGTTGATAATAATTTACTCTACTAAAACTATCATATGTACAATACAAACCTATATAATCTTTGTAGTTTCAATTGTACATCAATTGCAAATGCCTATAAATTATCATTATTTTTTTCAATGCAAATAAGAACTGGATCACGTGGCTCGTTGGTCTTAAACGTACGAAGCGATAGCGGTTTCAAGGATAGTTTCCTTTGCCAACAAAGGTCTCGATGGCGTCAACCTAGGCAATATCCTTCATCATAAATTAGTGCAATCGAAAATACCTCCTTATTTCAAAGACCAGTCTGTACCAATAATTTCTTATACCTATACCAAAGCTATTGCAACTAAAATTTTCAATTACAAACGCGTTTTGCAGGATCTCGATATTGACGACTTCAAGTCTAAACCTCCTGATTTCACTTGTGCTAGTTCCAAATTCACATATAATCCGACTGGCCACGTTATTATCGGTGACCTTAACATTGTTAATAACACTTCTCTACGAAATGTGTTATCGAAAGGTCCCAAATATCGTGAGCCTAAATCCATCAATTGGAAATACAACTTTAAAATTTTGATGTATTCAGTCGAGGATTATGCCAGGCAATGGGCTAAGCGCGAGAAGGAAGACGTAGACACTCTTTCCGAATGGATTAAGGCAGTTAGGTTGTTGATACAAATAAGAATTAAGAAACTGAATGGGTCCATCAATGCCCATGCTACGTCAATCTTTAAAGACTCAAATGTTGCAAAACACCTATCCGACCTCCATGACAAATATGTTGTTGTCCCCGCAGATAAAGCCCCAAATAACATCGTTTTTGTGTGTAAAAGTCATTACATCAACTGCTTGATAAACGAATTAGGTATTGACAATTCACTTGGAAACTCAACATATACCCTCACGACACTTACCAAAGAGGAAATCCTGGATAATCATAGGTCTGTTCTCTGTTCCTTTGGAATTTCAACCAAAGATGAAGAACTTCCATCACTGTATTGTACACTACATAAGTGTCCTTACAAACAACGGTATATTGCTGGGTCTTCCAAGTGCTCCACGAAACCTCTTTCTAAATAATTAACAACTATTTTATCAGCAATCAAAGACGGGCTTCAAAGTTATTGTGAAACTACCTATTCTAGAGGTGGCGTGAATCAGATGTGGATACTTAAAAATTCAAAAGATCTTTTAGAGTACATACAATCTAACTCTCTTTCATCTTGTAACAGTATTAAAACATTTGACTTTTCTACTCTTTACACAAGTATTCCACATTCCAAACTAAAAGACAAATTGAAAGAGTTGGTATTACTTTGCCTCATAAAAAAGAATGGCCAACGTAGATACAAGTATCTTTTCTTAGGGAGGGATAAATCCTACTTTGTAAAGAATCACTCTGATTCAAACAAAAAATTCTCTGAAACTGATATTATCAAGATGCTTGATTTCTTGATTGACAACATATTTGTTACGTTCGGAGGACGTGTTTTCCAACAGACTGTCGGCATTCCAATGGGAACAAACTGTGCCCCTCTACTCGCCGACTTGTTTCTTTATTATTATGAGGCTGACTTCATGCAGCAACTTCTTAGAAAGAAAGATAAGAAGTTAGCAATATCCTTTAACTCTACTTTCCGCTATATAGATGATGTTCTTTCACTAAACAATTCAAAATTTGGTGACTATGTGGAAGGCATCTATCCAATCGAACTAGAGATAAAGGATACTACAGATACAGTTAAGTCGGCTTCATATCTTGACTTACATCTAGAAATTGACAATGAGGGTCGGTTGAAAACAAAACTTCACGACAAAAGAGTTGATTTCAGCTTGCCAATTGTGAACTTTCCATTTCTAAGTAGCAACATTCCAGCAGCACCTGCATACGTTTGTATATATCTCCCAATTGATACGATATCCCCGTGCTTGCATTTCCTATCATGATTTTCTTGATAGAGGTTTGATGCTCACAAGGAAGCTATTAAACCAAAAGTTCCAAAATGGTGAAGTTGAAATCATCCCTTCGTAAATTTTACGGACGCCATCACGAGTTGGTTGACCGTTATGGAATAACCGTTTCACAAATGATAACGGATATGTTCCTTACGTCGTAACTACAATTCCCTTCCCTTTCATGAATATGACCTACCGAATTAGACTATTTACCGGATTTGTAATCACATAAGCAACACGACGGGTGCCACATGTGGAGCAGGATCTGCTTACCCTTCCGGAGCACCTGAGATCACCCCTAGTTTTTCGTGGGGTTCGTGTTGTTTATTCTTTAGTTTTCTATGTTGTGTCGTGTGTACTATTGTTTTTCTGTTTGTCTTTTTCATTTTTAGCCATGGCGTTGTCAGTTTGTTTTAGATTTATGAGTTTGACTGTCCCTTTGGTATCTTTCGTCCCTCTTTTAAAGTCTTCGATGGACGCCTGATTTCTAGATACCATCAATAAGAATGAAAGTGATTTGTGTGAATTGGTTATAGTGTACTTATCATTTTACATGTTTATTTTGTAAGTATAATCGTTGTTTTCTATGGATATTGTGGTAAATAGAACTTTTGTAACAAATTAATTTAAATTTTAGGTTGGTTCTTAGGGCCTGTTATTTTTGGAGAAATCATTGATATGTGTTGCAAAATATGGAGCTCTCGGTGTGGAGTAAAGGGATCATGCGCGTTGTACAACAATTTGAACTTTCGGTATGCCATCTATGGTTTCAGCCTCAGTCTGAGATGCATTGTTCTAATAGTAGAAATCGTGACCTACTTAATTGCTAGAAAGAAGACAGATTGGAGTATTGGAGAAACTAGAAGTGAAAGTAAAATCGACAATCCTGAAATACATAGTTTCATCGTTGATGAAGGGGATAACAATGAAAACAATCGTTACATGAAGACATGTGTAAAGGATAAGGAATTTAAAGAAACAAAAATTCCTGGTTAATTCTAACGAATCTACATTTCTTTACATGATTTACATGTGGATTATCATATTAACGTGTAGTCATACTACGATGTTTTATATTTAGATACTAACATAAACATGATAAAATGCATATTTTTATTACAGATCTGTGTCCCTGTTGTCGTTCGCCGTAATATGATTAATGGCAACGTTAGTATACCGCTGTTCGGAATTCGAAAATCGATAGATAAAAAATCATCCGGGTTACAAACTAAAACTGAGGTACATGTATCAAATATAAAAGAATTACGACACAACAGAAACACAACATTAAATGTGACACACACAGAAACATACTATAATATAAGAATGGTCATTTTGCTGACTTGGTACAGGGCATTTAAAGAAAAAAATGTAAGTTTTAATACTTACTATCTATAAAGGAGATTTGTATTTCCTTCAATGTAGCAAGACAACGACCAAAATAAAATTAACCCAGATATACACAATTTTCAGTTTTCAACAGTCCAAAATTGACTTTACACGTACTTAACCCAAGATCACCCATTCAGGTAGATAAAAGAGGGGCGAAAAATATCAGAGGGACAGTCAAATTCATAGATAGAAAATAAACTGACAACGCCATGGCTAACAAAGAAAAAGACAAACAGACAAATAATAGTATGCAAGACACAATCTAGAAAACTAAAGACTAAGCAAAACGAACCCTACCAAAAACTTGGGATGATATCGGATGCTCCGGAAGAGTAAGCCGATACTGCTCCACATGTGGCACCCGCTGTGTTGTTCATGTTATTATAAACCCGGTAAATAGTCAAGTTCAGTAGGTCACAAATTCAATCGTGAAAAGGGAAGAGTATTGTAGACACAAGGAACATTTTAAAAGGGTCTAGTATATAACTGCGCACAGGACCACTTGAAATATTGACTTTTATAATGAATATCAATAATCTTGTTGGTATGCCCTACTTCATACTTTTCCCCTTTTACCTAGGTTCAACTGTTTATATACTGCTATTGGTCTTTTGACCCTCTTTTTTCATGTCCTTTTTCAGGTTGTTTTCGACTTAAAAGGTAGAATGACCTTTGAGGTCACTCGCAAGTTATTTATTTCCTATCGTCACATCCCAATGTCTTTATCCCCTATTTCTGGATGAAATGGTATACCTTTCATTGTCTCTGTTCCACGTTTGGTGGGTTTTCTTCTTCTAAAGTTATATACATCGTTTATGGTATAAGTTCATATAAACAAAACCTACATTATGATTGATCCATATTCAGGAACTACATGTACATGATGTAGATTTGAAAATAATTTTCCCATGAACACGTACGGACGTACAGACAAGCGTTCACATTAATGCCCCCTCTGCCGCTGTAGGTGAGATTATTCCGGCAGCACGTCTGTTGTGTATAACTTCGTATAGAAATATGCCATTTATAAGAACGGATAAGTTTGAAAAAAAGTTTGTGTGTGGAAAAGGGGGTAGGCAAACGTCTGAAAGTCACAAGAAAAAAAAACATTTTCTATGTAGTGTAATAATCTAAAATTAAGTGATTGTTCTCTTTCATTTTAATTTTTTAGTTTTAATTTTTGTCTTAAGGTAGCACAATAGAAAGATTTCATAACTCCAACTCCCAGGTTTTAAAATGCTGTAACTTTCTTAATAATGCTTGCAAATATATAAGTGGTAGTTTTGGATAGCTAACAGATTACTCTTTCAAATTAATGCAATGTTAGAAGTTGACTTTTCCAAACCGTGTTCATTATGTATATTTTTGTCAATTCGTCCATATTAAAATATGTTTCTTCTCTGTTGAGGTATATGATAGAAAGATTTCATATCGAATGCACTAAATTTGGGGTCCGACGTCCGTAAACATTTCACTCTTTGAACTTCTATTTGGGAACCACGTAAAAGGATCAATATATGAATCTGTTATTTTTCTCCATTGTTGAAGCATATGATAAAAAGATCATAACATGTCATTTTGCATATCGCATGTATTATCAACCCTCGGTCAATATCAGCCCTCGAGCCATGCGGCTCTTGGGCTGATATTGAACCTAGGGCTGATAATACATGCGATATGAAAAATGCCATGTAATAATCTGATATTATCATACTCTTTATCGCACCCTTTTATATCACACCCCTACTAGTTTTTTTTTTTTTTTTTTTTTTTTTTTTTTTTACATTAACTCCGTTTTAGTTTATGAAAGCTTCTTCAGAATGTTTTCCTCTCAAAATGGGTTCTTAATGAACGGTCATTCGGTGCGTGGCGCAATTTATTGAATGAATTCATTGTTTGGAATGAATTTTCATTTTTCTGACACACGAAATGCAACTATAAAAAGAACTCAATGAAATACCATACAAAACACACAAAAAATTAAATAAACAAAATATTTTTTAAACAACAGCACGCAAATTGTAAGGTAACCCAGGTGCTTTATATAAGTAATTAAACAGTTCTTTTAAGAGCAGTTCATGTGTACCCTCCTCGGTTGAAATATATGATAAAGCGTATAAAACATGGCAAAATCCGTATCACATGCCGTAACGGTATCCCCTTCAACCAATATCATACCTCGCCGGGGCCTAAAGGCCCTCTGGCTGATATTGGTATCTCGGGATGATACGGTATATGATACGGATTTTGCCATGTATTATTCTATATATATATACATGTTTATGGCAAGCCGTTGTTATAGTCAATACATGATATATAGGGTGTGTTCTCATTTCGCCTTAGCTGTGAATTCCAGGTAAAAAAAGGTAAAAAAATATACTAAGGCCAGATTGTAGTCACGTGATTAAGGTGTCCAGTCGTGTTTATATCTGTAAGGAAAAATATTTATATTTTCCTAGTTTAAATCTTAAAAGTGTTACTCAAGTTGAACTTTTGGATATATATTAGTGTATTATAGACTTGATGATGATTCTTAGCCAATTTGAATCCAGTTTTATTGAGTGTTTTGATTGAAATCCTCTTAGTCAATTTGGAGCCACGGATTTCGTTCAAAAAGTAATGGCGCCAAATCCAATTGAAAATACAGATCATAATGTGAGTACTTTAACTACGGTAGCTCAGATACATAAACCACATCTAACGACAACAAATACTCCTAGAAAACGTCATTTATCAGAAACAGACCAAGATCAGGTCGAACATAAGAAGATGAAGCATTCCAGTATTTCCGCCACCCCCTCCACGCATTTACCAAACTCTGACAACACCCAGTTTAATGCAATTGTTCAAATGATAAGCAACCTATCAGACAATTTTAATAGTGTAGCTAGCAGGTTAGAGAGCAGAATGTCTGAAATTGAGGGAAATGTGGAAAAACGCCTAACTGTTAAATTCGACAAAGTTATTCATGATAAAGTAAAAAGTGAAGTAGGTAAATTGAAAGACCAAATTTCTAGTGAAGTTAATGAATTGAAAGAAAAGGTTGTTTCAATAGGAAAATCATATGCAGAAGTTGTGGCATCTAGCGGTAAGGTTATTAACTCTGAATTAAAAGACCAACATCAGCTTAATGTTATTGTGAAAAACCTCCCCTTCGACAAACGAGAAGAAAATGACAATTCAATACTAAAAAACAAGGTTTCAGCTTTATTTAAGGATGGTCTGAAACTGGCAGATATAAACGTAGCTAAATTAGTCAGAAAAACAAGCAGATCTGACGATAGACCGGGTATTGTGGTAATAACTTTCGCTACTATGGAACACAAGAAAGGTGTATTGAAAGCTAAACGTGTACTGAAAAACTCAACTAAATATTCACGTGTGTATATTGAGAACGATTTACCACTCCAACAAAGAATTAATAACAATAACAATCGTACACTATTAAAAGCCTTAGGCAGGGATAACGATTTCATGATTAAATCTGGACGTGTAGTGAGGAAACAGTCTGATGATACTAGTGTTCACAATTTGCCACAGGTCAACGGTCAACGAGCAACAATTATCCACGCTCCCGTACCGATAGAAATAGACATAATGATCGAGATCAACACCGTGATTATTCGGATGGACGACAGAGTTACGAAGGTAACAGTAGGCGTGGTCGTGGGAGGTGGTATTAGCTTACATGCGGGTTTTGGAACATTAATGGGTGGAGCAAAACTATAAATAGTGAAAAGAATTCTATGCTAGCTTCATGTATACATAAGAGTAGTTTGCATATATTAGGGTTGGCCGAAACTCACCTGGTTGGTCAATCAGTTGTTGATATCGAAGGTTACACGTGGTTTGGACATAACCGTAAACATATACACGTGCGTGCAAGAACGGGATCGGGAGGTGTTGGTGTATTAGTACGAAACGATGTTTTAGTGAATTATAATGTTGATAAAGTGAGCGATTCTGTTGATGGGATTTTATGGATACGTTTTTTCCGAAAAAAACAACCCGGACTCGTCCTTTTATACATGTGTGATATATTTGCCTCCAGAAAACTCCGCACGATCGGTGAATATTTATGAATTTTTAGACTCACTTTCTTCCGATATATATACAATCCCGAATGGTAGCCCATTTTATTTGTTTGGAGATTGGAACAGTCGAGTATCCGACATGCCGGATTTTATAGAAGGGATAGATATTTTACCCGAGCGCAATGTTGTTGATTTTACAAACAACAGTTACGGAGACATTTTCTGTGAGTTTTTGAGTAATGTTAATTGCTGTATTTTAAACGGAAGGAACTTTTTAAACAATGATTATACATTTATATCTACTAGAGGAACAACTGTCGTTGATTACTGTATAGTGCCATATGAATATTTGAATAAATTTGTAGATTTCGAAGTTATTAGAGCTCAAAGTCTTGTTATTAGTACTTTTACCACAGGAGCGTACGACCCAAAACATATTCCTGATCACTCATTGATATGCCGGACATTTAATACTTTAGTTTATGATGACCAAATTATGGTTCGTCATGCTCAGTCGACCGATACCGAAACAACTGAACATGTGAAATTTGATACACGAAATGTGCCAAATGATTGGTTAACAGATGTTGAAGTAGTATCTAAGTTAAACCAACTCATACTAGATCTTGAACATTCAGAAAGCAATCAATTAGAAATAGACAATAAATACGACGAGCTTGTTAATATTATTCAAGATGAAATGAACTCGAAACTAGATAAGCGGAAGGTGTATTGCGCGGATGGTATCAGTAATAATATCTAATAAGAGAAGGAAGATGAAGAAGCCTTGGTGGAATGACAACCTTACAGTACTATGGAATGAAGTGTGTGCAGCTGAACGTATTTGGCGTAAAAATCCTAACCGTAACGAAAGGAAAAGTGCACGTCATGTATTTGTGAAGACACGTAAAACTTTTGACAAAAACTGCCAACAAGCGAAAAGACAATACTGGTATCGTAGCCAAGAAGAACTTTGTGCCGTCCAAAATGGTAACCCCGGGAGTTCTGGAAGAAAATAGGAAGAATTGGTGTTGGGAATGAAAGACAGAAGAACATTCCAATGGAAGTGTTACATGATGACGGTTCAATTTGTACTGATACTGATGTAGTTCTAAATAAATGGAAAATTTCTTTTGATAATTTATTGAATTGTAAAGATAAAGATAACTTGCCGAATGAAAGTATAACAAATAATATTTCAGATGATTTTTTAGATTGTGAAATTACTATTGATGAAGTTTTAAATGTATTGATTAAAGCAAAAAATGGCAAAGCGCCAGGTATTGATTTGATACCTATAGAATTATATAGAAATGATATACTTTTATATGTTTTACATAATTTATTTAATAAGTGTTTTAAATTTGGTAAAATTCCATCCATGTGGAGTAAAGGGATAATAACACCTATACCTAAGTGTTCTACAGCAGACACTAGGGATCCTTTGTCATATCGGGGCATTACATTGGCACCATGTAGTTATAAATTATTTTGTAGCATTTTAAATAATAGACTAGTATCTTGGTTAGAAACTAAAAATATTTTACACGATGAGCAAAACGGCTTTCGTGGTGGTAGAAGTACTATTGATCACTTGAGTACGCTAACATCGATTATTGAAACCAGAAAATAACGAAAATTATCTACGTTTGCAGTGTTTGTAGATTTTAAAAAGGCATATGACACGGTTAATAGAAATTTATTGTTTAACGATCTTAATGATCTTGGTATAAGTAAACATTTTTTGTGTGTTATTAAAGCTATTTATTCTCAAGTTGAATGTGCTATTAAATTAAATGGGCATATGACTGAATGGTTTAGTGTAAATTCAGGCCTAAAACAAGGCTGTGTTTTGTCGCCAATTTTATTCAATATTTTTATAAACAGCTTAGTCACGGCTGGTAATCTACACACGCAGAACATTTGGTTCTGCAATGAAAACCGTGAGAGGATTTTCCGGTTGTGCTTGAGTGGAGTAATTGTCACCGCTTCAAAAGGTATGTACATTTCTAAATCTCAATTTTCTTATTCAACTGATCAAAATATTAAAAATCGGAGAATGCTATGCTGTGGTGAATACTTTAACGAAGAGATACATGTATCATTTACTGTTGTACGTAGAGTTGAACTCCTACAAAATCAGTTGTCCCACAAGAAATTGCCTAAAAAACTGACATTTCAATTTTGAAATGGTTCTATTTACAGACCTACAAGTTCAAATTTAGTTTTTTTTAGGGCAATGGGTATGAATGTTGTTTTTGGCGGCGTGTACGCTGTCCGGTGTTGATAGACGTCTTAATAATTCCAAAAACTACATTTTTTCATTAAGTCATGCGTGAGGGGATCGGTTCTGATTGAGGACATCGTGAATGCGTGAGGGGAAGTACAAACATTTTTTTTTTAATCTTTGGCTTTGTGACTTTTGTTGACTCAATAAATGTGATCAAATCAATACTGATTAAAAAGCACAGATTTATCCTTATACTTTAATAGATGTAAACTGATCACTGATTCAATGAAATAAACCTATTAATTAATGGGGACTAGAAATTAACATGAAAAAAACAAAAGTATTAATTTTTAATAACACAGGAAGAATTTCAAAGGAAAAATTCACATTTAATTGTCAGCTTATTAATAATGAGAAAAAATATAATTATCTTGGCATGATATTCACTGTATCTGGCAGATTTACAGATGCTAAGTTTAATCTTTATAATAAAGCATTAAAAGCCTTTTTTAAATTAAAAAGATATTTCACCCATTTTAAACCTTATATTAAAACACTTTTACATCTTTTTGACCACATGCTGAAGCCGATTTTGTTATATGGCTCAGAAATTTGGGGTCAATTCTCTCCAAATAAGTTACAATCAAAAGGAGACAACTATTTTTTCCAAATGTCCAAAGATCTAATTATTGAAAAATTACATATTAAATTTTGTAAATATTCTCTACAGGTACCTAGAAGATCAACAAACCTAGCAGTGATGGGAGAGTTGGGGCGCTACCCCCTATCTCTAAAGGTTATTCTTAATATGGCTAAATTTTGGCTCAGACTCACAGAACAAAATAACTCTCTCATTAAAGAAGCATTTGAAGAGTCTAAAATTTTATCTAAAACATATAAAGACAATTGGTTGGAAAGCATTTATTCATTATTTAAATATCTTAATTTAACCCCAGAATATTTGTTAAATCCCAAATCCCATATAAAGTCAATTATCATTAAAAAAACTCCGAATTAAATATGATGAAATTTGGCTTAACCAATTAAATAATGACAAACCTGGCATGGTGCAAGGAAATAAATTAAGGACCTACAGACTATTTAAAAATAATATAGGCCTTGAAAAATATTTATTGTTAAATAATTGTAAAACATTAAATGAGTTAACCAAATTTAGAATTAGTGCCCATGAACTTGAAATAGAAAAGGGAAGACATAAGGGAATATCCCCAGATAAAAGATTTTGTAAATTATGTAATAATGACATTGTTGAGGATGAAATTCATTTTCTTCTTCAATGTCCATCACTTAAAACTGAAAGGTCCAGTTTTATTTCAGATTTATCCTCTAAATTTACTAATTTTAAAACTTTAAATGACCAATCTAAATGTGTATGGTTGATGTCAAATGAAGATCCATTTGTTAATAACATAATGATTAAATTAATAGATAGTTTGATAAAATCTAGAAGAGTTAAATTAAGCATAAACACATGAGTAGTCCAGCTCTTCTTCTAATTATAAAACGGTACTGATTGTGTTCACTCACTTATTATCTTTGAGAATATATACTGTATTTGTTGTCTCCCTTCTCTTATATAATATTGTTTTAATTTTATTGTCATGTATTGTAATTTCAATGAAAAAAATCAACACAATTATTTGTACACTTTAATTTAAACTGTAATTGTACTGCTCCTCGGGGCGTCTTGATTGACAAATAAAAATTATTGTTGTTGTTGTTGTTGTTCAATTTCAGAAAATGCCATTGTTCAAAATAAAAAGGAAAACAGGACTGAAATTGACCCTCTACAAAAAGCTATGGAGATACAAGTTATCCCCGCCCTAGAAGCGAACTAAACCCTCTGGGAGTAGTCCTGTCGTCAAATATACGTCACAGAGATCACCACATATATCTAAGAAAATTATATCGCCGATGAAAACTTCGACACCTATTAGACGAAATCTGTTCGCCCAAAATCACGAAATATTCGAAACAACAAAGGCAGATATACAGAATTAATTATTCACCAACATCGATGTGGGCAAACAATCTGTCTAATTTTTACTTGTAGCAAGAAAACAAAATCGTTGACAACATTTTTTGTCTTTATTCTTCGTGAAACATATTATTAAACCTATAGGTTCCTACAATTATTTCAAAATCAAATCTCATAAACTTTTTTAAGCACACTCACGTATGTGTTTTTTCATGAACAATGTAGCCAAATTTAAGTAAGTTTCAACGACTCATAGCTTGAATATAAAGAAATGATTTGTACCTCCCCTCACGCATTCACGATGTCCTCAATCAGAACCGATCCCCTCACGCATGACTTAATGAAAAAATGTAGTTTTTGGAATTATTAAGACGTCTATCAACACAGGACAGCGCACACGCCGCCAAAATCAACATTCATACCCATTGCCCGAAAAAAAACTAAATTTGAACTTGTAGGTCTGTAAATAGAACCATTTCAAAATTGAAATGTCAGTTTTTTAGGCAATTTCTTGTGGGACAACTGATTTTGTAGGAGTTCAACTCTACGTACAACAGTAAATGATACATGTATCTCTTCGTTAAAGTATTCACCACAGCATAGCATTCTCCGATTTTTAATATTTTGATCAGTTGAATAAGAAAATTGAGATTTAGAAATGTACATACCTTTTGAAGCGGTGACAATTACTCCACTCAAGCACAACCGGAAAATCCTCTCACGGTTTTCATTGCAAAACCAAATGTTCTGCGTGTGTAGATTACCAGCCGTGTTAGTTACAAATATTAAAGCATTAGATATTGGTATTGATATTGAGGGTGAAAAAGTTGGCATTTTGTTATATGCAGACGACATTGTACTGATTGCAGAGAATGAAAGCGATTTGCAATTACTCTTAGATGTTTTAAATATATGGTGTAAAAAAAAGTTATTAAATGTTAATCACGAGAAAACTAAAATTGTACATTTTAGAAATCCTTCTGTACAGCAGACAACAACATTGTTTTTATTTAATGATAAGCAGATATGTATTGTACAATGCTATCAATATCTGGGTTTACTATTAACTGAATTTTTAAATTATGATGTAATGGCTAAAGCTGTAGCCAAATCAGCGAACAGGGCATTAAGTTTGATTATTGTAAAGAGTAAGGCCCATGGAGGTTTCCAGTACAGTACATTTACTAAATTATTTGATAGCCTGGTCTGGCCAGTAATAAGTTATGGTGCAGCCATTTGGGGCACCAGAGATTTTTCGTGTATAAATGCTGTCCAGAACAGAGCTATCAGGTCTTTTATGGGTGTGGGTAAATATACCCCAAACGATGCAATTCAAGGGGATATGGGCTGGAGACCTCCAAGTGTTAAGCAGTGGACTTGTGATTTTCGACACTGGGCTAGGTGTAACATAATGTGCACAGATAGGTTAAATTATAGAATATTTAAATGGTGTTATAGAAATGCTCTTAATAAGAGAAGAAATTGGTGTTTTAGGATTATGTCTAACTAAGTTTAAAGAATGTAATTTAGATTTGTATACTGATTTAAATAATGTACTGTGTAAACAAAATATTATGCAGATAGAAGAATTTTTACATAAGTATATAGAAAACTGGCAAAATAGAATATTAACACAAGATGTTGGTAAAAAATTGCGGACTTATAAATTGGTTAAAGACAGTTATGGAAGTGAATTGTATTTATCTAAAAAATTATCTTATAGATATAGAAGTGCTTTTGCTAAATTTAGATGCGGAGTAGCTCCGTTGAGAATTGAAACAGGGCGGTATGAAAATAAAAATGTAGACGAAAGAGTGTGTTTTATGTGTAATGATAACATAGAAGACGAAAAACATGTAATACTATCATGTCCTTTATATGCAGATTTGCGCTTTTGTTTATATAGCGAAGCTATGAAATATAATGTAGATTTTAATGATTTGTCTGATGATGATAAATTTGTTTATTTATTTAAAAACATTAATTGTTATGATATGGTTGCCAAAACCTGCTTTGATATTTTAAGTAGAAGAAATACCTTTTTATATTCTTAAAATGAAATTATTTTAATAATCGTATGTATTTTAACTAGTTTTATATAGAAATTGTTTTATAGTCTCTCATAATTCTTAATAGAATGGTTCTTGTAATTTATATTTGTGTATTGTCTGTTTTATAGTGTGTATATACTCTGTATGTACTGTATATTTATGTATTGCAAGTAGTGAGACTTTAATAAAATATTGAATCTGAATCTGAAATACCTTTTTATATTCTTAAAATGAAATTATTTTAATAATCGTATGTATTTTAACTAGTTTTATATAGAAATTGTTTTATAGTCTCTCATAATTCTTAATAGAATGGTTCTTGTAATTTATATTTGTGTATTGTCTGTTTTATAGTGTGTATATACTCTGTATGTACTGTATATTTATGTATTGCAAGTAGTGAGACTTTAATAAAATATTGAATCTGAATCTGAATCTGGGAATTAAACTAAGGCGAAATGTGAATTTAGATAAAAATATTAAATTAACAAATTAAACCTCTGTGTTTTTATAGCAATTTTAACAACATTGAATTAGGGAATGTTTTCTCTTTAATTATCATTTTTAATAAACAGAAAAAAAAAATCCACAATAAAACATGAGTCAGTAGGAAAGTTGCTTCTTTTATGCTTAATTTAATATAAGTTTCAGTTGTTTCAATTGTATAAATTTTATGCAACCAGAAAGTACCGGTCCTACTAAAAAGCGCCCGGGAGCGCCCGGGAAAAGAAAAAGCGCCCGGGGAAGGAAAATTAGCGCCCGGAGAAGAACATTAGCGCCCGGGAGAAGAAAATAATAATATTTTATAACAATATCTTTTTTCCTTAAAAATAACTAATCATTGCTTGTTTTGTCCTAAATATAAATGGGGATATGTACGATGCTACATTTAAAGTGTTGTTGCACTTTTACATTTTAGATTTCAAAATTGTATATAAGTAAGTAAATAAATATAAATAAATAAGAGTATATAGAAGAATCATGAAAGACATTGTCCTCGATCAAAATGTATATTTTGTTATTTAAAAATAATTGGTGCCTGAGGTCTAATATTTTCGCAACTGCATGGTGAACACTTTTTTATACAGATGCTGAGATAGATTTATTATATCATTTTATAAAACTAAAAATGCTTACGAACAACATTGTTCAATGCCTATGCTTATCAGGGTTTTAATGCTTAGACTTAAATTTAAACCAAACACCTGTTTTTTTACCCCCTTGTTTAAACTACGGTACATGTATAGTACTTCTTTTTTTCATCTGCTGATTTATTATGTGTACCTCTTTTAATTTTGATTAAATTAATATTTATCTGTGAAATTTGGGTTGTCTTATGCATTTTTCATTTTGATATCGTTTTTGAAAAACATGTCTTTTGATGTCTTACATTTTATAAATCTTCCGCATAAACTGTGATCCATTATTATCAATCTTTCGAAAAGTATTCATATATTATTGTTAAAATTGAAATATTCATACTTGATTTTGTGCTTTATTACAAATGTCTATTATCTGAATTTACAAATTACTTGTCTAAAATATTAAAAATAAAAAATCAATGTTCATAACTTAAAAAAATTGTCTCATGCCAATAAAATATCTATATATATGTTCCCCGGGCACTTTTTCTGTTCCCCGGGCGCTATATTTTCTTCTCCGGGCGCTTTTTCTTTTCCCCGGGCGCTTTTTCTTCACCCGGGCGCATTTTAGTAGGACCCGAAAGTACTTACTAATCAGTCAATTGTCCTTTACATTGTGCTACACAAAGAGTTTAAAAAAGAAAGAAAAAAATGTATTCCCACAAACTTGTTTACATATATTACAGAAACTTTAATAAAATAAATAAAATAATATATTTTTTTTAAATTGTGTTATTATAATTATATATAATAAAGATAATACATGTAAAAATACAAAAAAAAAATAAATTGTGGTATAATTGCCAATGAGACAACTCTCCACAAAGAGACCAAAATGACACAGATATCAACAACTATAGGTCAACATACAGCCTTCAACAATGAGGAAAGCCCATACTGCATGGTCAGCTGCAATAGGCTCCGAAATGATGATGTAAAACAATTCAAACTAGAAACCTAACGGCCTTATATATTAAAAATAATGAACGAAAAAGAAATATGTAACGCATAAACAAACGACAACCTGTGAATTACATGGTATACTATGACTTGACTTCTTCAAGCTTGGTCCAAATTATATAAGATTCTTTAATCTCCTGGAAAACATCGCCAACCATGATCAGTGCAAATGATGCAAACAAAAAAGTGGGACACCAAACATAAATAATATTTCATTGTAAAATTTGACATCAAAATAACAAATAATAACTAATTGCAATACAAACAAAACATAACTTAATTATAATGTTTACAGAAGCTCCCAAGTAGTAGAGACGGATCAGTTTGAGGCACCCCCAAAACACAGGGCGCTAGGGCGCTGACGTCATATGCGCATGCCCCGCCCCCAATATGAGATATGGGCATATACTAGCCCTAATGACGTCAGCGGAAGTAAGGAAGATGAGATCAACAGAAGTCATGACCTTTCGTTTCGATTACACATAAACTTATTTGGTCATAACGATCTGTGAAAAATCTATACATTCACACGTTGTATCCAAATAAGTTCATCGGGTGAGGCTGAAAAGATAGTGTTACCTCCTCGAACAACATTTGCCTGGTCATATAATCAAATTTGGATCCAGATCGACTACGTCATCGTGTAAAAGAATAGATTGATCAAATTTGGATTCAGATCGACTTATATATATTTGAACCTCGAGATTTGAGCGTCATGCCATTATATTAGTTTTTATAACAAAAGTAAATATATGAATAATATGCGTTGCAATTAAAACAAACGATCAAATAAATAATTAAATTATACATAAATGAAAACAAACTTACTTACTTTATCAGAACGTCGCTTGTAGTCATTATATTCCAATCAACAAGAAATGCACGCGTGTACGTCTTGCTGTATCATAAAGCTGGCTTCCTTTTATAATTGAAAAATCACACATATGTTAGAAGACTGACCGATACATATCGCATTAGTCTTATCTTTTGATACATTGATCAGTGTGTGTATATATATGTCTGGGGATTGAATTTCACGTCTTTGTTGATTTATAACAAAGATAACTCGAGTGACTAATTAGATACACAGAACTTTCCTGCTAAATACAATTATTGTTCAATGAAGCCTACTTTTATTTGAGATGCGTGAGTTTCTCATTTATTAAAATCGCAATGTTATGATAAATGACATTTATTAATATATCCCTGTAAATAATAATTATTTATTGTTATTCTTACACACACACTTTTAAATTCATACCAGATGGACATAAGTGCACAGCGAGATAATTATATCAAATCCTCAAGGAATCACTTTCATCATCAATATTATTTTACAATAAATTATCTATCAAATTTAAAAGTTCACGGAAAAATGGTCCCAGTCTCGTGTAATTTCCATTACGTTTTAGAACGTTTTCATTTCACCCAGTGGTCGTTTCTAATCGCTTTCATTTACCAAGAATGTGTTTTAGTCGTTCAAAAAATGGAACTACACTACTGGCTTAGACAAAAAAAAAACGACTGTATACAAACAGAACATTTAAAATGGGAACCCAATTATCTCTTCGCTACCACATCAAATTCCCGATTTCGACATCTGTCAGTGTTGTTAAGCAAATCAAACCACACATCATCACGTGATCAAATACCCTTTATAAACAGCGTTGGAATCCAACGTTCACAGAGTCTTCATAAACTATCGAGATGGAATCAACACAAACCATAACTGAGGGTAAAGAGATTCGAATGACGATTGATATATACTTGTTCTTATATGCTAGAAAAGTGGTAGAAGAAGTCAGACTTTTAACCAGAAAACATTGTTTTGGATGTAGAAACAATCATCCCAGTCAGAGAAATCATTCCTGTCTCATGATATCCGAGTTAGAACAACTGAATATATACTTTGACGATGCCTTGGAAAATGTTGATTGCGAAGAACTCTTAGAATTGTGGAAAAGGGACACTAAACTTACAGACATATCATTGGAGTTGAAAAATACATTTATAAACCTTTTACAAAACTGTGAATGGCGAGAAAATAATTTACCAGACAAAGATGGATTCTATGAAATGACAAAGAAAATAATCCAACTTGGTGACCGCTTTACAAATTAACATTGCTAATTATTTTATGGATTAATAATATATAGATGATGTTTCTGGGTATTTTTTATTTTTTTTTTTTTCAATTTGTAACTAATGTTAATAAATATTTAGTGTCTAATTTGCTTTCATTCATTTCCTATTATTTATTGTAGACTGGAAAGTCGAGAACTATTTTTCGTTATGACAAGGAAGGGAGGGGAGATAACGACGAAAAGTAGTTTTCGACTTTCCATCAGGCCAGATGCACGACAATATGAAACATACACAATATACATTTTATTATACACAATATACATTTATTGTTGACAAAAAAAAAATCTTTGCATGGTGTTATGTGGTTTTAATCGAACTTCGGTACTCATTCGAGACATATGAAATGTATGGTTACTTGTATAAAAAAAAACAGGGTCATGCGGCGGCGGCGGCGGCGGCGGCGGCGGCGATGGTTATAAGAGGAAGAGGATCGAATGCTTAATCAAAACCATGGACGAGTTTTACTTATTCGTCAATAGTGGAGACTCGCTCCAACTTTTTCCCCAGAATAGGGGAGGACAGTTCAGAATACGTTTACCTAGATCACACTTAACGAATGGAACGTGGGAGTGTGCCCTATTGGAAATGACGTTCGTGCCTACTTTCGAAATACCCACGCGCAGGGTCTACCTATGTTCCGACGTGGTGAGGGAAGAATCGTACGTCAGAGACACGTATTTACCACTACTTCAATCCGTAGCAGTGCGACGGGACGAGACGATGGAAGTCGTCTTCGAGAGACCACTCTACCGCACGACGAGAGGAGGCGAGGTGACACTATTGGAAATCACCGTCAGAGACGATAGATTACGAGTGTGCCGATTCAAGGACGATCACGTATTCTGCTTGCTGCATTTTAGAAAAAAAGTTATAAGAGGATAGCGGATTCGATTTCGAAGTACATGTATAAACATGGAATGTCCTACCTGCCATAGACGGTTTTCCAGGAGAGATGTCATGTTGAGACATTATCGCAATCAGCATGGTAATGGGGATACGCCGCCGCCGCCGCCGCCGCCGCCGCCGCCCGTGTCTGCGGTGGTAGAACAGCCGCCGCCCGTGCCTGCGGTGGTAGAACAACCGCCGTCCGGTCCGTTCCTGTTTCGACACCCGTTTACTATGATCGTTTCGGGTCCGACGTCTTGCGGCAAGACGCATTTCGTGGCGAAAGTCCTCCGAGAAGCGGAAGCGATGTGCGAACCGGCACCGCAGAGAATCGTCTGGCTGTACAAGAGGTGGCAACCCCTCTACGACGTCGTACGAGACGGCGTGCACCCGCCGGTGGAGTTTGTGAGAGGCATCCCCGCCGACCTGGAGAGCGACGACTTCTTCGATCCGAGAGTGCGCAACGTGGTGGTCCTGGACGATCTGATGACCCTCGCCAGCAAAGACACCCGCATCAACGATCTCTTCACCGAAGGAAGTCACCATCGAAATCTTTCCGTGATCGCCATCTACCAGAACCTGTATTTTGGAAAGGACCCCACCCAGAGAAGAAACTGTCATTACATGGTCCTCTTTGACAATCCGATCGATCGACAGCCCGTGGCCACCCTGGCACGACAGATGTACCCGGGTCGATCCAAACATTTCCTGCGACAATTCGACGAGGCCACGAGAAGACGACACGGTTATCTCCTTGTCGACGTCAAACCGGAGACCCCCGAGACGGAGAGACTGCGCACGAACGTCCTGACGGGTGCGGGAGAGGAGGAGACGACCCAAACGGAAGAAACGACCACGAACGATCTGATCGCCTGCGAAGAATGCGGACTGGTCTTTGTACACCGCCGCGGACTGGAGGAGCATGCGTGCAGCAGGGAGGAGGAGGAAAGGATCTCCAAGGCGAGGAGGCTCGACAGCAGCGAGGATACCTCCGAATACGACACGGACGAAGACATACTTCCCATGAGCGACGCAGAACTAGAAGAAGCGTTGGAAGGGTTACCGGTGGACGTACGTTGTGCCGAAGAGTTACCCGCAGACATCTCGCACCGACCGATGACCTATGTCGTCAACACGGATACCTGCGATGGACCGGGGAAGCATTGGGTGGCGTTTCACTTTCCATCCACGGGACCGGCAGAATTCTTCGATTCACTCGGACGTTCTCCGGAGTATTATCATCGTCGCTTCAGGAACGTGCTCATCGCCAATGGACCTCAATACAGATTCAGTACGACTCAAGTGCAACCGGGATCATCCGATACGTGCGGACTCTATTGTGTACATTTCGTGAAGATGAGATATAGAAACATTAGCATGGAAGACATTGTGAAAGATTTTTCGTCTAGAGACTTGATGAGTAACGACGACAAACTGCTTGCATTGTACGAATGAATGTAATAAATGTATATGAAACTGACATCTGCGTTGGTATTTTTTCTATTTGCCCCGAACACGATACGATTAATCGGTGATTGACGTTCACACCTTGAAGAGTTGCCTCCCTTTTTTGTACCAGAGTTCTTCGATATGATCATGTGACCTTGCCTCGAACGTTGAATTGTCAATCCAAGAGAGAGATATATATACAGAGTTGCTTCCCTTGTTTTGTACCAGAGTTAACGTTCCTCGATACGATCACGTGACCTGTTGTCCATATATGGACATGTGTTTTATTTTGATGTTTAAGTGAAAATAAAGTTTTTACCAAATTTGGTCATAATTTCCATATATGGTCATAGGGTATCTGGTCGGTTTCCATATATGATCGTGTATTTTATTTTGATTTTTGAGTGAAAATAAGTTTTTTTACCAAATTTGGTCATGATTTCCATTTTGGTCATAGGTTGTTTTGTCGATTTCCATATATGGTCATGTATGTTATTTTGAGTGAAAATAAAGTTCTTACCAAATTTGGTCATAATTTCCATATATGGTCATAGGGTATTGTGGTCGCTTTCCATATATGGGATTCATCATATGGTGGTCCAAGAGTCATAATCCGACATCAGGTGCTTCCGTTTTGATATATAGCCCGTATTATCATGTAGTGAATCATGCCCTGATCTTGCATCCTGATGATTCATGGTTGCGTCATGACCAAATATGACCTACAAAATGTACGTCCATTCGTCGTGACTCATCTTCCTTACTTCCGCTGACGTCATTAGGGCTAGTATATGCCCATATCTCATATTGGGGGCGGGGCATGCGCATATGACGTCAGCGCCCTAGCGCCCTGTGTTTTGGGGGTGCCTCAAACTGATCCGTCTCTACTACTCTCCCATTTCGCCTTAGTTAATTCTTATGTACCTGAAAATTTGTACTAAGGCAAACTGGGATTAATTTTCCTGTGGAAATAAAATTCCAGAACATTTTTTTCCTTTTGGAACTTATTTTATGAAGGAACTTCTATTTCGTGAATAAGCTGGTTCTCGACTGACTACTACACTTTGTTCATAGACGTTTTTAAAAGTGAAGCGTAATCATGGTAAGGGAGCTACCATTTGATTTTTATGGGGGGTCTAGGATGAAATTTGAAAAAAATAGGCAGGACAGGAGTTTTGAGTAAAACAAAAAGTCAGGATGAGCAACTTGGTAAAAAAAAAGGCAGGATGACAATTTGTGTAAAAAAAGTCAGGATAAACTAGTAAAAAAAAAGGCAGGACCGAATAGAGTAAAAAATAAAAAGGCAGGACAGAGATTACAGCTAAAAAAAAAAAGCAGGACAAAATTTTTCATCCTAGCCCCCCATAAAAATCAAATGGTAGCTCCCTAATACAAGCGGGTTCAAGTTTATTTCGTGACTGTCTTCTTACGGAAATTTGTACTGACTCCCGTCCAATTGGTTTTGACTTTGTAATATCCATACAATTTCCGGTAAGAAGAAAAATTTGTTTTTGTTTCTATCTGTAAATATAAATATATATTATAAGTTATTTTTGCTCGATCCAGTCATTTAAAAAAGTGATTCCGAACCCAGAATAAGAAGTGGGTGTTCCAACCATATGTTCCCATTCAAATGCAGTATTCATAATTTTTTTTAGGGGGGGTTTAGTCCAGATAATCATGCCGTCTTCTGAGGGTATTTTTATAGAATGTAGGACAGAAAGTCACAGGACAAAAAGTCACGGACAAAAAGTCACAAGACAAAAAGTCACAATTCATTTTTTCTGATTATTTTCTTTGAATAAAAAACGCTTATTTCTAAAAAGATATTTTTATATTTTTCTTAAACTATACACCTTATCGCTAATCCCGGCTGACCCGGCCGCTTGAACTTTTGACGCATACAACAATCACTTTTCCATTGTGGCGTCAGATATTTTGTTTTATGACGTCAAAATTTTACGGGAACCTGTGTGATTTTCAGTAATGGCGGACAAATAGCCAGTGATTTGTTTGCCTCAAAAAACAGCCGAAATTCGGCCTTTTCCCCTAGAGAAAATTCCCAATTACTAAAAAAAATGGCTTAAAATTCCTCCCAAAAAGGTCTATATTTTCCCCAAACAGTGATGGCATTGGTAGTAATGTTTGTAAATATCGTATTCATGTTAATATTTTGATATTATGAAGCACTTTTGAGATCCGGTTTTCTTATCAGAATCATCATAGTGTTTGTAACACATGTGGTTTTCAATGCATTAAGTACCATCATTGCTTCTGTTTCTTTCCCCTCTCAGAAAAGTACCTTCCGGGTTAAAAATTTCTGACAACCAAAATATACATGAAAAAACAGTGCAAAAAAGACAGCAAAGGTCAGCAAAAAATCGGAGATGTGTTTAGAATAATATTTCCCAATTTCAATAAAAAATATGCATTTTTCCCAATAAAAAACGGTAGAGGTAGTTTTGAAAAAAGACAACAATATCACTGATAGCGATAAGGTGTATTGTATATAAACCAACTTTTTAAACAAAATATATCAAAAAAATATCAAAGATTATCAAATAATTGTTAAAAAACCAAAATGTCAAAGTGACTTGGCACTTAAATGGCTTCATGGTGCCAAGAAAAACATCTTTTGCATGATTAAAATTAAATAAATCTTCATTTTTCAAGTATAATGACACATTTCCTAAACTTTAATATGAATATATGTATTTAAAAGTAAATATTTCAAGATATATTCTTATATATTAAAACAATTGTCAATAAATTATTTGTGACTTTTTGTCCTACCAAATTTGTGACTTTATGTCCTGTGACTTTTTGTCCTGTGACTTTCTGTCCGTTTACCAATTTATATTTGGATTTTTTTAGTTCAATCATTGACGCAGGAGGGCGTCCAAATTTTTTTATAAAATAGTCGTCCAAGGCGTCATAATTATTTGGACTAGGGGGGGTTCAACCCCTATAACCTCCCTTCCCCTTCTTGAATCCGCCAATGCTGTTAATTTTTGCATTTGTTTCAGTCTTGCTCATTCAAACAATGTAGTATTAGTTTTAAAAAAAATACAGTGTATGAAATTAAAAGAGGAGCACAATTTTTTTAACGCTTAAAATCCCCCATGGAGATTTTGAAAAGTTAGCAGGTATGAATTTTACAAATAAAAAATTTGTTTAGACAATGTTAGAAATTAGTTGAATGGGAACCACTTATGATAAGACAATAGTCATGATAGTACATTGTGTTTTGTATTCTGTTAAAAAGCATTCGCGTTATAAGTCCCCTACCAATGAAGTTGAAAGGACTTTAGGATTGCACTCTGTTCGTCTCTCTGTCTTTCCATCTGTCCGTCCGGCAAATCAGTTTTCCAGACTTTTTTTTCTTCATGCTTGAAGATATTGATTTGATATTGGTGTATTGTTTATCATGACAAGTTACAGGTCAAGTTAGATTTTCACGATTTTAGCTTTTCTCCATGTTCAGTTTAAGCCCTTTCCCAAGAATTAAAAAGTGCATTTAAGTGCAGTTTATCAATGAATGGAAATATTTAATTGCATTCTTAATAAAAACCCTAAGGGAACAATTTTCATGTCATCTACATTCAATTTGAGACAGATGAAATTCTTAATTATCATGATTATTGTGAGTTAAATTTATTACATGTATATATACATGTACATGGAAGATGTCTCATTGGGGTCTAAGCAAGATGCCGGTTTGCAGATCTTTTGTAAACGTGACACTTGAAAGTCAAATTATTGTGCTGTGAATACGGTAAATGAAGTCTAGCGCGACAAGGGAAATTACAAAAAATGAGAATTGCTTACATTTGTACATACATGTACATAGTGTAAGCGGGATACAGAAATCTGACAAAACAGTAAGGGGCAGGGTTTCCGCTGGCGGTTGCCATTTTCGTAATTTGCAAAAAAATAATAATTGTGGCGATTAGAATTCGTCATTGGTGAAAGATTTTGGCAATGAAATATAGATAATGATTTATTTTTACTTTTTTCGGGTATATCGGATTTTACCTGATCAGACAATACTAGGAATTCACCTTGAACTCGTTAAGATTTTGACAGAAAATCAATAATCAGCTGATTGCATTTTATAGCTATTGACAACAAAGGACTAATTAATAAAGGCGTTGATTGTATTGTTCAATGACAAAATGATATGGTTAAATGGCGTCCGTCACATGTCACAAAGAATTTATAACATTTGTTTGAAGCAAAATTTTGACGTCTCCTCTCCTATTAATAATAGTCATGATAGTCTTGGAAAAAATTATTTTATTATGACGTTAAATGTTCAAAAGGAAGAAAATTCTATGATTTAAAACTTTATCCTTTGACTTTGATATAGATAATTGATTTGAGTGAGTATTCGAGTTTAAAGTCGTTTCAGTGACACACGTGTTTCGAGCATAGTTTTCCTTCTCAACTTTTTCGTTTATTATGGTCTAGAAAAGAAAACTGTTGTTATGAAGAAATCTAAAGGTTGAGAAGATCTGGGAACAACCCCTCGAATGAGAGTAACCCTTCAATGTAATGACTACACCTGCAATGAGGGATCAATTTCTAGTGATAAACACTTTTTGTTTTGTTGTAAAAACCACTTCTTAGTACAAAAGGGCACATATTGTTATTTTGAAGAAACTTTCCCATAGAACTGTACATCTTTCTGGTAGTATATATATGATTAACACATGTCCAAGAATTTTTTTATAATCCGGGACTTATATCCTTTAAACATTGTTAAAGTTGTTCAAAATATAATAAATGTTCCCCCTTTTAAGTTAAAAATAAAGTTCTTCTTTTTAAAAGTAAATGTTTAGCGTTTATTCCTTACAATGTAGACTCTTAAATAAGTTTGAGAGAATAATCATAGACAACAATGGGGCAAACTCATCTTATTTAGGGGTGGGTTGGTGGAAAAAAAAGGAAAATTTTAAACGAAAAATACAAAAATACAAGGGGGGGGGGGGGGGGGGGGGGGGGGCGTCCAGTCATGCTTCAGTGATTCCCTATATAATCAACCAAATTTTTCCCAGAAAAGGGGGGACCCATTAATTCATATTCCATTAAATTCTATTTATACCGCAACTTACTAGCATACTTTTGGTTGTTAATTTCTGTGTCATTTAGTCTCTTGTGAAGAGTTGGCTCATTGGCAATCATACCATAATTTCTTTTTTATATATATGTAGGACTCAAATCTATGGCGGGTTCCAAACCTATGGCAGATTCCTAATCTATGGCAAATGTGACGTTACAAATGCCAAAACCACTCAAATCTATGGCAGATTTTTGTTTTTTCCAAATCTATGGCAGATCTTTCACATAACGTCACAATTGAAGACATCAAATAACGCCATATTACATCGTATCCACCGCTTACGATGGCGGAACCAATAGATTTGAACACCATTCCAGATGAAGGTATTTCCCTCCACAACAATTTGCGAATGGTTTAAAGGAATCCATGATGACCTATTATCCGAAAGAGAGACAAAATTGTGATATACAGGTTGACACTCGCAATAAATAATGACACTGCTGTTTTCAGTACGGATATGTTAGCAAAGGAGTTATAATAGATATTTAACGGCTTGCAAAGTTTATAAACATGATAAAGTGAAAAATCAAATTACCAGATACCAATTTGGTTCGAGACCACGGCCTAAATTTACCCTATTTTTTTCCAAGTCTTACTTGGCTTAAAACCCTTTTAAACTGATATATGATATGTTATTTGTAACTTCTCTTTTCATTTAAAGTACATTCAATACATATGTAAGGATTATTTATAACCAAAAAGTTTCACAAATTTAAAATTGCTGGAAAATATTACATCTTCATGTAAGGCCCTTTTCATTGAAAAACTTTAATTTTTAGGCCCAGCCTCATATAAATTTGACTTTTGAATAATTATGCTAAGTCTGATAAATCAAATGAGTACTCTATTGCTTTATGTACATAATAAAAATTATATATGGAATAGGATCCCAGTTAGGGCAACCAGTCCGGTACCCACGAATGTAGTTCTTAAAAAAAATATATAACTTTTGTTATAAATTGTGTAGTGTTATTATTTCACTAGTTCTGTAACTGAATGTAGTTTTATTTGAAAGGGTAGGCTTTCTAGTTTGAATTTCTGTAAAAATTTTGATTGATTTAAATGTAATCTGGCGTCAGTACATAGAGTAAATTGCCTAAATTCTAGCCTTTATTCTTTCCCGGAAGTAGACAGACTGACCCTGTTGTCAATAAAAACAAAATTTTGCAACGGAATGCCGGTCATGAGGCACTGAGATTGCACTTAGACACTTCTAAATGAATGCCTAACATGAACCAGAAGTCCCAAGGTGGCTATCAAAATTATTTATTGAACAGGACCCTATGTATTTACTATGATTTTCAATGCGTTCCAATGGGGCAAATAATTGGGTCCCCGTTCCTGTCAGAGAGCATGTTTTGAACATTTTAATCTGCAATTGTCAGCTCATTTTTAAAGTTTCATGGATGAAATTTGGCTACAGGCTTCAAAATTTAATAAGGAAAACAATGGTGTAATTATTTTTAAAATTTGAATTAAACTTTTTAAATTAAATTGAAATTTAAATTTATGAAATTTAAAAAAGTTTGTTTTTCAATTTAAAGTTTAAAAGGGGGTCACAGAAAGGTCATAGTTGTCTGTAATATGTATTCCTACACTTGCAAGTTAAAATGGAGGGATTTTTGAAAAATATCAGCAAATAGTATTAGAAAAAGTCACAGGGAAAGAAATAATAAATGTGTTATATGGGATCAGGGGACAGTGAAAGATGGAAAATATGGGCTTATTTCTTTCTAATATCTTATTTCTGGGACCTGGAAACAGAAAATAAACCCATAGTTTCAGTTTTAGGTTTTTAATAAGTTTTTGATAAATTGTGGCTATTAAATAAATCATTTAAGTGCCACGGTTCAGTTATGAAAGTTGTGTGCGAATCCAGCTAACATTTATTTAGAGCCGCATCACATACATAGCCACATATTATTGTGTGAACTCAGAAACACTTGCCAGGGGCTCTCTAATTTTACATTTTTTGGAAGATATTTAAGGGGTAGGGCTATAATATAGCTTATACAAGCAATTTAAACTCAATGTACAACAATTTAAGACTCCCTTTTAAAGATTTTGATGGTCCTTAAAAGGACCGTTAATTTTATCTGTATCTATTTCAGCAGTAAATGAATAGAGCTATATCTTCCTTGGTTTTGGAACTTTTGGAGATCTGCTTCTGGTTAAGGAAACACTTAGTGCTCTTTTAATAGTTTCACTGTTTGAATTTCATTTTAATTAATGCTTCTTTCCTAAGTTTCATTTTTAAAAGTTCCTGCATTATTAACTTGTCTTTGTTATCTATATTCAGGTTGGTGAACTTGGACTAAAGTACATGGATCCCAGCCACCAACAGTTTCAGTGTCCAAGAGAACACACATATGAACTAGTGGGACATTTAGAGCAGTCAAAAGTACAACAACGCACAGTAGCGTTAGGCGGTCAGGAAGATCAAGGATTTCCCTTCACATCTGTTAAACTATAGGAGGTGCTGTTTGACTGGTTTTAGCTACAAGTGAGAACTTCTCTGCATCTAGCCTCTTATATTGTATTTTAAATGAACTTAGCAGACTATTTGAAGACTTTGTCTCATATTTTATACCATTGTTTATGGGGTATGCTTGTTTTGCATATGTAATTCTTTAAAACAGAAGATTTTTTAATTTTAATTGAAAAAAATAATATTTTTAATTTATTTTTAAACAAATTTTGGTTTCAACTAGATTTCCATACAAAGAATGAATTTGTCTACCTTATGCAATTTACAGAATGTAAATATCTCTTGAAATAAAAAGTTTTGCTGATTTTTAGCATATTTTCTTCATGAATTTAAGATTTTCTCCGATCAATTTTTCTGGTATTTGAGATGTTATAGATAAGGATCTATAATTCTGTAACTGTTTGATCAAATTTTTTGAAACTTTGCACAATAACTACTGAGATGTATATCTTTATTTTAAAAGTGCAGTTTTAAGTCTGGGAAAAAAAATAAAGTCTGACAGGAATAGGATCCCAGTTAGGGCAACCAGTCCGGTACCCACGAATGTAGTTCTTAAAAAAAATATATAACTTTTGTTATAAATTGTGTAGTGTTATTATTTCACTAGTTCTGTAACTGAATGTAGTTTTATTTGAAAGGGTAGGCTTTCTAGTTTGAATTTCTGTAAAAATTTTGATTGATTTAAATGTAATCTGGCGTCAGTACATAGAGTAAATTGCCTAAATTCTAGCCTTTATTCTTTCCCGGAAGTAGACAGACTGACCCTGTTGTCAATAAAAACAAAATTTTGCAACGGAATGCCGGTCATGAGGCACTGAGATTGCACTTAGACACTTCTAAATGAATGCCTAACATGAACCAGAAGTCCCAAGGTGGCTATCAAAATTATTTATTGAACAGGACCCTATGTATTTACTATGATTTTCAATGCGTTCCAATGGGGCAAATAATTGGGTCCCCGTTCCTGTCAGAGAGCATGTTTTGAACATTTTAATCTGCAATTGTCAGCTCATTTTTAAAGTTTCATGGATGAAATTTGGCTACAGGCTTCAAAATTTAATAAGGAAAACAATGGTGTAATTATTTTTAAAATTTGAATTAAACTTTTTAAATTAAATTGAAATTTAAATTTATGAAATTTAAAAAAGTTTGTTTTTCAATTTAAAGTTTAAAAGGGGGTCACAGAAAGGTCATAGTTGTCTGTAATATGTATTCCTACACTTGCAAGTTAAAATGGAGGGATTTTTGAAAAATATCAGCAAATAGTATTAGAAAAAGTCACAGGGAAAGAAATAATAAATGTGTTATATGGGATCAGGGGACAGTGAAAGATGGAAAATATGGGCTTATTTCTTTCTAATATCTTATTTCTGGGACCTGGAAACAGAAAATAAACCCATAGTTTCAGTTTTAGGTTTTTAATAAGTTTTTGATAAATTGTGGCTATTAAATAAATCATTTAAGTGCCACGGTTCAGTTATGAAAGTTGTGTGCGAATCCAGCTAACATTTATTTAGAGCCGCATCACATACATAGCCACATATTATTGTGTGAACTCAGAAACACTTGCCAGGGGCTCTCTAATTTTACATTTTTTGGAAGATATTTAAGGGGTAGGGCTATAATATAGCTTATACAAGCAATTTAAACTCAATGTACAACAATTTAAGACTCCCTTTTAAAGATTTTGATGGTCCTTAAAAGGACCGTTAATTTTATCTGTATCTATTTCAGCAGTAAATGAATAGAGCTATATCTTCCTTGGTTTTGGAACTTTTGGAGATCTGCTTCTGGTTAAGGAAACACTTAGTGCTCTTTTAATAGTTTCACTGTTTGAATTTCATTTTAATTAATGCTTCTTTCCTAAGTTTCATTTTTAAAAGTTCCTGCATTATTAACTTGTCTTTGTTATCTATATTCAGGTTGGTGAACTTGGACTAAAGTACATGGATCCCAGCCACCAACAGTTTCAGTGTCCAAGAGAACACACATATGAACTAGTGGGACATTTAGAGCAGTCAAAAGTACAACAACGCACAGTAGCGTTAGGCGGTCAGGAAGATCAAGGATTTCCCTTCACATCTGTTAAACTATAGGAGGTGCTGTTTGACTGGTTTTAGCTACAAGTGAGAACTTCTCTGCATCTAGCCTCTTATATTGTATTTTAAATGAACTTAGCAGACTATTTGAAGACTTTGTCTCATATTTTATACCATTGTTTATGGGGTATGCTTGTTTTGCATATGTAATTCTTTAAAACAGAAGATTTTTTAATTTTAATTGAAAAAAAATAATATTTTTAATTTATTTTTAAACAAATTTTGGTTTCAACTAGATTTCCATACAAAGAATGAATTTGTCTACCTTATGCAATTTACAGAATGTAAATATCTCTTGAAATAAAAAAGTTTTGCTGATTTTTAGCATATTTTCTTCATGAATTTAAGATTTTCTCCGATCAATTTTCTGGTATTTGAGATGTTATAGATAAGGATCTATAATTCTGTAACTGTTTGATCAAATTTTTTGAAACTTTGCACAATAACTACTGAGATGTATATCTTTATTTTAAAAGTGCAGTTTTAAGTCTGGGAAAAAAAATAAAGTCTGACAGGAATAGGATCCCAGTTAGGGCAACCAGTCCGGTACCCACGAATGTAGTTCTTAAAAAAAATATATAACTTTTGTTATAAATTGTGTAGTGTTATTATTTCACTAGTTCTGTAACTGAATGTAGTTTTATTTGAAAGGGTAGGCTTTCTAGTTTGAATTTCTGTAAAAATTTTGATTGATTTAAATGTAATCTGGCGTCAGTACATAGAGTAAATTGCCTAAATTCTAGCCTTTATTCTTTCCCGGAAGTAGACAGACTGACCCTGTTGTCAATAAAAACAAAATTTTGCAACGGAATGCCGGTCATGAGGCACTGAGATTGCACTTAGACACTTCTAAATGAATGCCTAACATGAACCAGAAGTCCCAAGGTGGCTATCAAAATTATTTATTGAACAGGACCCTATGTATTTACTATGATTTTCAATGCGTTCCAATGGGGCAAATAATTGGGTCCCCGTTCCATATTAAGGAATTTAAAAAGTTTTTTTTTGCAATATTTTAATTTTTATAGCCCCAAATGTTGATAGTCTAAATTTTTCAATTTTAACATCAAAATTTAACACGCAAAGATGAGTATAGAATTTAAGATATTGTCTATAATATATATCCTATTGTTATGAAACTTTGTAAGCAGTGTTATAATTTATTAAGGTTTGGTCATACCAAGTTTTTTAAAGATTTGTCAACTCTTTCTATCCTATTAGGTCCGAGACCACAATTGTCGTCCCTTGATTTGTTGTTCACGAATATAGGCCCTAGTGTTGACAGTGGGTTACTTGCCATTAATTTTTATACCCCTTCCAAATTTATTTCTCCATGTTTAATGCCTCAAATTGCAAGAAAGGGGGTGAAATTACAGTAGGAAAGTAGTGATTTGGTCCAGCTGAAAAAGGTTAAAAATTTGCACTTGGGAAGCTGTCAAAAGATTTCAAGACGCCCTAAACAGAAAATTGTCCATATTTTGAGTTAGAGCCGATGAAGTTTTCTATAATTTTGATATAATTTGTCCCAAAAGTAGTACAACACACTAAAAATTTCATTGAGAAAGCGAAGGTGGGATTTTTTTTAATTTTCATTTATATTCTAAAAGAAATGCACTACAAAATAATTGTGGTCTCGGACCATTTGATTTAAATTGTCATCAAATAAAAAAAGGTATACAATGAAATAACATTATCATGATTATGTGAAAATTCAAACTTCATTTTTATTTTTATTTTTTTTCATGATATTTTATTTGTTTAGGGACTTACTAGTTGGTGTTGGTTTAATGAATATGTTCAACAGGTAAATTTTTTACCATGCAACGTTTAAAAAATACTATTTTTTTACGGGCAAATCATTTTAATCTTTAAGTCTGTATATATGAATTCATCATTTACAAAATGTTTTGGTTGACCATCTCGTGAATGTTTATTTCACAAATGTTAATAGGCATGCTCCCGTTTACGTATATTTCCACTTGTTTAAGACAAGTCATTTGTCGTATATGTACTGCATTGCTTTCCATTTGCACAACATTTGCCATAGATTTGGAAACCACAAAATCCGCCATTGATTAGGAATTTACAAAACTTGCCATAGATTTGGATGTCATGACGTCACATTTGCCATAGATTAGGAATCTGCCACAGATTTGGAACCCACCATAAATTTGAGTCCTACATATATGTATTTGTTATACATTTAATAACAAGATTTTAAGGGTTGACATATTTTAAAAATATTTTACAGAGTAGGATGAGATGATGTGTATTACAACTTTAATATCTAAGATAACTCAGTCAAATTAATATTGGTGGAATAGAAAAACCACAGAGAAGACAAGAATTAAGACAGTTACATTTGTTAATACCAGAAACTGATTGAACTTCATCAGGAACAAAAAGTAATTTTGACAAGTAAAATTATATCAACAACAAAAAATATGGTAGCACTTCACATTAAAACAGAACAGCAAGATTCAGTAGAAACTTTAGCAGATGTTGTTACCATGGAAACGGATACAGATTTAAGTAAACATGAAATGAACCTTGCACTCAATCAGGACGTTATGTTACATGTAGAGTACAACTGCCAAAAATATGACAACCATGTAACCATTAAAACAGAACCTCTGCCTCTTAACTCGGTGAATATTGGACATCTGATAGCTGATACTGATGAAAATTTGGCTGTAAAAAGTGAAAATCAATCTATAGGCATGCTAGATGATGATGGAAATAAAGAAGTAAAATTAGAAAGTTCTTTGCATGACTCATGTGACTTTGACCAGAATAAGATGTTGAAAAGGGAACCAGATTCTACAGAATTAGCAGGTGAGATTTTTTTTTTTTTTTTTTATTCAGGTTTGAATATTAATTTGCCCAACATGTAGGCTATTAAAACTCAAGTATGTAGATATAACATGTATAAGAAGATATATTATAAGTGCCAATGAGACAACTCTCCATGCAAGTTACAGTTTGTAAATTGAAGAAAAACCATTATACATGTAGGTCAAAGTCAACCTTTAACACAGAGCGTTGACTCACACCCAACAGTTAGCTGTAAAGGGCCCCAAAGAATGACATTAACCAATCAAATGGGAAAATCAATGGTCTAATCATAATTACTTATTTATATAAACATGATAAAAGACAAGAAACACATCAACAAAAGACAACTACTGAACATCAGGTTCCTGACTTAAATGACTACGGACCAGTGCAAACAAATGATCAGGTTCCTGACTTAAATGACTACGGACCAGTGCAAACAAATGATCAGGTTCCTGACTTAAATGACTACGGACCAGTGCAAACAAATGATCAGGTTCCTGACTTAAATGACTACGGACCAGTGCAAACAAATGATCAGGTTCCTGACTTAAATGACTACGGACCAGTGCAAACAAATGATCAGGTTCCTGACTTAAATGACTACGGACCAGTGCAAACAAATGATCAGGTTCCTGACTTAAATGACAATGGACCAGTGCAAACAAATGATCAGGTTCCTGACTTAAATGACAATGGACCAGTGCAAACAAATGATCAGGTTCCTGACTTAAATGACTACGGACCAGTGCAAACAAATGATCAGGTTCCTGACTTAAATGACTACGGACCAGTGCAAACAAATGATCAGGTTCCTGACTTAAATGACAATGGACCAGTGCAAACAAATGATCAGGTTCCTGACTTAAATGACAATGGACCAGTGCAAACAAATGATCAGGTTCCTGACTTAAATGACTACGGACCAGTGCAAACAAATGATCAGGTTCCTGACTTAAATGACTACGGACCAGTGCAAACAAATGATCAGGTTCCTGACTTAAATGACTACGGACCAGTGCAAACAAATGATCAGGTTCCTGACTTAAATGACTACGGACCAGTGCAAACAAATGATCAGGTTCCTGACTTAAATGACTACGGACCAGTGCAAACAAATGATCAGGTTCCTGACTTAAATGACTACGGACCAGTGCAAACAAATGATCAGGTTCCTGACTTAAATGACTACGGACCAGTGCAAACAAATGCAGCAGGTTTAAACGTTTCAATAGTTACTGTACATGTAACATGTGTAAGTTGTAACCAGTCTTCACCCTTACCTGAAACATCATAACATTACATACACAGAAAGACACACAACAAAATATCAATTGAAAGGGCTTAACCCAAACGAAAGATATATAAACACAAGTGAACATACACTGAACAAATAAATTTGATCTATGACACAATGCAAATACAAAATAATGATCAAATACAATGAAATAAGGGATAAATAAGAAGATATTTTTACTTTGCTGTACATGAATCACAATTTTACATTGCAGTTTTTGTTTAAATTAATTGTGCCATTTACGTTAAAGTATTGTGATGTCATGACGTTTCCAAGGATTTTTTTCTATAACATCATTTAAATGATTGAAAAAGAAAATAATGTCAGCCATGTAGTTGTGAAGAAAAATAAAGAATTGAATGGCTGAAACTCAGAAAGGTCTCAAAAAATGGTTTATTGTTACAAAAATATAGAGTTATACAGCCAAATGCATATTGAATAACAAATAATTCAACAAAATGTTGATTTTACCCAAAATCTTGATTTTCAACATTATTTGTATTACACACTGTAATTCATGAAACATACATTTGAATTTTTACAATAATGCAAAAATTCATACAATGGTAATCTAAGAATAAAACTAGGCCAACATCTATATCAGGGTCTGGATGGGATATACATGTACATGATATATATACAGAAAAGAGAATAGTGGGTAAAAATTTGTGGCCATATGAATAGACGTATTTACACTTGTATGCAAATTTGTCCGCCATTACATATAATCACACAGGTTCTTGTAAACTTTGACATCAAAATTCAAAACAGTTGACATCACAATTAAAAAGTGATTGTTGCTTGTCGTCAAAAGATTATTCGGAGGTGATATAAGGTCATTCAGAGGCAAAATACAGCTAAATACCAAAAGTGTAAATAAGTTTATAATGGAATAATGGGCAAAAATTATAAAGAATAGAGAAAAAAAGAATACAGAATGGAAGGACCCCCCATTCAGATTTTTTTCATCTTCCAAACAAAATTCGACATCATAATAAATTTTAGGAATGAATCATAAAAAGAAATTTGTGTCAAACCTCATCAGACATTATTGTCAACTCTTAATTTTTTCACCAATGTAAATATTGCAACTTGTTGAGTATCGCGATAATAAAAATTCTGATATCAATAACCCATTCCGTATCCAGATTTTCCTGAAATCTTAATAGTTATAAATTCAAAAGTTTGTCGATTCTTCAAAATCACAATAATAAATGAACTGAATTTTCAGTAATGAAATGTTTTATTTTGCAGTTTTCCAAAAGACAGCTGATATGATGCATATTCAACATTCTAGGGAGCCACTAAAAACCAGTGCAAATACTTTGCCACTGAATAACCCTGGAACAGGGACACAGGATAACAGACTGGTAGAAACTATCATACCAATAACAGACACGTCTGTACCAGAAAATGACACTAAAACTTTTACCTTGTTTAAACCTGAAACAGGTGAAGTACTTATCATAAAGGCTGAAATGAATGCTTTTATAATAGAATGTGAAACAGAGGCTGGGGACAAACAACTGTTTGAAGGAGAATCAATAGTTAAAGAAAACGACTTTGAGGCAGCAAAAACTAGTAAAACAAACCAAAGAGAAATAAAAACTCAGAAAAGCAAACCAAAAGAAATTAAGAAAATGGGTTATCTGTTAATAGAAGGAGAGCATTTTAAAATCAGAGAAAATGGAGTATTCAAATACAAATGTTTGCTCTGTGGAAAGATTTTTCAAAACCGAAATCAGTTTGAAAAACATGCACAAAAAAATCATTTTAAGTTTCCTTGTTATGTCAATAGGTCAAGATTACATGTAATCACCCCTGAAGAAATATGGCCATGTTCACGTAGAATGACTTCTGAAGCAAACGCTCTTCCTGATAGGTATGATGGTAAGATAACAAAAAAGGCTGAAACTGAAAAGGAAACTTATGTTCTCTTATATAACGTAGAAACAAAACAAAACAAAGAAAAAGAGAAGGAATATATAAAGGTGTGTGACCAGGTTCAAGGTCAGCCAGAAAGAGGAAAGTCTCAAATAGGAAGTCCTGTGTTCATGTATAACCAAGTAACAGGGGAAGTGCAGAACGTTGAAATCGAAATAGGCAACAGCAACACATCTAATGGCAAAGAAATTAGAGCCAATAGACCTTCTAATATCAAAAAAATTAGGGCCAGTAGACCTTCTAATGTCAAAGAAATTATTACTAGTAAACCTTCTAATGGAAAAGCCTCAAAAGCCCAATCTGCTTTTCAGAACCTTTTAATGAACAAAATGACAAACAGGTGCATAAATGATATTACAAAGCAAGAAAACATATTTCCAATAAACAATTCTGGGTTCAATGAAGAGTACAGCCCTAGTCATACAGTGTCTACTGCATCTAAACATGATGACTGTACAAGTCGTACACCATCAATGCATCAGGCGCCTACTGCATCTAATCATGATGATGGTCATTCAACCATAGATGATCAAGTCATCATGGTTAAGAACTCCAACCACACAATTAAAGAGCAAAACCAGGAGATCAAGAAAAAAACCTGGTACAAATATAATTATGCATGTGGCAACTGTACAAGTGCTTTTCCTAGAATGATTGACTTAATTAAACATCATAATACTTGTGAAAGGGAGGCAACTACTGTTAATGTAAAAAAAACTGAACCTCAAAAAGAAGACAGTGTGGATTCGATAAAAAATGAAATGAATAAGCATCCAGTTAATGTAAAACAAACTAAACCTCAAAAAGACAGTGTACATGTGGATTTGATAGAAAATGGAATGAATAAGCATCCCTGTTCAGATTTAACTTTATCCAGGATGAAGAAAAGGCTGAAATGTAAAATTGAAAGCGACGTTACTTTTGATATAAATACAATGCATGCTAATTCTCAGGTAGAAAATGAAGATATTCCACAGAAAGGAAGGAAAAGAAAGAGAGAAAAAAGTTATCCATATTCATGTTCCGTTTGTAAAGCAGCTTTCTGTACTGTGAATTCTTTACTGCAACATAAAATTGAATGTAAAAGTAATCAGGTGAAAAAGGAAGACCAGAAATCAGAAATAATAAGCAAAAATAACAGACATTTAATAACGCAGTTTAAGTTGAGTAAAAATGTACATTTTGAAATTATAAAAACTGGTTTTGGTGTTGTTAGGTGTATATTATGTGGGAAGGATAATGATTGTTTTGAAGATTTTTCTTATCATGCTAAATCTAAGCACTTTCCTTATCAGTGTTTTGTATGCCCAGCATTCTTTACAAATATGGTTGATTTGTGTCAACATTCTATTGCCTGTGTATATATAAAGGGTCAAGGGTATCGCTGTCCAGTCTGCAAGAAAATACTTCATTCAAAGAAGCTCCTGCGTGTGCATTGTGAAGATGATCATACAGTGTATATATGTTTTCTATGTAATTCAGAGTTTGATGACCAAAAATGCCTAGATTTACACAGACAGACATGCTCTTAAAAACAAGGTAATAACACCCCAGGTGTTTACCAGTGGTATTTACTGCCCCGTACAATACTCTTCAAGTGGTCAAATACTGGTCAATTGAAATTTTCATGGTGGTTTTTACTTTTAATTTTAAGAAAAAAATATATATTAGTCCTGGTATCTATGATGAGTTTATTTAGTAACAGGTTATCATCATTTTTGCACAAGCCTTTATAGTAAATGAAAAAAGACAATCTTGTAGACTTAACAAACATAATTATATTTTGGTATGACTCTATGTGTTCATGGTGTTCTACAAATGTAAATAACAGACATGATGTAAAAATGTTCTGTTTCCAAGTGTTCCACAGATGAAAGAATGTGACTTCAGCATGCCTCTATTTGTTCTTCATATACAAATGACAGACAATTTTGGGTTTTGTGGCCTAATTTTACAGATCATAATGATAATTAACACTTATCACAGAATCAGTGTGAAGTTTTGTTGATAAAAAATGCCTTAATAGTGGCGGAGATGTATATTATTGGTTTTTTTTGTTATTTTTTTAATGTTTTTCATGGATTTTTATTTGTTATTAACTTTGTCATAACAGTGTTATATTGGACTATTGTCATTTGTATTAATTTGTTCATAAGCTTTCTTTACACTGTCTGTTATAATTGTAATAATTAATATTACTCGTGGTTTTAATTTAATAATTACTAAGTAAACGAAGAATTATCATCAGTCACAATCTTTATAGTGTCAAACATTGATGATAGATGATTATCTCCCTTGTCACAATCTTCAGTGTTAAACATTGATGATGGATAAATATCTCCCTTGTCACAATCTTCAGTGTCAAACATTGATGATGGATAATTATCTCCCTTGTCAAAATCTTCAGTGTCAACCATTGATGGATAATTATCTCCCTTGACAGGACTGCAGGTTTTTCTGACGTTAACAGAATGTGACTGTGACAGGGCTGCAGGTTTTTCTGACGTTAACATTATGTGACTGACAGGACTGCAGGTTTTTCTGACGTTAACATAATTTGACTGTGACAGGACTGCAGGTTTTTCTGACGTTAACATAATGAGACCTTGAACTGACTGCAAGTAATCCAGACGTTAACATAATTTGACTGTGACAGGACTGCAGGTTTTTCTGACGTTAACAGAATGTGACTGTGACAGGACTGCAGGTTTTTCTGACGTTAACATAATGTGACTGTGACAGGACTGCAGGTTTTTCTGACGTTAACATTATGTGACTGACAGGACTGCAGGTTTTTCTGACGTTAACAGAATGTGACTGTGACAGGACTGCAGGTTTTTCTGACGTTAACATAATGAGACCTTGAACTGACTGCAAGTAATCCAGACGTTAACAGAACGTGACTGTACATTGACAACAGTTGTTCCAGACGTTAACATAATATGACTGTGATTTAATGCATGTGTTCCACACAATATTGTGATTGTGACCTGATTGCAGTTGTTCAAGACGTTAACAGCATGCGACTGTCAGTCGACTTCGGGTGTTCCAAACACAGAATGAGACTGTGACGTGACTGCATAAAGGTAAATTAATATTTAGCAGGTTTAATTAAACCCATATGAAACAAGTTTCCAAATAAAAATAATGTTAAAGAAATTATTGAACCAATGTATAATTATATATACTGAACTTAGTATTTGGTGGACGTTTTATTTACACTGATTTTTTGTCGAACCTGCAACTAATTAAGTTGCAGAAAGCTCGACATAGGAATAGTGATTCGGCGGCGGCGGCGGTGTTAGCTCACTTCTTAAAAGCTTTATATTTTAGAAGGTGGAAGACCTGGATGCTTCATACTTTGTTTATAGATGCCTCATGTTACAAAGTTTCCGTCAGTCACATGTCTAATGTCCTTGACCCCATTTTCATGGTTCAGTGACTACTTGAAAAAAAGTTAAGATTTTTTGTAATGTTAAATTCTCTCTTATTATAAGTAGTAGGATAACTATATTTGGTATGTGCGTACCTTGCAAGGTCCTCATGCCCGTCAGACAGTTTTCACTTGACCTCGACCTCATTTCATTGATCAGTGAACAAGGTTAAGTTTTGGTGTCAAGTCGATAACTCAGATACTATAAGCAATAGGTCTTGTATATTCGTTGTATAGAAGGACTGTAAGGTGTACATGTCCAACTGGCAGGTGTCATCTGACCTTGACCTCATTTTCGTGGTTCAGTTGTTATACTTAAGTTTTTGTGTTTTGGTCTGTTTTTCTTATACTGTATGCAATAGGTCTACTATATTTGGTGTATGGAATTATTGTAAGGTGTACATGTCATTTTCATGGGTCAGTGGTCAAATTTATGTTTTTTAGTTTTGGTCTTTTTTTCTTATTCTATAAGCAAAAGGTCAACTATATTTGATGTATGGAAATATTTAATGATCTATGTGTCAGTCGTGCAGGTTTTATTTTATCTTGACATCCTTTTTACGGTTCATTGCTCAGTGTTAAGTTTTTGTGTTTTGGTCTGTTTTTCTCAATCTATAAGGTCAACTATATTTGTTGTATGGAAGAATTGTAAGCTGTACATGTCTGCCTGGCATTGTCCATGTAACCTTGACCACCATTGTTATAAGGTTCATTGGTCAATGTTAACTTGTCTTGGTTAATGTTAAATTTATATGTGACAGTTGTAATAAAGCTTTATATTGAGGACTATCATCATAATATCATTGATAAGTAAAGAAGGCGAGACATTTCAGCGTGTGCACTCTTGTTAAATTAAATGTTACTGAAGCTATATACATCCATAACATGTAATTAAAAAAAAAGTCTTACTATGTGTGATTGCTGATCGAAATTTTTCTTCTTATAATTGGATTTCGGGTTTCGGTGCCGTATCTTTTTAGATCAGGACAATGATTAACATTTTTACACTATCTTGTATAGTGTAACAGGTGTGGATAATAAATGACACGAATGAGTTGATAGAGGCTGGGCTGAGATGCATATTATTTTTATTTTTTTGGGGATTCTTATTTGTTAATTAAATTTCATAACAGATGTTATTTGACTTGTTATATTTTATGTATTATTTTGTCATTTGAGCATTTCTTTCATCAATTTCTTGTCTTTGCACGTGCAATTTACGGTTGCATAATGCATAATTTCTAACTGATGGTGTCATAGGTATGGTCACTGAATATGGAAACTATATTGACAAATTATAGACAGGAAGACAATAATTCCATAGCAGTACATTTTTAGCTCACCTGGCCCAAAAGGCCAAGTGAGCTTTTCTCATCATTTTGCGTCCGTCGTCCGGCGTCGTCAAAAATCTTCTCCTCTGAAACTACTTGGCCAAATTAAACCAAACTTGACCACAATCATTATTGGGGTATCTAGTTTAAAAAATGTATGGCGTGACCCGGCCAACCAACCAAGGTGGCCGCTATGGCTAAAAATAGAACATACAGTAAAATGCAGTTTTTGGCTTATAACTCAAAAACCAAAGCATTTAGAGCAAATCTGATAGAGGTAAAATTGTTTATCAGGACAAGATCTATCTGCCCTGCAATTTTCAGATGAATAGGACAACCCGTTGTTGGGTTGCTACCCCTGAATTGTTAAATTTAAGGAAATTTTGATGTTTTTGGTTATTATCTTGAATATTATTATAGATAGAGATAAACTGTAAACCGCAATAATGTTCAGCAAAGTAAGATTTACAAATAAGTCAACATGACCGAAATGGTCAGTTGACCCCTTTAGGAGTTATTGCTCTTTATAGTCCATTCTTAACCACTTTTCGTAAATCTTAGTAATCTTTTACAAAAATCTTCTCTGAAACTACTGGGCCAAATTGAACCAAACTTGGCCACAATCATTATAAAAGGAAACGCATTTTATTTGAATACTTTTGAAATGGCATCAGACATAATCTGCATCCAGGAACACTGGTTGTATGAATTTCAAAAACAAGTTTTAGGGCCTGTGTTACCTAATATGGATATGCATATAAGATGCAGTGATACCAATGAGGAAATTGATAACTTTAAACTGCCAAGAGGAAAAGGGTTTGTTGCAATAGCTTGGAAATTAAAATCATCTGACGCCATCTGTCCAAGAAATACAATCTGGAAACAACAGGATAATAGCAGTTGAATTAAAATCTCCGTTTAACTTATGCATTATCTGTGTTTATATGCCTACAAACAACTCTGGAGACTCGTATCTGGAATACACCGAATGTCTCGATATCATTAGCTCCATCTTTTCGACATACTCTGCAACCCATAGAATGATCATAGCGGGAGATCTTAATGGAACGCTAAAGCCTCCAAGAAAGTATAACAAACATGACAGACTGCTACAAGCATTTGTCCAGGAAATGAGCTTGAAACAGAGCTATTCTGATAAGTCAACTTTCTTCCACCACTCTGGACTGTCTTGCTCTCAAATAGACTATATTCTAGACAACACCACCTCTTCAATCATCTCTAGCTATAAAATACATGATAGATGTCCATCTAATTCTTAAAGTCATGTGCCTGTCAGTGCTAAAATCGAAGTAAAAGCTTAAGTTAAACAAAGTAGTCAAATCAAACTCTGCAAGGCAATTCAAATTTCAATGGAAAGATTTAGACTCTGAATCCTTTAATTCATTCATAAAGGAAGAGCTTTGTCAATACAACATAGAAAAACATTCTCTAGAAGATAACATTCAATTTCTGTGCAATTGTTGAAAAAAGCAGCAGCAGTGGCCGTTCCTTCTAAAATCATCAAACTGAAAGGTCCTAAATTCAAAGCATCTCCAACAACCCTCGGCCTTCTTCAAATCTGTAAGTGAAAGTATCAACTTTGGAAAACAAATGGTAAACATGATGACCACTTCAAGTCAGATAACATTTTGGCCCAACGCAACCTAAGAAAACAAATGAGGAGAGAACGGTACTTAGATAGAGCTCAATTTCACATAGAAGTAATGGACAATCCAAGCACCGAAATGTTCCATAGGCTAATTCTTCGTAATAGTGGCAACAGAAACAAGGAGTCGATGTGCATCATGGAAAATGGTGAACTTCAGTACTCTCCCGTGGACCAAACGCAAAGCTTCTCGAGGACCTGGCACTCCCCAAAGGCAAAGGATAAAACCCCCAATTTCTAGACTTATGTAATGTCCGGCACAAAATCATCGAACAATTGTGCGAACAAGCGAATTCAGCACTCAAAATATCAGTGATGCCATTAAACAGCTTCATTCTGGCAAGGCAACAGATGAATTAAGTCTCGCTGCTGAACATTTTAAAAATTCTCTAGCAATAGTTACACAATTCCTTACAGACTGTTTTAATACTATCATGAAAGATAAACTTATTCCACATATATTTAAATCTGGCATAGAAATACCTGTGTTAAAAAAGGGAAAAATCCAATGATGATGGACAACTACAGGGGAATTGCCGTCACACCGGTTGTGTCAAAGCTCTTTGAATGTACCATACTGCCATCTCTGACTCAAAACTTTAAACAATCAACTCTTCAATTTGGTTTTAAAAAGGGCATGTCTATGCTTATGGCTGGTCTGATTATATCTGAGGCTAGAGCAGAAGTTAAACATTGCACAATTGAACCTTGTACCTAATTAGGGAGCTACCATTTGATTTTTATGGGGGGGGGGGGGGGGGGGGGGGGGGGCTAGGATGAAAAATTGTGTCCTGCATTTTTTTTAGCTGTAATCTCTGTCCTGCCTTTTTTTTTTAGTTTATCCTGACTTTTTTTTACCTAATTGGTGTCCTGACTTTTTTTTTGCAAGTGTCACATCCTGCCTTTTTTTTTACTCAAAACTCCTGTCCTGCCTATTTTTTTCAAATTTCATCCTAGCCCACCCCCCCCCCCCCCCCCCCACTACAAATCAAATGGTAGCTCCCTTACTGTTGACAGTCAGAAAGCTTTTGAGGTAGTGGATCATATTATAATGTTGGATGAGCTACATGAAACCACACAAAACCATTCAATGTGGACAATTGTAAAAAACGTATACAGTGGTCTTGTCTGAAAGGTCAAATGGAAAGGAAACACTGGCAAAAGCTTCCAAATACATCAAGGCGTACGACAGGGTGGAATTCTCTCTCCATTTCTCTAGAAAGTATATGTAAACAATCTCCTTGAAGATCTTAAATCACATAGCTTAGGATTTAAAATAGTCACAACATATGTGGGTTGTCCAACATGTGCAGACGATGTAGCCTTCATTAGCAACTGTGAACAGGAACTTCAATGTATGCTCTCTGTAACTAATCACCATGCCAGTCAATCTAGAGTAACCATCAATCCTTCAAAAACAAAGGCAGTCATTTTAAATAAACCTAAAAGCATTAACAGATCTGATCTACAATGGACCTTAGGCAAAAAATATATATATCCATCAGAAGATACTACACATCTTGGTCTAATAAGAGCAGAAATAAAGGAAAATGATGTAAACGTCGAAGCACGTATCAGCATTGCAAGAAGAACGTTGGATTCCCTGATGAACAATGGTCTGCATGGCTCAAATGGTCTCAATCCACAAACATCTTATAAAATTTATCAGAGCTATGTCATTCCACGGCTGTTGTATGGCATGGAGATTCTACCACTTAATCAGAAGCAAATGGACATCTTGTCACGCTTTCATAAGAAAAACTTCAGAAATTTCCAGTCAATGCCCGCAAGAACAGATACTGGAGCTGTATATCTCATCTTAAGCGCTCTTACAATTGAGGCTGAAATCCATAAAAGGCAACTTTCTTTCCTTTGTAACATTGTCTCATGCGACAACTCAACAATACTGGATCTGGTAGACAGACCATTAATTATGAATATGGATAATCAACAAAGCTTCTTCTGTAAGGTCGCAGGTACGTTAACGATGTATTTTTTGCCAAGCATTGATTCATTAAAGCAACAGCCTCCATCCAAACTCAAGTGGAAATCATCAGTAAAAATGGCTCTTCAAAAATATTGGACAAAATTTTTTCTGGAAGAAATAGAATCTAAAACTACTTTGGTACACCTGGATAGAACTCTCTTAAAAATTGGATCAGTACACCCTGTTTGGACCAGCTTATCGTCAACAATCTCAGATGTTAAGAAAGGAGCAGTAAAAATTCGTCTTTTAACTGGAACATATCTCTTCGAGACAAATAAACATAAATTTAGTGGTGGAAAAGAGTCTTCCTTATGCAGATTGTGTGGAAAATCGAATGAGGACATAACACACTTTTTACTCCTCTGTCCTGCATTACATCAGCAGAGAAAGGCATTATTCTATAATCTAAAGGCCTTAGTGATCTCTTTTATCGGCACGTCAGGATGGACTGAAAGATTTAAAAAATCAAGTGGATATTGTTAAATTGATTATTGACAGTACGTTTATATTGCCTGATATTAACAGTCTTACCGATTCAGACAAAATTCAAAAAATGTCTACCGATATGTGCTATAGGTTGCATACCGAGAGAACTTGTATTCTGCAGAAATTGTGAATCCGTCCGATGAACTGTATATATAAGTAAAACCATAAATATTGAACATTTGTAATATGAGCTATTTGTACATATGTGATAAGGTAAAGACAGGGTGTCCCCTTTATTTTTTACTGTATAAAGCTTAAGTGATCCTCTCCAGTTTTTATTTGTTTTTTTTATCTACATTTATATTCCAATCCGTAAACTTTGGATTTCTGCGCTTTCCATTGTATAAAGCACCTTATATTTTTAGATTTTAGTTGTGTGCAGTAAATATTGTTAAGGCCTAGACTTTTACCTTTTAATTGCGTAAATTATTTTATCAGTCCTTAAATAGTTTAGATTTTATCCGTGTACAGTGAATCTAAATTCTAAATTTTTTGTTTTTTATGTTATTTGTTGAAAACTTTTAGTCAAAAACAATATAAGTTTTAATTAACTCCCGTCTGGATAATTCAGTTGCGGAGGTGTTCCATAATTGGAAGTATATACGTACAGAAGAAGAAGAAGAAGAAGAAGGTATTTAGTTGTAAAAATGTGTCCGGTGACCCGGCCAACCAACCACGATCGCCGCCATGGCTAAAAATAGAACATAGGGGTAAAATGCAGTTTTTGGCTTATAACTCAAAAACCAAAGCATTTATAGCAAATCTAACATGGGATAAAAGTGTTTATCATGTCAAGATCTATCTGGCCTGAATTTTTCAGATGAATCAGACAACATGTTGTTGGGTTGCTGCCCCTGAATTGGTAATTTTAAGGAAATTATGCCGTTTTTTGTTATTATCTTTAATATTTTTATAGATAGAGGTAAACTGTAGACAGCAATAATGTACAGCAAAATAAGACCTATAATTAAGTCTACATGACCAAAATGGTCAATTGACCCCTTAAGGAGTTATTGTCTTTTATAGTCAATTTTAAACAATTTTCATAAAATTTGTAAATTTTTACTAACATTTTCCACTGAAACTACTTGGCCAAGTTCATTATAGATAGAGATAATTGTAAGCAGCAAGAATGTTCAGTAAAATAAGATGTACTAACACATCACCATCACAAAAACACAATTTTGTCATGAATCCAGCTGCTTCCTTTGTTTAATATCCACATAGACCAAGGTGAGCGACACAGGCTCTTGAGCGCCTCTAGTTTAAAAATTGAATGACATAAAGAATAAAAAGAAAGTCTTTGTTAGAAATTAAATCCCAAAAATACCGGACCGGAAAATTCAAAACCAAAATCAAAAGGCAAACACATCAAACGAATGGATACCAACTCATATTCCTGACTTGGTACAGGCATTTAATTATGAAAATGAGTTTTATGTTCAGACCTACTATTTAACAATTACATGTAAAAAAATCATATTCATATTGATTTTCTGCTCTCCTGCAACTTCTGTCGCCGAAAGGAAGATATAGGGATAGCGTATGCGTTAACTAATTACTAAACAGCTTAACATTTCAGACAGAAGGTAGAAGAACTTGATGGCTCATTCTTTGAGCATATATATATATATATATATATATATATATATATATATATATATATATATATATATATATATATAAACGAGTCTAAATTGAAAACTACGTTCAAACCTATGATTGCGTTGGAAAAGAGTCTTCCTTATGCAGATTGTGTGGAACATCAAATGAGGACATAACACACTTTTTACTCCTCTGTCCTGCATTACATCAGCAGAGAAAGGCATTATTCTATAATCTAAAGGCCTTAGTGATCTCTTTTATCGTCACGTCAGGATGGACTGAAAGATTTAAAAAATCAAGTGGATATTGTTAAATTGATTATTGACAGTACGTTTATATTGCCTGATATTAACAGTCGTACCGACTTAGACAAAATTCAAAAAATGTCTACCGATATGTGCTATAGGTTGCATACCAAGAGAACTTGTATTCTGCAGAAATTGTGAATCCGTCCGGTGAACTGTATATATAAGTAAAACCATAAATATTGAACATTTGTAATATGAGCTATTTGTACATATGTGATAAGGTAAAGACAGGGTGTCCCCTTTATTTTTTACTGTATAAAGCTTAAGTGATCCTCTCCAGTTTTTATTTGTTTTTTTATCTACATTTATATTCCAATCCGTAAACTTTGGATTTCTGCGCTTTCCATTGTATAAAGCACCTTATATTTTTAGATTTTAGTTGTGTACAGTAAATATTTTTAAGGCCTAGATACTTTTACCTTTTAATTGCGTAAATTATTTTATCAGTCCTTAAATAGTTTAGATTTTATCCGTGTACAGTGAATCTAAATTCTAAATTTTTTGTTTTTCATGTTATTTGTTGAAAACTTTTAGTCAAAAGCAATATTAGTTTTAATTAACTCCCGTCTGGATAATTCAGTTGCGGAGGTGTTCCATAATTGGAAGTATATACGTACAGAAGAAGAATAAGAAGGTATTTAGTTGTACAAATGTGTCCGGTGACCCGGCCAACCAACCAAGATCGCCGCCATGGCTAAAAATAGAACATAGGGGTAAAATGCAGTTTTTGGCTTAAAACCCAAAAACCAAAGCATTTAGAGCAAATCGGGATAAAAGTGTTTATCAGGTCAAGATCTATCTGGCCTGACATTTTTAGATGAATCAGACAACATGTTGTTGGGTTGCTGCCCCTGAATTGGTAATTTTAAGGAAATTATGCCGTTTTTTGTTATTATCTTGAATATTTTATAGATAGAGATAAACTGTAAACAGCAATGATGTACAGCAAAATAAGACCTATAATTAAGTCTACATGACCAAAATGGTCAATTGACCCCTTAAGGAGTTATTGTCTTTTATAGTCAATTTTGAACAATTTTCATAAAATTTGTAAATTTTTACTAACATTTTCCACTGAAACTACTTGGCCAAGTTCATTATAGATAGAGATAATTGTAAGCAGCAAGAATGTTCAGTAAAATAAGATGTACTAACACATCACCATCACAAAAACACAATTTTGTCATGAATCCAGCTGCTTCCTTTGTTTAATATCCACATAGACCAAGGTGAGCGACACAGGCTCTTGAGAGCCTCTAGTTTAAAAATTGAATGACATAAAGAATAAAAAGAAAGTCTTTGTTAGGGAGCTACCATTTGATTTTTATGGGGGGGCTAGGATGAAAAATTTTGTCCTGCATTTTTTTTTAATTGTAATCTCTGTCCTGCCTTTTTATTTTTCACTCTTTTCGGTCCTGCCTTTTTTTTTTTAGTTTATCCTGACTTTTTTTATACCTAAATTGTCATCCTGACTTTTTTTTTTTGCAAGTGTCTCATCCTGCCTTTTTTTTTTACTCAAAATTCCTGTCCTGCCTATTTTTTTCAAATTTCATCCTAGCCCCCCCATAAAAATCAAATGGTAGCTCCCTTAGAAATTAAATCCCAAAAATACCGGACCGGAAAATTCAAAACCAAAATCAAATGGCAAACACATCAAACGAATGGATACCAACTCATATTCCTGACTTGGTACAGGCATTTAATTATGAAAATGAGTTTTATGTTCAGACCTACTATTTAACAATTACATGTAAAAAAATCATATTCATATTGATTTTCTGCTCTCCTGCAACTTCTGTCGCCGAAAGGAAGATATAGGGATAGCGTATGCGTTAACTAATTACTAAACAGCTTAACATTTCAGACAGAAGGTAGGAGAACTTGACGGCTCATACTTTGAGCATATATATATATATATATATATATATATATATAAAGATCACTATAATAAATGTTCTTGTGTATAGAAATATATATAGATTACTAAAAATTCAACATTTCCGGTATGAATAGTTTTAATTCACTAGTACTTTCATGTTTAAATAACAATCTTCAGGTGAAACTATACATGATTAACGTAACTATGTAACGGTAGGTATGTAACGTCATAGTTGTCGTTGAGTATATAAAGGGAGATAAATCGTATTACACTTAGTCTATATATAGAAGTATGGAGCGTCATTATTACACAATAGAAAATGCATAGTTTGCATTCAATCGTGATTTAAATTTTGAAATAAAATGTTTTTCCTTTACTTCTCGTGTAATGTCACAACCCATATTCATTTTATAAAATGGGAATATTTTAAAAAATCCCCCTCCACATTCGTCTAAATGTTTGCTTAGGGGGATTTTTCTGTATTGTGGCTGCCTTATATGTTGTCTATGAATGCGCACTCTTTCTGTTACACTGTTCCCTGTTTGGCCGATATAAATTTCCTGGCAACCATTACATTTAATGCAATAAATTAAGTTCTCGGATTTACAGGTAATGTCTTCGTTGGTAAAAAGTGATAGACCATTAGGTATGTCCATTCCCTTGCCGACATGGATATACGGACATGCTCCACAACGACTATCTCGACATTTTGACACACTGAATGTTCTTTGTTGGTCGAATCGTGCTCGGGTTTACTGTTGACTTTATACTCGATTCTACTAAACTAATTCTTGAAAACAATTCTTTCTATTTCAATGGCAAGAACTATTTGCAACATCGGGGGACAGCAATGGGAACAAAATTTGCACCAACCTATGCAACATTAGTCATGGGCTTCCTTGAACAAAGACTGTATCAAGAAGTTGAAAATAATTTTGGAGTTGAATTTGCAAGAGAATTCGAATTATCATGGAAAAGATACCTTGATGATTGCTTCATTATCTGGAACAAATCCGACGAAGAACTCCAACTATTTTCGGACATACTAAATAACCTTCATACCTCCATAAAATTTACGAAGGATGAAAATTTTAACCAATTACCGTTTCTAGACATTCTTGTTATTAAAGATGACACTGAAATTAAAACCGATATTTTTTACAAAGGTACTGATACTCATCAGTATTTAGATTTTAATTCGTGCCACCCATCTCATACCAAAAGGAATATCCCCTATTGTTTAGCAAGAAAAATATGTACAGTAGTCGAGGATGAACATTTGAGAGAAGACCGTCTAGAGGAACTACAATCATTTTTGATCAAGCAAAACTATCCAGAGACTTTAATAGAAAGGGGAATTCAAATGGCAAAACAGATCCCAACCAACCAACTACGCTCCACCTGCGAGGAGCAGAGTAATAACAACGATAAAATACCGTTCGTTATTACACATAATCCCCGGAACTTTAAAATTATTCCCGTTGCAAAGGCAAATTTACCTATTCTTGATCAGGATGAAAAGATGCGCCGTTTAATTAATACAGAAACACTTCTACAAAGTAAACGGCAACCACAAAACCTTAAACGACTATTGACCCGAGCACGATTCGACCAACAAAGAACATTCAGTGTGTCAAAATGTCGAGATAGTCGTTGTGGAGCATGTCCGTATATCCATGTCGGCAAGGGAATGGACATACCTAATGGTCTATCACTTTTTACCAACGAAGACATTACCTGTAAATCCGAGAACTTAATTTATTGCATTAAATGTAATGGTTGCCAGGAAATTTATATCGGCCAAACAGGGAACAGTGTAACAGAAAGAGTGCGCATTCATAGACAACATATAAGGCAGCCACAATACAGAAAAATCCCCCTAAGCAAACATTTAGACGAATGTGGAGGGGGATTTTTTAAAATATTCCCATTTTATAAAATGAATATGGGTTGTGACATTACACGAGAAGTAAAGGAAAAACATTTTATTTCAAAATTTAAATCACGATTGAATGCAAACTATGCATTTTCTATTGTGTAATAATGACGCTCCATACTTCTATATATAGACTAAGTGTAATACGATTTATCTCCCTTTATATACTCAACGACAACTATGACGTAACATATCTACCGTTACATAGTTACGTTAATCATGTATAGTTTCACCTGAAGATTGTTATTTAAGGATGTTTGCTCCTCCATTTTTTGATTTTTTGCTAGATTTTCAGGATCCTTTGGTTTTATCCCTGTATTGTCATTAAAAAAAATTGCCCACTATCCCCTACTTTTCTTTTCATATTTTTATAACATAAAGTTTTAAAAGCCATATTTCAAAATTTTATAACATTCTTGTTATTTTTTTATAGTTTTTGAAACAAATATGGTGCCAATGTTAAATATATGAAAAATCTAGAGAGAATTATTTCCCGCCAAATTTTCAATGGCTTATATCTTGAAAACGAGCACACGGACTATCCATTTTTTTCTACTTTTTAAGTTTCTTTATTAATATACTATCAATTAATAATAGTCCTTTAAAAAGTTTGTTATTTTTTAACAGAGTAGCGAACATCCTTAAACATGAAAGTACTAGTGAATTAAAACTATTCATACCGGAAATGTTGAATTTTTAGTAATCTATATATATTTCTATACACAAGAACATTTATTATAGTGATCTTTATATATATATATATATATATATATATGCTCAAAGTATGAGCCGTCAAGTTCTTCTACCTTCTGTCTGAAATGTTAAGCTGTTTAGTAATTAGTTAACGCATACGCTATCCCTATATCTTCCTTTCGGCGACAGAAGTTGCAGGAGAGCAGAAAATCAATATGAATATGATTTTTTTACATGTAATTGTTAAATAGTAGGTCTGAACATAAAACTCATTTTCATAATTAAATGCCTGTACCAAGTCAGGAATATGAGTTGGTATCCATTCGTTTGATGTGTTTGCCATTTGATTTTGGTTTTGAATTTTCCGGTCCGGTATTTTTGGGATTTAATTTCTAACAAAGACTTTTCTTTTATTCTTTATGTCATTCAATTTTTAGACTAGAGGCTCTCAAGAGCCTGTGTCGCTCACCTTGGTCTATGTGGATATTAAACAAAGGAAGCAGCTGGATTCATGACAAAATTGTGTTTTTGTGATGGTGATGTGTTAGTACATCTTATTTTACTGAACATTCTTGCTGCTTACAATTATCTCTATCTATAATGAACTTGGCCAAGTAGTTTCAGTGGAAAATGTTAGTAAAAATTTACAAATTTTATGAAAATTGTTCAAAATTGACTATAAAAGACAATAACTCCTTAAGGGGTCAATTGACCATTTTGGTCATGTAGACTTAATTATAGGTCTTATTTTGCTGTACATCATTGCTGTTTACAGTTTATCTCTATCTATAAAATATTCAAGATAATAACAAAAAACGGCATAATTTCCTTAAAATTACCAATTCAGGGGCAGCAACCCAACAACATGTTGTCTGATTCATCTAAAAATGTCAGGCCAGATAGATCTTGACCTGATAAACACTTTTATCCCGATTTGCTCTAAATGCTTTGGTTTTTGGGTTTTAAGCCAAAAACTGCATTTTACCCCTATGTTCTATTTTTAGCCATGGCGGCGATCTTGGTTGGTTGGCCGGGTCACCGGACACATTTGTACAACTAAATACCTTCTTATTCTTCTTCTGTACGTATATACTTCCAATTATGGAACACCTCCGCAACTGAATTATCCAGACGGGAGTTAATTAAAACTTATATTGCTTTTGACTAAAAGTTTTCAACAAATAACATAAAAAACAAAAAATTTAGAATTTAGATTCACTGTACACGGATAAAATCTAAACTATTTAAGGACTGATAAAATAATTTACGCAATTAAAAGGTAAAAGTATCTAGGCCTTAACAATATTTATTGTACACAACTAAAATCTAAAAATATAAGGTGCTTTATACAATGGAAAGCGCAGAAATCCAAAGTTTACGGATTGGAATATAAATGTAGATAAAAAAACAAATAAAAACTGGAGAGGATCACTTAAGCTTTATACAGTAAAAAATAAAGGGGACACCCTGTCTTTACCTTATCACATATGTACAAATAGCTCATATTACAAATGTTCAATATTTATGGTTTTACTTATATATACAGTTCACCGGACGGATTCACAATTTCTGCAGAATACAAGTTCTCTCGGTATGCAACCTATAGCACATATCGGTAGACATTTTTTGAATTTTGTCTAAGTCGGTACGACTGTTAATATCAGGCATATATAAACGTACTGTCAATAATCAATTTAACAATATCCACTTGATTTTTTAAATCTTTCAGTCCATCCTGACGTGAAAAGAGATCACTAAGGCCTTTAGATTATAGAATAATGCCTTTCTCTGCTGATGTAATGCAGGACAGAGGAGTAAAAAGTGTGTTATGTCCTCATTTGATGTTCCACACAATCTGCATAAGGAAGACTCTTTTCCAACGCAATCATAGGTTTGAACGTAGTTTTCAATTTAGACTCGTTTATATATATATATATATATATATATGCTCAAAGTATGAGCCATCAAGTTCTTCTACCTTCTGTCTGAAATGTTAAGCTGTTTAGTAATTAGTTAACGCATACGCTATCCCTATATCTTCCTTTCGGCGACAGAAGTTGCAGGAGAGCAGAAAATCAATATGAATATGATTTTTTTACATGTAATTGTTAAATAGTAGGTCTGAACATAAAACTCATTTTCATAATTAAATGCCTGTACCAAGTCAGGAATATGAGTTGGTATCCATTCGTTTGATGTGTTTGCCATTTGATTTTGGTTTTGAATTTTCCGGTCCGGTATTTTTGGGATTTAATTTCTAACAAAGACTTTCTTTTTATTCTTTATGTCATTCAATTTTTAAACTAGAGGCTCTCAAGAGCCTGTGTCGCTCACCTTGGTCTATGTGGACATTAAACAAAGGAAGCAGCTGGATTCATGACAAAATTATGTTTTTGTGATGGTGATGTGTTAGTACATCTTATTTTACTGAACATTCTTGCTGCTTACAATTATCTCTATCTATAATGAACTTGGCCAAGTAGTTTCAGTGGAAAATGTTAGTAAAAATTTACAAATTTTATGAAAATTGTCCAAATTTGACTATAAAAGACAATAACTCCTTAAGGGGTCAATTGACCATTTTGGTCATGTAGACTTAATTATAGGTCTTATTTTGCTGTACATTATTGCTGTTTACAGTTTATCTCTATCTATAAAAATATTCAAGATAATAACAAAAAACGGCATAATTTCCTTAAAATTACCAATTCAGGGGCAGCAACCCAACAACATGTTGTCTGATTCATCTAAAAATGTCAGGCCAGATAGATCTTGACCTGATAAACACTTTTATCCCGATTTGCTCTAAATGCTTTGGTTTTTGAGTTATAAGCCAAAAACTGCATTTTACCCCTATGTTCTATTTTTAGCCATGGCGGCGATCTTGGTTGGTTGGCCGGGTCACCGGACACATTTGTACAACTAAATACCTTCTTCTTCTTCTTCTTCTTCTTCTGTTCGTATATACTTCCAATTATGGAACACCTCCGCAACTGAATTATCCAGACGGGAGTTGATTAAAACTTATATTGCTTTTGACTAAAAGTTTTCAACAAATAACATAAAAAACAAAAAATTTAGAATTTAGATTCACTGTACACGGATAAAATCTAAACTATTTAAGGACTGATAAAATAATTTACGCAATTAAAAGGTAAAAGTATCTAGGCCTTAAAAATATTTACTGTACACAACTAAAATCTAAAAATATAAGGTGCTTTATACAATGGAAAGCGCAGAAATCCAAAGTTTACGGATTGGAATATAAATGTAGATAAAAAAACAAATAAAAACTGGAGAGGATCACTTAAGCTTTATACAGTAAAAAATAAAGGGGACACCCTGTCTTTACCTTATCACATATGTACAAATAGCTCATATTACAAATGTTCAATATTTATGGTTTTACTTATATATACAGTTCACCGGACGGATTCACAATTTCTGCAGAATACAAGTTCTCTTGGTATGCAACCTATAGCACATATCGGTAGACATTTTTTGAATTTTGTCTAAGTCGGTACGACTGTTAATATCAGGCAATATAAACGTACTGTCAATAATCAATTTAACAATATCCACTTGATTTTTTAAATCTTTCAGTCCATCCTGACGTGACGATAAAAGAGATCACTAAGGCCTTTAGATTATAGAATAATGCCTTTCTCTGCTGATGTAATGCAGGACAGAGGAGTAAAAAGTGTGTTATGTCCTCATTTGATGTTCCACACAATCTGCATAAGGAAGACTCTTTTCCAACGCAATCATAGGTTTGAACGTAGTTTTCAATTTAGACTCATTTATATATATATATATACAACTCGTCTAAACATCAACCCAACAATGTTAGATCTGTAAATTTGCTTTCGCAAATATTTGGTTCTTCCCTCGCCGGGATTCGAACCCATGCTACTGTGATATCGTGACACCAAATCGCCTGCACTGCAGCCGTCCCGCTAGACCACACGACCACCTGGGCTCTCAAAAAAAAGAGCTTTCGGTGGCCATATGTTACCTTTCCACGTCAGTTTTAATCTAGCGGCGTACTACAGTACATGATATATAAGGCATGAAGATGTTATTGTTACAGATCAGCTAAATTATCTATAGTAAAGGATCCTACAAATTAATGTAAGATACAGTCACAGAAAATAATTATATTCATAAGTACGTCTGAGTCAGTGACAACCCTACAACAGATATATCCATCGGATCGCCATCAATGATGGTGATACATGGCTGTGTACATAATGTATATACAACTCGTCTAAACATCAACCCAACAATGTTAGATCTGTAAATTTGCTTTCGCAAATTTTTGGTTCTTCCCTCGCCGGGATTCGAACCCATGCTACTGTGATATCGTGACAAACATCAACCCAACAATGTTAGACTGTAAATTTGCTTTCGCAAATTTTTGGATCTTCCCTCGCCGGGTTCGAAACCCATGCTACTGTGATATCGTACTACCAAATCGCCTGCATGCAGCCGTCCCGCTAGACCACACGACCACCTGGGCTCCAAAAAAATGAGCTTTCGGTGGCCATATGTTCATTAGACCTCAGTTTATTAATCTAGCGGCCGTACTACAGTTACATTATATAAGGCATGAAGATGTTATTGCTTACAGATCAGCTAAATTATCTATAGTAAAGGATCCTACAAATTGATGTAAATACAGTCTACAGAAAATAATTATATTCAAAGTACGTCTGAGATAGACAACCCTACAAAAATTATCCATTTGATCGCCCAATGCGGTGAACTGCTGTGTACGTGAAACAAATCGCCTGAACTCAACCCACAGTAGATCTCAACGTTCCTCGCTAAAAATAAGACGCCTGGTTCGGAGCCCATGTTACTTCATAGTCTTTCAATCTGCTGCAGTCCAGCTAGACACATGAAACTGGGCTTATTGTTAACAGATCGTCTAAGTGATATTTATATACAGGACTCAATTTAATAGAGTACAGTACAGTAAAATAATTATAATGCATAAGTAGTTCTGTTCAGTCGACAAACCTATAGTAATAGATCCTACAAATTGCCTCAGATGAGTATACAGAAAGCTTATATCATAATGTATATATACAACCTCAAAATCTATCCAACCGGAACAATGTAGATCTGTGAATTTGTTTCGAAATTTTGTTTTACCTCGCCGGAAATCAACCCAACAATGCTTAGATTGATTTCTTTGCCCAAATCGTTCCTGCACTGCAGCGTCCGCTAACCCACACCACCTGGCTCAAAAATGACTATGCTGTGGATATCGTTACCCAACGCCTGCACTGCAGCGCCGTAACCACACGTACCTGCTTCAAAAAGAGAAGCATTTTGTGGCAGTAGTAAATTTCCACTCAGTTTTAAAGTCTACGCGTATACAGTAAGTACATAAGGACATGAAGATGTTATTGTACAGATCAGCTATTACTAAGTAAACGATCCTACAAATTGATGTAAGACATCGCACAAAATATTATATTCATAAGTACGTACTGATCAGTGACAAACCTCAAAGATAATCCATCGTATCGCCTCAATGATGTGTTACATGGCTTTATATGTATATACAACTCCGTAAACATCGAACCACATGTATTAAATTTTTGAATTTTTGTTCTGCCGTGAACCTGAGTATATCGTGACACCAATCGCCTGCACTGCGCGTCCCGCTAACCACACGACACTGGCTCTCAAAAAAAGACTTTCGTGGATGTACTTTCCATATTTTAATCTACGGCGTACTACAGTACATGATATATAAGGCATGAAATGTATTGTTACAGATCACTAAATTATCTATGTAAAGACCACAATTATGTAAATACAGTCACAGAAATAATTATATTATAAGTACTCTGAGTCAGTGACAACCCTACAAAGATTATCCACGATCGCATCAATGTGTGAAGGCTGTGTACAAATTATAACAACCGTCAACATACCACATTGTCTGTAATTGCTTCGCAATTTGGTTTCCCCGCGATCACCCATGTACTGTATCGTGACACCATCGCCTCCCGCGTCCGCGCCCCACCTGGCTCCAAAAAAGACTTCGTGCCATATGTACCTTCCACGTAGTTAATCTGCGCTACACATAATGTATATAAGGCGAAGAGTTGTTAACACAATATCATAGTAAGGACTACAATATGAATCATACAGAATAATTAATCTAGTACCGATCAGTGACCCATTACTCGTCGCCATAAATGCTGTATATTAACACGTCTAACAACCACATTTACTGATGTCGCAATTTTTGGTTTTCTCGCCGGATTGAACATCGTGAATCGTGCACAATCGCCAGCACTCGCTAGACACAGCCCCTGCTCTCAAAAAAAGAGCTTGTGCATTTACTTCAGTCAGTTTATCTGCGCGTACTACAGTACAATAATGAAGATGTTGTAGTCCTAAATTACAAAGGACCTAAATATGTAATATCCAATAATTTATCATAATACTGACATGAACCTACAATTATCCGATCGCATCAGGGGAATGCGTGTAAAGATATCACCGTTAACACACAACAATTTAGATCTAATTCTTTCGCATTTGGTTCTCCTCGCCGTTCGAACCATGACTGTATGCACCAACGCTGCTCAGCGTCCAGACCCACGACCACGGCTCTCAAAAAGACTTTCGGGGCATATACTTTCCATTATTACGGCTACGTACATAAATAGCATAGATGTTATGTACAGAACTAAATATTTAGTAAAGTCACAAATTATGAGATACGTCACGAATAATTATATTCATAGTACGTGGCGTGAACACATTATACGAGCTATGGTACATGCTTACTAGATTACACCGCTACATCACCCAAATAATCTAATTGTTTCGCAAATTTGTTCTTCCCGATTACATGCTACGGATCGTGACACCAAACGCTCATCGCCGCGTAGACCAGACCTGCCCAAAAAGAGCTCGTGGCATATGTACTTCAGCAGTTAATCTAGCGTACTACAGTACTAATATAAGGAGAATTATTGTTACGACAAAATATTAGTAAGACTAAAATATGTAGATACAGCACGAAATATATTCTAAGTACTCGATCGTGACACAATACCATGACGCCTCCCATGCTACTGTGATATCGTGACACCAAATCGCCTGCACTGCAGCCGTCCCGCTAGACCACACGACCACCTGGGCTCTCAAAAAAAGAGCTTTCGGTGGCCATATGTTACCTTTCCACGTCAGTTTTAATCTAGCGGCGTACTACAGTACATGATATATAAGGCATGAAGATGTTATTGTTACAGATCAGCTAAATTATCTATAGTAAAGGATCCTACAAATTAATGTAAGATACAGTCACAGAAAATAATTATATTCATAAGTACGTCTGAGTCAGTGACAACCCTACAATAGATTATCCATCGGATCGCCATCAATGATGGTGATACATGGCTGTGTACATAATGTATATACAACTCGTCTAAACATCAACCCAACAATGTTAGATCTGTAAATTTGCTTTCGCAAATTTTTGGTTCTTCCCTCGCCGGGATTCGAACCCATGCTACTGTGATATCGTGACACCAAATCGCCTGCACTGCAGCCGTCCCGCTAGACCACACGACCACCTGGGCTCTCAAAAAAAGAGCTTTCGGTGGCCATATGTTACCTTTCCACGTCAGTTTTAATCTAGCGGCGTACTACAGTACATGATATATAAGGCATGAAGATGTTATTGTTACAGATCAGCTAAATTATCTATAGTAAAGGATCCTACAAATTAATGTAAGATACAGTCACAGAAAATAATTATATTCATAAGTACGTCTGAGTCAGTGACAACCCTACAACAGATATATCCATCGGATCGCCATCAATGATGGTGATACATGGCTGTGTACATAAATGTATATACAACTCGTCTAAACATCAACCCAACAATGTTAGATCTGTAAATTTGCTTTCGCAAATTTTTGGTTCTTCCCTCGCCGGGATTCGAACCCATGCTACTGTGATATCGTGACACCAAATCGCCTGCACTGCAGCCGTCCCGCTAGACCACACGACCACCTGGGCTCTCAAAAAAAAGAGCTTTCGGTGGCCATATGTTACCTTTCCACGTCAGTTTTAATCTAGCGGCGTACTACAGTACATGATATATAAGGCATGAAGATGTTATTGTTACAGATCAGCTAAATTATCTATAGTAAAGGATCCTACAAATTAATGTAAGATACAGTCACAGAAAATAATTATATTCATAAGTACGTCTGAGTCAGTGACAACCCTACAACAGATATATCCATCGGATCGCCATCAATGATGGTGATACATGGCTGTGTACATAATATATGCTCAAAGAATGAGCCATCAAGTTCTTCTACCTTCTGTCTGAAATGTTAAGCTGTTTAGTAATTAGTTAACGCATACGCTATCCCTATATCTTCCTTTCGGCGAAAGAAGTTGCAGGAGAGCAGAAAATCAATATGAATATGATTTTTTTACATGTAATTGTTAAATAGTAGGTCTGAACATAAAACTCATTTTCATAATTAAATGCCTGTACCAAATCAGGAATATGAGTTGGTATCCATTCGTTTGATGTGTTTTGCCTTTTGATTTTGGTTTTGAATTTTCCGGTCCGGTATTTTTGGGATTTAATTTCTAACAAAGACTTTCTTTTTATTCTTTATGTCATTCAATTTTTAAACTAGAGGCGCTCAAGAGCCTGTGTCGCTCACCTTGGTCTATGTGGATATTAAACAAAGGAAGCAGCTGGATTCATGACAAAATTGTGTTTTTGTGATGGTGATGTGTTAGTACATCTTATTTTACTGAACATTCTTGCTGCTTACAATTATCTCTATCTATAATGAACTTGGCCAAGTAGTTTCAGTGGAAAATGTTAGTAAAAATTTACAAATTTTATGAAAATTGTTTAAAATTGACTATAAAAGACAATAACTCCTTAAGGGGTCAATTGACCATTTTGGTCATGTAGACTTAATTATAGGTCTTATTTTGCTGTACATTATTGCTGTCTACAGTTTACCTCTATCTATAAAAATATTAAAGATAATAACAAAAAACGGCATAATTTCCTTAAAATTACCAATTCAGGGGCAGCAACCCAACAACATGTTGTCTGATTCATCTAAAAATGTCAGGCCAGATAGATCTTGACCTGATAAACACTTTTATCCCGATTTGCTCTAAATGCTTTGGTTTTTGAGTTATAAGCCAAAAACTGCATTTTACCCCTATGTTCTATTTTTAGCCATGGCGGCGATCTTGGTTGGTTGGCCGGGTCACCGGACACATTTGTACAACTAAATACCTTCTTCTTCTTCTTCTTCTTCTTCTGTTCGTATATACTTCCAATTATGGAACACCTCCGCAACTGAATTATCCAGACGGGAGTTGATTAAAACTTATATTGCTTTTGACTAAAAGTTTTCAACAAATAACATAAAAAACAAAAAATTTAGAATTTAGATTCACTGTACACGGATAAAATCTAAACTATTTAAGGACTGATAAAATAATTTACGCAATTAAAAGGTAAAAGTATCTAGGCCTTAAAAATATTTACTGTACACAACTAAAATCTAAAAATATAAGGTGCTTTATACAATGGAAAGCGCAGAAATCCAAAGTTTACGGATTGGAATATAAATGTAGATAAAAAAACAAATAAAAACTGGAGAGGATCACTTAAGCTTTATACAGTAAAAAATAAAGGGGACACCCTGTCTTTACCTTATCACATATGTACAAATAGCTCATATTACAAATGTTCAATATTTATGGTTTTACTTATATATACAGTTCACCGGACGGATTCACAATTTCTGCAGAATACAAGTTCTCTTGGTATGCAACCTATAGCACATATCGGTAGACATTTTTTGAATTTTGTCTAAGTCGGTACGACTGTTAATATCAGGCAATATAAACGTACTGTCAATAATCAATTTAACAATATCCACTTGATTTTTTAAATCTTTCAGTCCATCCTGACGTGACGATAAAAGAGATCACTAAGGCCTTTAGATTATAGAATAATGCCTTTCTCTGCTGATGTAATGCAGGACAGAGGAGTAAAAAGTGTGTTATGTCCTCATTTGATGTTCCACACAATCTGCATAAGGAAGACTCTTTTCCAACGCAATCATAGGTTTGAACGTAGTTTTCAATTTAGACTCATTTATATATATATATATACAACTCGTCTAAACATCAACCCAACAATGTTAGATCTGTAAATTTGCTTTCGCAAATATTTGGTTCTTCCCTCGCCGGGATTCGAACCATGCTACTGTGATATCGTGACACCAAATCGCCTGCACTGCAGCCGTCCCGCTAGACCACACGACCACCTGGGCTCTCAAAAAAAAGAGCTTTCGGTGGCCATATGTTACCTTTCCACGTCAGTTTTAATCTAGCGGCGTACTACAGTACATGATATATAAGGCATGAAGATGTTATTGTTACAGATCAGCTAAATTATCTATAGTAAAGGATCCTACAAATTAATGTAAGATACAGTCACAGAAAATAATTATATTCATAAGTACGTCTGAGTCAGTGACAACCCTACAACAGATATATCCATCGGATCGCCATCAATGATGGTGATACATGGCTGTGTACATAATGTATATACAACTCGTCTAAACATCAACCCAACAATGTTAGATCTGTAAATTTGCTTTCGCAAATTTTTGGTTCTTCCCTCGCCGGGATTCGAACCCATGCTACTGTGATATCGTGACACCAAATCGCCTGCACTGCAGCCGTCCCGCTAGACCACACGACCACCTGGGCTCTCAAAAAAAAAGAGCTTTCGGTGGCCATATGTTACCTTTCCACGTCAGTTTTAATCTAGCGGCGTACTACAGTACATGATATATAAGGCATGAAGATGTTATTGTTACAGATCAGCTAAATTATCTATAGTAAAGGATCCTACAAATTAATGTAAGATACAGTCACAGAAAATAATTATATTCATAAGTACGTCTGAGTCAGTGACAACCCTACAACAGATATATCCATCGGATCGCCATCAATGATGGTGATACATGGCTGTGTACATAATGTATATACAACTCGTCTAAACATCAACCCAACAATGTTAGATCTGTAAATTTGCTTTCGCAAATTTTTGGTTCTTCCCTCGCCGGGATTCGAACCCATGCTACTGTGATATCGTGACACCAAATCGCCTGCACTGCAGCCGTCCCGCTAGACCACACGACCACCTGGGCTCTCAAAAAAAAGAGCTTTCGGTGGCCATATGTTACCTTTCCACGTCAGTTTTAATCTAGCGGCGTACTACAGTACATGATATATAAGGCATGAAGATGTTATTGTTACAGATCAGCTAAATTATCTATAGTAAAGGATCCTACAAATTAATGTAAGATACAGTCACAGAAAATAATTATATTCATAAGTACGTCTGAGTCAGTGACAACCCTACAACAGATATATCATCGGATCGCCATCAATGATGGTGATACATGGCTGTGTACATAATGTATATACAATCTCTAAACATCAACCAACAATGTAATCTGTAATTTTCGCAATTTTTGTCTTCCTCGCCGGGATCGAACCATGCTACTTACTGACACCAATCGCTGCTCACCGTCCCGCTAGACCACACGACCACTGGCTTAAAAAAAGCTTTCGGGCATTGTTACCTTTCCCGTATTTAATCTAGCGGTATACAGTACATGATTATAGGCATGAAGATGTTATTGTTACATCACAAATTATCTATAGTAAAGGATCCTACAAATTAATGTAAGATACAGTCACAGAAAATATATATTAATAGTCTGAGTCGTGAACCTACAACAGATTATCATCGGATCGCCATCAGATGGTATACATGCTGTGTACATAATGTTATACAATCGTCTAAACATAACCAACATGTTAGATCTGTAAATTTGCTTTCAAATTTTTGGTTCTTCCTCGCCGGGATTCGAACCATGCTACTGTGATATCGTGACACCAAATCGCCTGCACTGCAGCCGTCCGCTAGACCACACGACCACCTGGCTCTCAAAAAAAGAGCTTTCGGGGCATTGTTACCTTTCCACGTCAGTTTTAATCTGCGGCGTATCAGTACATGATATATAAGGCATGAAGATGTTATTGTTACAGATCAGCTAAATTATCTATAGTAAAGGATCCTACAATTAATGTAAGATACAGTCACAGAAATAATTATATTCATAAGTACGTCTGGTCAGTGACAACCCTACAACAGATTATCCATCGGATCGCCATCAATGATGGTGATACATGGCTGTGTAATAATGTATATAAATCGTCTAACATCAACCAACATGTTAGATCTGTAATTTGCTTTCGCAAATTTTTGGTTCTTCCCTCGCCGGGATTCGAACCCATGTACTGTGATATCGTGACACCAAATCGCCTGCACTGCAGCCGTCCCGCTAGACCACACGACCACCTGGGCTCTCAAAAAAAGAGCTTTCGGTGGCCATTGTTACCTTTCCACGTCAGTTTTAATCTAGCGGCGTACTACAGTACATGTATATAAGGCATGAAGATGTTATTGTTACAGATCAGCTAAATTATCTATAGTAAAGGATCCTACAAATTAATGTAAGATACAGTCACAGAAATAATTATATTCATAAGTACGTCTGAGTCAGTGACAACCCTACAACAGATTATCCATCGGATCGCCATCAATGATGGTGATACATGGCTGTGTACATAATGTATATACAACTCGTCTAAACATCAACCCAACAATGTTAGATCTGTAAATTTGCTTTCGCAAATTTTTGGTTCTTCCCTCGCCGGGATTCGAACCATGCTACTGTGATATCGTGACACCAAATCGCCTGCACTGCAGCCGTCCCGCTAGACCACACGACCACCTGGGCTCTCAAAAAAAGAGCTTTCGGTGGCCATATGTTACCTTTCCACGTCAGTTTTAATCTAGCGGCGTACTACAGTACATGATATATAAGGCATGAAGATGTTATTGTTACAGATCAGCTAAATTATCTATAGTAAAGGATCCTACAAATTAATGTAAGATACAGTCACAGAAAATAATTATATTCATAAGTACGTCTGAGTCAGTGACAACCCTACAACAGATTATCCATCGGATCGCCATCAATGATGGTGATACATGGCTGTGTACATAATGTATATACAACTCGTCTAAACATCAACCAACAATGTTAGATCTGTAAATTTGCTTTCGCAAATTTTTGGTTCTTCCTCGCGGATTCGAACCCATGCTACTGTGATATCGTGACACCAAATCGCCTGCACTGCAGCCGTCCGCTAGACCACACGACACCTGGGCTCTCAAAAAAAGAGCTTTCGGTGGCATTGTTACCTTTCCACGTCAGTTTTAATCTAGCGGCGTACTACAGTACATGATATATAAGGCATGAAGATGTTATTGTTACAGATCAGCTAAATTATCTATAGTAAAGGATCCTACAAATTAATGTAAGATACAGTCACAGAAAATAATTATATTCATAAGTACTGAGTCAGTGACAACCCTACAACAGATTATCCATCGATCGCCATCAATGATGGTGATACATGGCTGTGTACATAATGTATTACAACTCGTCTAACATCAACCCAACATGTTGATCTGTAAATTTGCTTTCGCAAATTTTTGGTTCTTCCTCGCCGGGATTCGAACCATGCTACTGTGATATCGTGACACAAATCGCTGCACTGCAGCCGTCCCGCTAGACCACACGACACCTGGGCTCTCAAAAAAGAGCTTTCGTGGCCATATGTTACCTTTCCACGTCAGTTTTATCTAGCGGCGTATACAGTACATGATATATAAGGCATGAAGATGTTATTGTTACAGATCAGCTAAATTATCTATAGTAAAGGATCCTACAAATTAATGTAAGATACAGTCACAGAAAATAATTATATTCATAAGTACGTCTGAGTCAGTGACAACCCTACAACAGATATATCCATCGGATCGCCATCAATGATGGTGATACATGGCTGTGTACATAATGTATATACAACTGTCTAAACATCAACCCAACAATGTTAGATCTGTAAATTTGCTTTCGCAAATTTTTGGTTCTTCCCTCGCCGGATTCGAACCATGCTACTGTGATATCGTGACACCAAATCGCCTGCACTGCAGCCGTCCCGCTAGACCACGACCACCTGGGCTCTCAAAAAAAAGAGCTTTCGGTGGCCATATGTTACCTTTCCACGTCAGTTTTAATCTAGCGGCGTACTACAGTACATGATATATAAGGCATGAAGATGTTATTGTTACAGATCAGCTAAATTATCTATAGTAAAGGATCCTACAAATTAATGTAAGATACAGTCACAGAAAATAATTATATTCATAAGTAGTCTGAGTCGTGACAACCCTACAACAGATTATCCATCGGATCGCCATCAATGATGGTGATACATGGCTGTGTACATAATGTATATACAACTCGTCTAAACATCAACCCAACAATGTTAGATCTGTAAATTTGCTTTCGCAAATTTTTGGTTCTTCCTCGCCGGGATTCGAACCATGTACTGTGATATCGTGACACCAAATCGCCTGCACTGCAGCCGTCCCGCTAGACCACACACCACCTGGGCTCTCAAAAAAAGAGCTTTCGGTGGCCATATGTTACCTTTCCACGTCAGTTTTAATCTAGCGGCGTACTACAGTACATGATATATAAGGCATGAAGATGTTATTGTTACAGATCAGCTAAATTATCTATAGTAAAGGATCCTACAAATTAATGTAAGATACAGTCACAGAAATAATATATTCATAAGTACGTCTGAGTCAGTGACAACCCTACAACAGATATATCCATCGGATCGCCATCAATGATGGTGATACATGGCTGTGTACATAATGTATATACAACTCGTCTAAACATCAACCCAACAATGTTAGATCTGTAAATTTGCTTTCGCAAATTTTTGGTTCTTCCCTCGCCGGGATTCGAACCCATGCTACTGTGATATCGTGACACCAAATCGCCTGCACTGCAGCCGTCCCGCTAGACCACACGACCACCTGGGCTCTCAAAAAAAAGAGCTTTCGGTGGCCATATGTTACCTTTCCACGTCAGTTTTAATCTAGCGGCGTACTACAGTACATGATATATAAGGCATGAAGATGTTATTGTTACAGATCAGCTAAATTATCTATAGTAAAGGATCCTACAAATTAATGTAAGATACAGTCACAGAAAATAATTATATTCATAAGTACGTCTGAGTCAGTGACAACCCTACAACAGATATATCCATCGGATCGCCATCAATGATGGTGATACATGGCTGTGTACATAATGTATATACAACTCGTCTAAACATCAACCCAACAATGTTAGATCTGTAAATTTGCTTTCGCAAATTTTTGGTTCTTCCTCGCGGGATTCGAAACCATGCTACTGTGATATCGTGACACCAAATCGCCTGCACTGCAGCCGTCCGCTAGACCACACGACCACCTGGGCTCTCAAAAAAAGAGCTTTCGGTGGCCATATGTTACCTTTCCACGTCAGTTTTAATCTAGCGGCGTACTACAGTTACATGATATATAAGGCATGAAGATGTTATTGTTACAGATCAGCTAAATTATCTATAGTAAAGGATCCTACAAATTAATGTAAGATACAGTCACAGAAAATATTATATTCATAAGTACGTCTGAGTTCAGTGACAACCTACAACAGATATATCCATCGGATCGCCATCAATGATGGTGATACATGGCTGTGTACATAATGTATATACAATCGTCTAAACATCAACCAACAATGTTAGATCTGTAAATTTGCTTTCGCAAATTTTTGGTTCTTCCCTCGCCGGGATTCGAACCCATGCTACTGTGATATCGTGACACCAAATCGCCTGCACTGCAGCCGTCCCGCTAGACCACACGACCACCTGGGCTCTCAAAAAAAAGAGCTTTCGGTGGCCATATGTTACCTTTCCACGTCAGTTTTAATCTAGCGGCGTACTACAGTACATGATATATATAGGCATGAAGATGTTATTGTTACAGATCAGCTAAATTATCTATAGTAAAGGATCCTACAAATTAATGTAAGATACAGTCACAGAAAATAATTATATTCATAAGTACGTCTGAGTCAGTGACAACCCTACAACAGATATATCCATCGGATCGCCATCAATGATGGTGATACATGGCTGTGTACATAATATATGCTCAAAGAATGAGCCATCAAGTTCTTCTACCTTCTGTCTGAAATGTTAAGCTGTTTAGTAATTAGTTAACGCATACGCTATCCCTATATCTTCCTTTCGGCGAAAGAAGTTGCAGGAGAGCAGAAAATCAATATGAATATGATTTTTTTACATGTAATTGTTAAATAGTAGGTCTGAACATAAAACTCATTTTCATAATTAAATGCCTGTACCAAATCAGGAATATGAGTTGGTATCCATTCGTTTGATGTGTTTGCCTTTTGATTTTGGTTTTGAATTTTCCGGTCCGGTATTTTTGGGATTTAATTTCTAACAAAGACTTTCTTTTTATTCTTTATGTCATTCAATTTTTAAACTAGAGGCGCTCAAGAGCCTGTGTCGCTCACCTTGGTCTATGTGGATATTAAACAAAGGAAGCAGCTGGATTCATGACAAAATTGTGTTTTTGTGATGGTGATGTGTTAGTACATCTTATTTTACTGAACATTCTTGCTGCTTACAATTATCTCTATCTATAATGAACTTGGCCAAGTAGTTTCAGTGGAAAATGTTAGTAAAAATTTACAAATTTTATGAAAATTGTTTAAAATTGACTATAAAAGACAATAACTCCTTAAGGGGTCAATTGACCATTTTGGTCATGTAGACTTAATTATAGGTCTTATTTTGCTGTACATTATTGCTGTCTACAGTTTACCTCTATCTATAAAAATATTAAAGATAATAACAAAAAACGGCATAATTTCCTTAAAATTACCAATTCAGGGGCAGCAACCCAACAACATGTTGTCTGATTCATCTGAAAAATTCAGGCCAGATAGATCTTGACATGATAAACACTTTTATCCCATGTTAGATTTGCTATAAATGCTTTGGTTTTTGAGTTATAAGCCAAAAACTGCATTTTACCCCTATGTTCTATTTTTAGCCATGGCGGCGATCGTGGTAGGTTGGCCGGGTCACCGGACACATTTTTACAACTAAATACCTTCTTCTTCTTCTTCTTCTTCTGTACGTATATACTTCCAATTATGGAACACCTCCGCAACTGAATTATCCAGACGGGAGTTAATTAAAACTTATATTGTTTTTGACTAAAAGTTTTCAACAAATAACATAAAAAACAAAAAATTTAGAATTTAGATTCACTGTACACGGATAAAATCTAAACTATTTAAGGACTGATAAAATAATTTACGCAATTAAAAGGTAAAAGTATCTAGGCCTTAACAATATTTACTGCACACAACTAAAATCTAAAAATATAAGGTGCTTTATACAATGGAAAGCGCAGAAATCCAAAGTTTACGGATTGGAATATACATGTAGATAAAAAAACAAATAAAAACTGGAGAGGATCACTTAAGCTTTATACAGTAAAAAATAAAGGGGACACCCTGTCTTTACCTTATCACATATGTACAAATAGCTCATATTACAAATGTTCAATATTTATGGTTTTACTTATATATACAGTTCATCGGACGGATTCACAATTTCTGCAGAATACAAGTTCTCTCGGTATGCAACCTATAGCTAATATCGGTAGACATTTTTTGAATTTTGTCTGAATCGGTAAGACTGTTAATATCAGGCAATATAAACGTACTGTCAATAATCAATTTAACAATATCCACTTGATTTTTTAAATCTTTCAGTCCATCCTGACGTGCCGATAAAAGAGATCACTAAGGCCTTTAGATTATAGAATAATGCCTTTCTCTGCTGATGTAATGCAGGACAGAGGAGTAAAAAGTGTGTTATGTCCTCATTTGATTTTCCACACAATCTGCATAAGGAAGACTCTTTTCCACCACTAAATTTATGTTTATTTGTCTCGAAGAGATATGTTCCAGTTAAAAGACGAATTTTTACTGCTCCTTTCTTAACATCTGAGATTGTTGACGATAAGCTGGTCCAAACAGGGTGTACTGATCCAATTTTTAAGAGAGTTCTATCCAGGTGTACCAAAGTAGTTTTAGATTCTATTTCTTCCAGAAAAAATTTTGTCCAATATTTTTGAAGAGCCATTTTTACTGATGATTTCCACTTGAGTTTGGATGGAGGCTGTTGCTTTAATGAATCAATGCTTGGCAAAAAATACATCGTTAACGTACCTGCGACCTTACAGAAGAAGCTTTGTTAATTATCCATATTCATAATTAATTGTCTGTCTACCAGATCCAGTATTGTTGAGTTGTCGCATGAGACAATGTTACAAAGGAAAGAAAGTTGCCTTTTATGGATTTCAGCCTCAATTGTAAGAGCGCTTAAGATGAGATATACAGCTCCAGTATCTGTTCTTGCGGGCATTGACTGGAAATTTCTGAAGTTTTTCTTATGAAAGCGTGACAAGATGTCCATTTGCTTCTGATTAAGTGGTAGAATCTCCATGCCATACAACAGCCGTGGAATGACATAGCTCTGATAAATTTTATAAGATGTTTGTGGATTGAGACCATTTGAGCCATGCAGACCATTGTTCATCAGGGAATCCAACGTTCTTCTTGCAATGCTGATACGTGCTTCGACGTTTACATCATTTTCCTTTATTTCTGCTCTTATTAGACCAAGATGTGTAGTATCTTCTGATGGATATATATATTTTTTGCCTAAGGTCCATTGTAGATCAGATCTGTTAATGCTTTTAGGTTTATTTAAAATGACTGCCTTTGTTTTTGAAGGATTGATGGTTACTCTAGATTGACTGGCATGGTGATTAGTTACAGAGAGCATACATTGAAGTTCCTGTTCACAGTTGCTAATGAAGGCTACATCGTCTGCACATGTTGGACAACCCACATATGTTGTGACTATTTTAAATCCTAAGCTATGTGATTTAAGATCTTCAAGGAGATTGTTTACATATACTTTCTAGAGAAATGGAGAGAGAATTCCACCCTGTCGTACGCCTTGATGTATTTGGAAGCTTTTGCCAGTGTTTCCTTTCCATTTGACCTTTCAGACAAGACCACTGTATACGTTTTTTACAATTGTCCACATTGAATGGTTTTGTGTGGTTTCATGTAGCTCATCCAACATTATAATATGATCCACTACCTCAAAAGCTTTCTGACTGTCAACAGTAAGGGAGCTACCATTTGATTTGTATGGGTGGGGGGGGGGGGGGGGGGGCTAGGATGAAATTTGAAAAAAATAGGCAGGACAGGAGTTTTGAGTAAAAAAAAAAGGCAGGATGTGACACTTGCAAAAAAAAAGTCAGGACGACAATTTAGGTAAAAAAAAGTCAGGATAAACTAAAAAAAAAAGGCAGGACAGAGATTACAGCTAAAAAAAATGCAGGACACAATTTTTCATCCTAGCCCCCCCCCCCCCCCCCCCCATAAAAATCAAATGGTAGCTCCCTAATTAGGTACAGAGGTTCAATTGTGCAATGTTTAACTTCTGCTCTAGCCTCAGATATAATCAGACCAGCCATAAGCATAGACATGCCCTTTTTAAAACCAAATTGAAGAGTTGATTGTTTAAAGTTTTGAGTCAGAGATGGCAGTATGGTACATTCAAAGAGCTTTGACACAACCGGTGTGACGGCAATTCCCCTGTAGTTGTCCATCATCATTGGATTTTTCCCTTTTTTAACACAGGTATTTCTATGCCAGATTTAAATATATGTGGAATAAGTTTATCTTTCATGATAGTATTAAAACAGTCTGTAAGGAATTGTGTAACTATTGCTAGAGAATTTTTAAAATGTTCAGCAGCGAGACTTAATTCATCTGTTGCCTTGCCAGAATGAAGCTGTTTAATGGCATCACTGATATTTTGAGTGCTGAATTCGCTTGTTCGCACAATTGTTCGATGATTTTGTGCCGGACATTACATAAGTCTAGAAATTGGGGGTTTTATCCTTTGCCTTTGGGGAGTGCCAGGTCCTCGAGAAGCTTTGCGTTTGGTCCACGGGAGAGTACTGAAGTTCACCATTCTCCATGATGCACATCGACTCCTTGTTTCTGTTGCCACTATTACGAAGAATTAGCCTATGGAACATTTCGGTGCTTGGATTGTCCATTACTTCTATGTGAAATTGAGCTCTATCTAAGTACCGTTCTCTCCTCATTTGTTTTCTTAGGTTGCGTTGGGCCAAAATGTTATCTGACTTGAAGTGGTCATCATGTTTACCATTTGTTTTCCAAAGTTGATACTTTCACTTACAGATTTGAAGAAGGCCGAGGGTTGTTGGAGATGCTTTGAATTTAGGACCTTTCAGTTTGATGATTTTAGAAGGAACGGCCACTGCTGCTGCTTTTTTCAACAATTGCACAGAAATTGAATGTTATCTTCTAGAGAATGTTTTTCTATGTTGTATTGACAAAGCTCTTCCTTTATGAATGAATTAAAGGATTCAGAGTCTAAATCTTTCCATTGAAATTTGAATTGCCTTGCAGAGTTTGATTTGACTAGACTTTGTTTAACTTTAGCTTTTACTTCGATTTTAGCACTGACAGGCACATGACTTGAAGAATTAGATGGACATCTATCATGTATTTTATAGCTAGAGATGATTGAAGAGGTGGTGTTGTCTAGAATATAGTCTATTTGAGAGCAAGACAGTCCAGAGTGGTGGAAGAAAGTTGACTTATCAGAATAGCTCTGTTTCAAGCTCATTTCCTGGACAAATGCTTGTAGCAGTCTGTCATGTTTGTTATACTTTCTTGGAGGCTTTAGCGTTCCATTAAGATCTCCCGCTATGATCATTCTATGGGTTGCAGAGTATGTCGAAAAGATGGAGCTAATGATATCGAGACATTCGGTGTATTCCAGATACGAGTCTCCAGAGTTGTTTGTAGGCATATAAACACAGATAATGCATAAGTTAAACGGAGATTTTAATTCAACTGCTATTATCCTGTTGTTTCCAGATTGTATTTCTTGGACAGATGGCGTCAGATGATTTTAATTTCCAAGCTATTGCAACAAACCCTTTTCCTCTTGGCAGTTTAAAGTTATCAATTTCCTCATTGGTATCACTGCATCTTATATGCATATCCATATTAGGTAACACAGGCCCTAAAACTTGTTTTTGAAATTCATACAACCAGTGTTCCTGGATGCAGATTATGTCTGATGCCATTTCAAAAGTATTCAAATAAAATGCGTTTCCTTTTATAATGATTGTGGCCAAGTTTGGTTCAATTTGGCCCAGTAGTTTCAGAGAAGATTTTTGTAAAAGATTACTAAGATTTACGAAAAGTGGTTAAGAATGGACTATAAAGGGCAATAACTCCTAAAGGGGTCAACTGACCATTTCGGTCATGTTGACTTATTTGTAAATCTTACTTTGCTGAACATTATTGCGGTTTACAGTTTATCTCTATCTATAATAATATTCAAGATAATAACCAAAAACATCAAAATTTCCTTAAATTTAACAATTCAGGGGTAGCAACCCAACAACGGGTTGTCCTATTCATCTGAAAATTGCAGGGCAGATAGATCTTGTCCTGATAAACAATTTTACCTCTATCAGATTTGCTCTAAATGCTTTGGTTTTTGAGTTATAAGCCAAAAACTGCATTTTACTGTATGTTCTATTTTTAGCCATAGCGGCCATCTTGGTTGGTTGGCCGGGTCACGCCATACATTTTTAAAACTAGATACCCCAATAATGATTGTGGTCAAGTTTGGTTTAATTTGGCCAAGTAGTTTCAGAGGAGAAGATTTTTGACGACGCCGGACGACGGACGCAAAATGATGAGAAAAGCTCACTTGGCCTTTTGGGCCAGGTGAGCTAAAAATGTACTGCTATGGAATTATTGTCTTCCTGTCTATAATTTGTCAATATAGTTTCCATATTCAGTGACCATACCTATGACACCATCAGTTAGAAATTATGCATTATGCAACCGTAAATTGCACGTGCAAAGACAAGAAATTGATGAAAGAAATGCTCAAATGACAAAATAATACATAAAATATAACAAGTCAAATAACATCTGTTATGAATTTTAATTAACAAATAAGAATCCCCCAAAAAATAAAAATAATATGCATCTCAGCCCAGCCTCTATCAACTCATTCGTGTCATTTATTATCCACACCTGTTACACTATACAAGATAGTGTAAAAATGTTAATCATTGTCCTGATCTAAAAAGATACGGCACCGAAACCCGAAATCCAATTATAAGAAGAAAAATTTCGATCAGCAATCACACATAGTAAGACTTTTTTTTAATTACATGTTATGGATGTATATAGCTTCAGTAACATTTAATTCAACAAGAGTGCACACGCTGAAATGTCTCGCCTTCTTTACTAATCATTGATATCATGTTGATAGTCCTCAATATAAAGCTTTATTACAACTGTCACATATAAATTTAACATTAACCAAGACAAGTAAACATTGACCAATGAACCTTATAACAATGGTGGTCAAGGTTACATGGACAATGCCAGGCAGACATGTACAGCTTACAATTCTTCCATACAACAAATACAGTTGACCTTATAGATTGAGAAAAACAGACCAAAACACAAAAACTTAACACTGAGCAATGAACCGTAAAAAGGATGTCAAGATCAAATAAAACCTGCACGACTGACACATAGATCATTAAATATTTCCATACATCAAATGTAGTTGACCTTTTGCTTATAGAATAAGAAAAAAAGACCAAAACTAAAAAACATAAATTTGACCACTGACCCATGAAAATGACATGTACACCTTACAATAATTCCATACACCAAATATAGTAGACCTATTGCATACAGTATAAGAAAAACAGACCAAAACACAAAAACTTAAGTATAACAACAGAACCACGAAAATGAGGTCAAGGTCAGATGACACCTCCCAGTTGGACATGTACACCTTACAGTCCTTCTATACACCGAATATACAAGACCTATTGCTTATAGTATCTGAGTTATCGACTTGACACCAAAACTCAACCTTGTTCACTGATCAATGAAATGAGGTCGAGGTCAAGTGAAAACTGTCTGACGGGCATGAGGACCTTGCAAGGTACGCACATACCAAATATAGTTATCCTACTACTTATAATAAGAGAGAATTTAACATTACAAAAAAATCTTAACTTTTTTTCAAGTAGTCACTGAACCATGAAAATGGGGTCAAGGACATTAGACATGTGACTGACGGAAACTTTGTAACATGAGGCATCTATATACAACGTATGAAGCATCCAGGTCTTCCACCTTCTAAAATATAAAGCTTTTAAGAAGTGAGCTAACACCGCCGCCGCCGCCGAATCACTATCCCTATGTCGAGCTTTCTGCAACTTAAGTTGCAGGTTCGACAAAAAATCAGTGTAAATAAAACGTCCACCAAATACTAAGTTCAGTATATATAATTATACATTGGTTCAATAATTTCTTTAACATTATTTTTATTTGGAAACTTGTTTCATATGGGTTTAATTAAACCTGCTAAATATTAATTTACCTTTATGCAGTCACGTCACAGTCTCATTCTGTGTTTGGAACACCCGAAGTCGACTGACAGTCGCATGCTGTTAACGTCTTGAACAACTGCAATCAGGTCACAATCACAATATTGTGTGGAACACATGCATTAAATCACAGTCATATTATGTTAACGTTTGGAACAACTGTTGTCAATGTACAGTCACGTTCTGTTTACGTCTGGATTACTTGCAGTCAGTTCAAGGTCTCATTAATGTTAACGTCAGAAAAACCTGCAGTCCTGTCACAGTCACATTATGTTAACGTCAGAAAAACCTGCAGTCCTGTCACAGTCACATTCTGTTAACGTCAGAAAAACCTGCAGTCCTGTCACAGTCACATTCTGTTAACGTCAGAAAAACCTGCAGTCCTGTCAGTCACATAATGTTAACGTCAGAAAAACTTGCAGTCCTGTCACAGTCACATTATGTTAACGTCAGAAAAACCTGCAGTCCTGTCACAGTCACATTCTGTTAACGTCAGAAAAACCTGCAGTCCTGTCACAGTCACATTCTGTTAACGTCAGAAAAACTTGCAGTCCTGTCAGTCACATAATGTTAATGTCAGAAAAACCTGCAGTCCTGTCACAGTCACATTCTGTTAACGTCAGAAAAACCTGCAGTCCTGTCAGTCACATAATGTTAACGTCAGAAAAACCTGCAGTCCTGTCACAGTCACATTATGTTAACGTCAGAAAAACCTGCAGTCCTGTCACAGTCACATTATGTTAACATCCGAAAAACCCTTTGGGCCAGGTGAGATAAAAACTAGAGGCTCTTAAGAACCTGTGTCACTCACCTTGGTATATGTGCATATTAAACAATGACAAAATTGTGTTATGGTGATGGTGATGTGTTTGTAGATCTTACCTTACTGAATATTCTTGCTACTTACAATTTTCTCTATCTGTAATGTACTTGGCCCTTTAATTTAGTTACAGAGGAAAATATTTTGTACAAACTTACCAAAATTTACCAAATTAATGAAAATTGTAAAAAAAAAAATTGACTATAAAGGGCAATAACTCCTAAAGGGGTCAACTTACCAAAGATTGTGACAAGAGAGATAATTATCCATCATCAATTTTTAATACTTAAGTTTGTGACAACAGAGATAATTATCCATCATCAATGTTTGACCCTTAAGATTGTGACAAGGGAGATAATTATACATGATCAATGTTTAACACTAAAGATTGTGACAAGGGAGATAATTATCCATCAACAATGTTTGACACTACATATTGTAACAAGGGAGATAATTATCCATCATCAAAGTTTAACACTAAGAAAGTGACAGGGGAGATAATTATCCATCACCAATGTTTGACACTAAAGATTGTGACAAGGGAGATAATTATCCATCACCAATGTTTGACACTAAAGATTGTGACAAGGGAGATAATTATACATGATCAATGTTTAACACTAAAGATTGTGACAAGGGATATAATTATCCATCATCGATGTTTTACACTTAAGATTGTGACAAGGGAGATAATTATACATGATCAATGTTTAACACTAAAGATTGTGACAAGGGAGATAATTATCCATCATCAATGTTTGACACTACATATTGTGACAAGGGAGATAACTATCCATCATCAAAGTTTAACACTAAGAAAGTGACAAGGGAGATAATTATCCATCACCAATGTTTGACACTAAAGATTGTGACAAGGGAGATAATTATCCATCACCAATGTTTGACACTAAAGATTGTGACAAGGGAGATAATTATACATGATCAATGTTTAACACTAAAGATTGTGACAAGGGAGATAATTATACATGATCAATGTTTAACACTAAAGATTGTGACAAGGGAGATAATTATCCATCATCAATGTTTTACACTTAAGATTGTGACAAGGGAGATAATTATGCATCATCAATGTTTTACACTTAAGATTGTGACAAGGGAGATAATTATGCATCATCAATGTTTTACACTTAAGATTGTGACAAGGGAGATAATTATGCATCATCAATGTTTTACACTTAAGATTGTGACAAGGGATATAATTATCCATCATCAATGTTTGACAATTAAGATTGTGACAAGGGAGATAATTACATGTATCTATCATCAATGTTTGACACTATAAAGATTGTGACGGGTAATAATTCTTTGTTTACTTAGTATTATTAATAACCACGAGTAATTATATCTACAATTATACCAGACAGTGATGAAAGATGTGCTTTATGAACAAATTAATACAAATGTACAATGCGTCAAATAACACCTGTTATGACAAAGTTTAATAAACAATAAAAATCCATGAAAAACATTTAAAAAAACTAACAAGAAAAGCCAACAAATATACATCTTCGCCTCTATCAAGGCATTTTTTATCAAAAACTTTATGATTCTGTGACAAGTGTTAATTATCATCATGATCTGTAAAATTAGGCCACAAAACCCAAAATTGTCTGTCATTTGTATATGTAAAATAATAGAGACATGCTAAAGTCACATTCTTTCATCTGTGGAACACTTGGAAACAGAACATATTTACATCATATAGAGATCTGTCATTTACATTTGTAGAACACCATGAACATATAGAGTCATACCAAAATATAATAAGATTTTCTTTTTTCATTTACTATAATGACTGTTGTGCAAAAATGATGATAACCTGTTACTAAATAAACTCATCATAGATACCAGGACTAATATATATTTTTTTCTTAAAATTAAAAGTAAAAACCACCATGAAAATTTCAATTGACCAGTATTTGACCACTTGAAAAGTATTGTACGGGGCGGTAAATACCACTGGTAAATACCGGGGGTGGTATTACCTTGTTTTTAAGAGCATGTCTGTCTGTGTAAATCTATGCTTTTTTGGTCATCAAACTCTGAATTACATAGAAAACATATATACACTGTATGATCATTTTCACAATGCACACGCAGAAGCTTCTTTGAATGAAGTATTTTCTGGCAGACTGGACAGCGATACCCTTGACCCTTTATATATACACAGGCAATAGAATGTTGACACAAATCAACCATACTTGTAAAGAATGCTGGGCATACAAAACACTGATAAGGAAAGTGCTTAGATTTAGCATGATAAGAAAAATCTTCAAAACAATCATTATCCTTCCCACATAATATACACCTAACAACACCAAAACCAGTTTTTATAATTTCAAAATGTACATTTTTACTCAACTTAAACTGTGTTATTAAATGTCTGTTATTTTTGCTTATTATTTCTGATTTCTGGTCTTCCTTTTTCACCTGATTACTTTTACATTCAATTTTATGTTGCAGTAAATAATTCACAGTACAGAAAGCTGCTTTACAAACGGAACATGAATATGGATAACTTTTTTCTCTCTTTCTTTTCCTTCCTTTCTGTGGAATATCTTCATTTTCTACCTGAGAATTAGAATATATTGTATTTATATCAAAAGTAACGTCGCTTTCACTTTTACATTTCAGCCTTTTCTTCATCCTGGATAAAGTTAAATCTGAACAGGGACGCTTATTCATTCCATTTTCAAATAAATCCACATGTACACTGACTTTTTGAGGTTTAGTTTGTTTTACATTAACTGGATGCTTATTCATTTCATTTTTTATCAAATCCACACTTTCTTCTTTTTGAGGTTCAGTTTTTTTTACATTAACAGTAGTTGCCTCCCTTTCACAAGTATTATGATGTTTAATTAAGTCAATCATTCTAGGAAAAGCACTTGTACAGTTGCCACATGCATAATTATATTTATACCAGTTTTTTTTCTTCATCTCCTGGTTTTGCTCTTTAATTGTGTGGTTGGAGTTCTTAACCATGATGACTTGATCATCTATGGTTGAATGACCATCATCATGATTAGATGCAGTAGGCCCCTGATGCATTGATGGTGTACGACTTGTACAGTCATCATGTTTAGATGCAGTAGACACTGTATGACTAGGGCTGTACTCTTCATCGAAACCAGAATTGTTTATTGGAAATATGTTCTCTTGCTTTGTAATATCATTTATGCACCTGTTTGTCATTTTGTTCATTAAAAGGTTCTGAAAAGCAGATTGGGCTTCTGAGGCTTTTCCATTAGAAGGTTTACTTGTACTAATTTCTTTGACATTAGAAGGTCTATTGGCCCTTATTTCTTTGCCATTAGATGTGTTGCTGTTGCCTATTTCGATTTCTACTTTCTGCACTTCCCTGTTACTTGGTTATACATGAACACAGGATGTCCTATTTGAGACTTTCCTTTTTCTGACTGACCTTGAACCTGGTCACACAGTTTTGTATATTCCTTCTTTTGTTCTTTGTTTTGTTTTGTTTCTACGTTATATAAGAGAACGTAAGTTTCCTTTTTAGTTTCAGCCTTTTTTGTTATCTTACCATCATACGTATCAGGAAGAGCTTTTGCTTCAGAAGTCATTCTACGCGCACATGGCCATATTTCTTCAGGGGTGATAACATGTAACCTTGACCTATTGACATAACAAGGAAACTTAAAATGCTTTTTTTGTGCATGTTTTTCAAACTGAATTCGTTTTTGAAAAATCTTTCCACAGAGCAAACATTTGTATTTGAATACTCCATCTTCTCTGATTTTAAAATGCTCTCCTTCTTTTAACAGATAACCCATTTTCTGAATTTCTTTTGGTTTGCTTTTCTGAGTTTTTATTTCTCTTTGGTTTGTTTTACTAGTTTTTGCTGCCTCAAAGTCGTTTTCTTTAACTATTGATTCTCCTTCAAACAGTTGTTTGTCCCCAGCCTCTGTTTCACATTCTATTATAGAAGCATTCATTTCAGCCTTTATGATAAGTACTTCACCTGTTTCAGGTTTAAACAAGGTAAAAGTTTTAGTGTTGTTTTCTGGTACCGGAGTGTCTGTTATTGGCATGGAAGGCATTCAGTAACAGTTTCTACCAGTCTGTTGTCCTGTATCCCTGTTCCAGGGTTATTCAGTGGGAAAGTATTTGCAGTGGTTTTAAGTGGCTCCTTAGAATGATGAATATGCATCATGTTAGATGTCTTTTGGAAAACTGTAAAATAAAACATTTTATACATTTTTGAAATTCAGAAACTAATATGTTCTCTTATTATTGTGATTTTTGATGAATGGACAAAAATGTGACATTAATTATATTGCGATTCAGGAAAATCTTCATACAGATATTTGTATCAGATAACAAAATATGAGTTTTTATTATTGGGAGACTAATCCTGTCACAATATTCTATCTAATAAAAAAAATTCTGAATTAATAGTAATGTCTGATGAGGTCTCACACAATTTTCTTGTTTTGCATTCATTCGTAAAATTTATAAGATCATATTTTACCTTTCTTGATGTAGATAGTGCTCCATTTAATTTCTAAGCAAGTTATTTAAAAGTCAAGATTTTGGGTAAATCAACATTTTGTTTAACTGTTTGTTATTCAATGCATTTGGCTGTATAACTCAAGAAAGGACACACCTAAAAAAAACTGCAATGTAAAATTGTGATACTGTGGAGCGAAGTAAAGACATACTTGATTTTAGATTAAATTTGGGGCAAATTTCAACTTGATTCAAAAACATTCCTTTTTTTATTTTCTCACCTGCTTCTTGAGTACCTGTTGAAAATTCTGTAGAATCTGGTTCCCTTTTCAACATCTTATTCTGGTCAAAGTCACATGAGTCATGCAAGGAACTTTCTATTTTTACTACTTTGTTTCCATCATCATCTAGCATGCCTATAGATTGATTTTCACTTTTTACAGCCAAATTTTCATCAGTATCAGCTATCAGATGTCCCATATTCACCGAGTTGAGAGGCAGAGGTTCTGTTTTAATGGTTACATGGTTTTCATATTTTTGGCAGTTGTACTCTACATGTAACATAACGTCCTGATTGAGTGCAAGGTTCATTTCATGTTTACTTAAATCTGTATTGGTTTCCATGGTAACAACATCTGCTAAAGTTTCTACTGAATCTTGCTGTTCTGTTTTAATGTGAAGTGCTACCATATTTTTGTTGTTGATATAATTTCACTTGTCAAAATGACTTCTTGTTCCTGATGAAGTTCAATCAGTTTCTGGTATTAACAAATGTAACTGTCTTAGTTCTTGTTTTCTCTGTGGTTTTTCTATTCCACCAATATTAATTTGACTGAGTTATCTTAGATATTAAAGTTGTAATACACATCATCTCTTCATACTCTGTAAAATATTTTTAAAATATGTCAACCCTTAAAATCTTGTTTTTAATATATAATATTTACAAATACATATATACAATGTATATTATATAAAAAGAAATTATGATATGATTGCCAATGAGACTTGTAACTCTTCACAAGAACATGAAGAGTCTAAATGACACAGACATTAACAACCAAAAGTATACTAGTAAGCTACAGTATAAATAGAATTTAATTAAGGAATGACTGTAATATTTTTTTTGCCTATGAAGAAATAACATAAAAAATTTGGTGCACACTGAATAACGCGCATAGCGGGTTATTTAACAGTGTGCATTACATTTTTTATGTTAATTAAATATTTCGAATAGACAGAAAAAATATTAGTCATTTCTTATAATTTAATTCTAAATTCCATTTTAAACCGTGAAAAAACATGAAAAAAGTTGATGAAGTCACGGTCACATGACTAAATTATGTCTATGGGCTCATAACAAAATAATGTCAGCCAATCAGAAGACGCGTTACATCCAAAATCAAATTATTGGAATATGAATTAATGGGTCCCCCTTTTGCGGGAAAAATTTGGTTGATTATACATTTGTATAGGGAATAACTGAAGCATGACTGAAGATAATGACGCAGATATGTTTATACAACATGTTGGGGGTCACATATGGGGGTTCTGATCCCAGATCCCGCTTACTTTTTTGTCAGATTCCTGTATCCCTCTTACACTATGTATGTACAAATGTATGCAATTCTCATTTTTTCCCCTGTCCCGCTAGACTTCATTTGCTGTTTTCACAGCACAATAATTTGACTTTCACATGTCACGCTATGTATATAATAAGTTTAACTCACAATAATCATGATAATTTAGACATTTATCTGTCTCAATGTAGATGACATGAAAATGGTTCCCTCAGGGTTTTTATTAAGAATGCAATAAAATATTTTCATTCATTGATAAACTGCACTTAAATGCACTTTTTAATTCTTGGGAAAAGGCTTTAACTAAACATGGAGAAAAGCTGAAATCGTGTAATCTAACTTGACCTGTAACTTGTCATAATAAACATGATAAACAATACACCAATATCAAATCAATATCTTCAAGCATGAAGAAAAAATGTCTTGAAAACTGATTTGCCAGACTGACGGACAGACGGAGGGGCTGACAGACAGACAGACAAACAAACAGACAGGGTGCAAACCTAAAGTCCCTTCAACTTCCTCAGTAGGGGAGTAAAAATGCAAATGGTTTTTAACAGAATGCAAAATACAATGTACTATTGTCTTATCATAAGTGGTTCCCTTTAAACTAATTTCCAAACAAAACTTTTCTTTGTAAACTTCATACCTGCCAACTTTTCAAAATCTCCACGGGGGATTTAAAACATTACATGTACAAATGTAAGTATTTTTTAACTAATACTACATTGTTTGAATGAGCATGTTTGTACCTAAACACCCCCAATTTACTTGTATGAATGCCTGTTTTGAGTTGTTCAGTTAAAAAAATAATGAGTTCCCATAACATGTGAACATGTACATGTACTTTTTTTAGCTTGTGTTGATTCAATGCTAAGCATAAATGCATAGAAATTTTATAGAAAATCCACTTGTACTCTCATCGATAATATTTGGAAATTCCATGCTTTATTGATAAGGTAGCACTCCACAGTTAGAAAATAAAATTAAAAATGAGCCACAAAATGTTTTATCATCTCCTATTCCTGGATTTCTAATACATTAACCTAACTGTTTGTGTTGTACATGTGCATATGTATGTAATCAGTATATTCCATAGATTTGATTTTCAAAAGTTAAAAGAGTGAAAATTAATTCCTTTTATGTGTATCCATGGCAACATTCTGCATTTATTTACCATAAAATATTGCAAAAAGGGGGGTGGACATGTCACATATCCCCCCAAAATTTGGATCAAACTAGAATTTCAACGCCTTTGGGTGATACCTTTTTAGAAACTGTGTTCATAAATCTTCCTAATGATCAAATAAAAAATGGGTGTCTTTCGCCTCATTTTTTTCGTAAAATCCAATCACAAAGTTCGTGCGATAAAAAGTTGGAAAAAAACATTACAATAATTGCCGGACCAATGTATGGTAGGGACATGCAAATACGGACTGTCATACACAAAACAGCCTATATTACATACATTACATAATCTTGATGTTCATATAAACCCAATACAAAGGCTATTTTAATACTCAGCTATCCAAAAATGAATTTTATTGCACACTAGCTCTCATATTTGAAAAATCCACAGGGGCCAAAATGCGAAACTACACACCTAACTGTGGAGTGCTACCTAAAGGATTATTGCATGCAAGGCTAGCAATGATTTCCTTAAAACAAGTTTATAAATTTAAATATTGGTTAAAACAAATATAAATGTTAATATGGACCAATTCAAGTACACCTTCTAGGGTGTGCTCGACTTAAGTGGCTTAGCAAGAGATGTTTTTGGAATTTATAGGTTGTTTAGGATTTTTTGTAAACAATAAACACTATCTGATCATAGAAAAACAAGTGAGTAATCTATGTTTGAAATATTATAACAAAAATCTCTGTCTGAAAGTCTGTGGATTTTCAACAAAAATCTTGGTTTTATTTTCACCAAATTTCTTTTTCTACGCAATTAAACTATAAATAATAATGCTTTGCACGAAATTTTCCCTTGGTATATTTACAAAATGGTCCATCCCTATTATTTATTATCTTAGCTGTTTTGATGCTATTGCAGTTTGAAAATTTTGTAATTGACAGCTGGCCACAGAAGAATTATAGTTATCTCATACCATTGTAAACTTGTACCAATGTCAACTCGTACCACTGCTAACTCGTACCACTGTAAATTCATACCATTGTAAACACATACCAACTTATTTAAATCATAAATGCATTAAAATGGAGTTTAATGATGAATATATACTTTAATTTCACTATATATATATATATATATATATATATATATATATACATATGTACATTTTACAACTTCAGACGTATATATATATATATATATATATACGTCTGAAGTTGTAAAATGTACATAATTTGAAATTACAATGACCAATTTGTAGAAAATTTTCCTTGTCTAATATTGGACAGAGAAAACTGTGGCAGATTGTTTTTGTTGTCTCCCTTGAACAGACCCTTTTTTTTAAAAACTTCTGAAAACTATTTGATTTAATTTTTATCTTCAAAATTAGAAACGTTGAATGGTTTGGGTATTTTTCTATTGTTTCTAAAGGGAGTTTAATTTAATGAGAGAATTTAATAATAAACATTATACATTTACTTTCCAAGCTGTTAAATTATATAACAACAATCAAAATTTAATAATACATGTATGATTAAACAAGTTGATTTATAGTTAATAATCACCCAGTAATCACATAATCAAAGGAATTTAATATATAAAATTAGCATGGTCATTAAGAATCTGGGGTACAAAACATTTCCCGTGTATTGCTGCCGTACAAAATCGAGCAGCTCGTTTCTTTATGTGTGTAGAACGATATACGCCCAATACAGCCGTACATGGGGATATTGGTTGGACTCCGGTTATAGTAAAACAATGGAAATCTGTGCTAAATCAGTGGAATAGACTTCGAAATTTTGATAGTGGACAGTTGAATAAAAGGGTCTTTGTATGGGCTGACAATCAAGCCTGTTCAAACTCCAAAAACTGGAATTTTAAAATTAGAGACAAATTTAAAACGTGTGGAATTTTAGAGCGTTATGATATTCATGATGAAAACCTTCAATTTTGCGAAATAAAAGACACTATTTGTCATTCTGTTTTAAATGAACATATTTCCAAATGGCATGACGATTTAAACAGAATTGCCGCTGTTAGAGGAAACGGACAAAACAAGCTACGAATCTACAGACAGTTTAAAAACACTTTTGAGACTGAGTCATACCTTAAAGTGAACATGCCAACATCGTACAGAAGTGCTTACGCCAAGTTTAGGTGTAGAGTAGCGCCAATCCGCCTCGAGACCGGGAGATACAAGAATCTAAGATTGCTAGAACGAACTTGCTTTTGCTGTCCTGACTCCATTGAAAACGAAGAACATGTACTTTTATTTTGTCCACTGTATGATGATATTAGGGACAGTTGTTTTAATACTTTAAATATTGATGGTTTTGATAATTTTTCTAGTCAAGATAAGCTATCTGTGATTCTAGGTGGTGTAAACAATATACGCTTGTGTGCCAAAACCTGCAGAGACATTTTAGATAGGAGACGTAGTTTTTTATATACATGTAGATAGTTTTGTATTTGCTTGTTTTTTTATATACATGTATATATATAAAATAAAATATTGTATTGTATTGTATTGTAAGAAATAACATTTGTATTTTTGTCTGTTTTCATTAAAATCTGGTATACAATTATTATGAAATTTAAAGATATTTATTTTTTTTATAAAGATAAAAAAAATAATCATAAAACATTCTTATTTTTGTCTCAGTTTTCATGAAAATCTGGTATAAAATTTAAGTAATATAACTTTTTTTTTAAGTTAAATTTACAAAAAATAATCAGAAAACATTTATATTTTTGAATATATTTATAATGGTACGAGTTTGCAGCGGTACAAGTTCTGAATGGTACGATTTCCCAGTGGTACGATTTTACGTTGGTACAAGTTAACGTGGTACGAGTTTTCCATGGTACGACTTGCTTAAACCTTAAATGGCTACATTTTCATCTCAAAATTTACTCTGAGTACTGTCATGCCTACACATCTTGCAAAGTTTTAAGGAATAGCATGCCCTAGATAAATTAGATTCTAATGCATTGAATGTTTGAGCCAATTTAAAACTTAACTTGATTTTACAGTGTACTTTTTTCGTTCCTGCAGATCTATGAACATGATGAAAATGGCTAAATGCAGTCATTTTAGACGAAGGGTCCACATGAACCTTAAGGTAGATTGATGGTATACCACCATCTTGGATTGTACAATCCCAGTACAAATTTGGTCTAGTTATTTGCCAAAATCTGCAAATTTAGAGACAAATTTGCAATTTAATGGTTAGACTGTTTATCTATATTCAGAAAACTTGATGATTTATTGTATTATTCAAAATATTTAAAACAAATATCATTTTATGGGGGTTTTAGAATCATTTTTTCAAATGAGCCATTTAAGGGAAGATACTTCATATACATTGTTTTTACTTCTTTTAGTAAAAATTTATACTGGACTAATAGAGAATTTTTGCATGAACCCCATGCTTATATATTGGCGAGTTTTGGATGTGTCTATGGGCCACTCGATATCTCTCGGCTGGAAGTCAGAAGAAAATTCTCGGAACGTCTCGAATGTTTTCGGTCATTTATACAGGTCTTAACAGGTTGTTATCTACGTCTTTGATATGGTCTCTTGATGGCCCTTGACGACGCAATTATATCTGTTTTAAAACGACCACTTTACACTGTGTGTATCTGGGTCAATTATAACGTGGTATTGTCTGTTGTCTCGATAACATGTAAACTAATTATGTTTGAAGATTCAACCACGGGATACTGTGTATTTCATCATAGACTTACGGAAGAGAACTTTCTGGTTATAATATTACATGTAATATTAGATCGGAAAACAGAAAGAGTTTTCTTATACAAAGTATTTTATTCAATCAGAATCAAAGAAATATATACACAATATATACTGTATTTATGTTTCTGAAGAAACTAAGAATGATTGAAATCAGAATATTTTCAGAGTTGCAATTAAGAAATAAGTATTTTATATGACAAGATACTCTGCTTTGGTATTTTTAAATATTCATTTGTAAAGAAAACATTAAAATTAAATCTAAATAAATTCTTGCATCCTACAAAAAAAATTGTTTATAAACGAAAATCATTATATTTCTACGTTAATTATTTCATACCATTTTAGTATTTAGGTTTTATGAGTAATTATTATTATTTTTTTTTGTATTGTAATATATCAATAAAACGGAAAGTAAGATAAATTTATTAAATATTTAAATTTTAAACGGTCGTAAATAAAAAATGATTTTAAATCCTTGCAGGTCACAGCAACCGTAAAAATAATTTACAATAATCACAACAAAATTCAATTACAACCATAATATTGATTATTTTATACTGTTTTAGTATGGATTTAGAAGTCTGCTTATATTTTGTATAGTAATATATTCACATAGTGGAATGTTAGAATTTAAAAATAGATTCATTCGATAAATAAAATGTCCATCCGTAAATACTGGACGTTCGTGTTTATTGATATTATATACAATGTATATTCAAAAGAATTTGAAAAAAAATACTAACAGGAACGTTAGTTTATTATAGAATTTTAATTCAATTTTTGTTTGTTTGTTTTAATAGTTTAACCTTATAGCATATTCATATTTGTACTATGGTATTGGTTTGAAAATTTTATTCATTGACCTCCTTGTGTTGACCAACAATCCTACACGTCTTGATTGGTTTGATTTATTCACATTATATATCACATTTCAAAAGCACACTATCGGTTTGCGTTCTCAATTCCGGATAAAATGTCAATGAATCCGCAGTCAAACAATTTAATGTAGGCCGTTTGACATTCGAATTCAACTATTATATTAAGATATGTGATGACGCAAATGCGTATTCTTTTCCTGAGTATCAGTGAGGAGCTTTCTATTTATTATTTCGTGCGCTAAAATACTACTTGCATGCAATACTATTGAATTCACTGGTGAAAGCGTATTTTCGTTCTAAATTCAGGACACGACAGAAAGAGCATTACATGCGACTTTCATGCACAGTCATCATTACTAACAGTATTCTGACCTCGAGTTGATTTTCTTTTGTTCCTTTTTTGAGTCACGTTCCTATTATAAACTTTGACCTTTTTGAAAAACTAAGGATTGTCTTCACAAGGAATACATTCCTTAACTTTGAAATGTATTTAACCTTTTAACTTTTTTCATTCGAGCGTCACTGATTTTTTTTTTGTAGACTTAACTCGTATCTGGCGTACATCATTTTAATTTTGGTATATTTTTATATCTAAATACCTTTTTATATAAATTGTTTATTTTGAAAGTGCGTAAAGGTATTCATAAACTCCTGAATTAAGAAATTCTTCGGCAAAACTGAGTTTCCCTGTAGAATGTTTGAATTGATTTAAGTAAAATCAGGAAATCCTTAAAATTTGAGATGTTTCATGAGACCAAAATAAGTCTCTTCATAAGAGGTCCGAATCAATTGCATACCTTAGGTTTCACCCTATACAACATCTACCAAAGGTAAAGACAGCTTCAAATACGAGTTGAGAATATAAAGGCATTCATGTAGAAATCAAAATGTAGAGATACATGTACATGTATGATAGATAAAATAAATGCATCCAGAATTTCCTGATTATATTTGCAAACTGAGTGCACAAATTTATAGTGCGATAGGTTTGTGCGATTTGCATAAGTCATCCGGTTAGTAGAAATTAGGATTTGCCAAAGGGTTATAATCGGAAAAATTATGTACATTCCAAAGTAATAAATAAAATAGTCGAGCTTTAAAATAACTATTCAAATAGAATCTGTAAATATATACTTTCAACTGGCTTCTTCTATTCACAGTCAATTATTTCAATTCAAAAGCAAACACAAATTCAGCAACACTCTTTTGGTGACCCGGCAGTCAGCGGTCTTAGGTTCATGTATTGCTTTTCTTTTTTTAAAGAAAGCAACTTGTTTTATTTTCACTTGTAGCAAAATAACAAGTTCGGTGACATCCTTTTTTCTTTTTCTTTTCTTAAAGCATATAATAAAACCTATCTTCTTACAATATTTTTCAAAATTCTATCTCATAGAAAATATTTTATGCACACAAATGTGTTTTTTCATGAACAATCTAACCAAATTTAAGCAATTTTCAACGAATCATAGCTTGGAAAATAGCACGGTGACCCATACTTTTTAGGCACTGGCTACGGTTACATGGAAATGTAACAATAATAAAAATATTATTGTTACATCGGAGACTAATTGCCGGAATGCAAAGTTGGGCAAGGAACCGATTAACTACGAATGTAACAATAATTATTGAGGCTACGGTTACATTGTGTTATTGTTACATGAAAAACAGCAATGTACGCTAGATTTATTAAATTTAAATCTTCTTTAGCTGAGTTGCTTAATTCTTTCATATGTACTAATTAATACTTGTAATAATGATAATAAATAAGTATTATTATTATACAAATGATGTTTAAGTAGTTTTGCATATTAATCTTAAAGGTAATAAAAATACCTCAGATTAGCAGTGTCAAAATTAATGCGAAAAATATAGTTTGTTGTTGAGAACTAGGGCTGATAAAGTGTTCACTTTTTGAAGTATTTAACTGCACACCTTCTCTTATTACTGTCATTATATACTTTGAACAATGGATGAAGAGATTTATTTTACCAATTTTGTTTTGGATGAAAAACTTGGGATGCGTTTGAAACGAAAATGAAACAATATCAAGACACAAATTTCATACAGCTCTATAGCTATAGCTCTATACAAAAGCAACTCTAAACAATTATAAATCAAGTAATACCATAGAGTGATCTAATCAATAGATTGTACATTCCAATTGGTAAATTTTTTAGAAAGTTTTCAGGGAAAACAAAAAGTCTAATTTAGGCTGTTTCAAAGGATATGTCTTCTTCAATCTGTATCATGAAAAATTTCCCGCTATAAGTTTATTAAACTTACTTCTTTAATACTAGTAATGCAAGAGTTTCCCCCTAAGCTTTGGAATTGTTTATATGCAAGCAATCGTAAACATCCATAAATTTGTTTTGCATACGATTTAAATCGCCACCAATAAATAAAGGCAACAGTAGTATACCGCTGTTCGAAATTCATAAATCGACTCAGGAAAAAACAAATCCGGGTTACAAACTAAAACTGAGGGAAACACATTTAATATAAGAGGAGAACAATGACACAACAGAAATATAACACTAAAATGCAACACACAGAAACGGACTTTTATGTAACAATGGCCGTTTTCCTGACTTGGTACTTAGAAAAAAATGGTGGGTTGAACCTGGTTTTGTGGCTAGCTTAACATCCCATTTATGGCAATGTCAAATATAACATTAAATGATAATAACATGGTATTTTGTCAACATCATCGATAACATGCATAATATTGTAAAAAAAAATCTGGATTGTCTGTATTTTATTAATATAAACTTACAAGAGTTATGTGTCTATTTTCTACGAAAATATCTAAAACAAAATATTTTTTTAATTTCAACAATTTGCATTCAAAACTACTATTGAACAAAATACGTACATTCATCGTTCGACGTCTGAATACCAAATACTCTTTTTAATGTGCTCCGGATGCCTTGATAGTTAACAGACAAAATGTTTGATGAACTCGTTGTTGTATGCTATAATATGTCTGAATTCAATGACACTACGTAATTAAATGGAAAAAATGAAAATAACATTCCTATAAAATTAAGCACACAGAAATTTAAATAGAATGGAAATTTTAAAAAGGATAATTTTAAAAACATTAAATAAATATAGATGGAAATAAAAGAGAAAAAGAAATGAAAAAAGAAATGAAAAAATGTTTAGGAATCTGATGTACAGTAGTTGTCGTTTGTTTATGTAATATATACGTGTTTCTCGTTTCTCGTTTTGTTTATATAGATTAGATCGTTGGTTTTCCCGTTTGAATGGTTTTATACTAGTAATTTTGGGGCCCTTTATAGCTTGTTGTTCGGTGTGAGCCAAGGCTCCGTGTTGAAGGCCGTACTTTAACCTATAATGGTTTACTTTTTTAAATTGTTATTTGGATGGAGAGTTGTCTCATTGGCACTCACACCACATCTGCCTTTATCTATTAAATTGATTGAATATGAAAACTGAGATAAATCATGTTTATAATTATGCATAATGTATCACACAATGCTTAGTACCACAACACTGAGATTAAGAGAAGCGCCACTTTTAGCGTTATTGGGTCTCTTTAACAGTAAATGAAAGAGGATGCATTATCTGTGTCTCATTGACACATTCCCCCTTATTTTTAAGTTCAGATTCACGGTATCTACTGCACACTGATAGACCAAAGCGAATGCATGTAAAATTTAGAATGGAAATTAGGAATGTGTTAAAGAGACAACAACATGATCAAAGAACAGAAAAAAGCCTAATGCCAACAATTGGTCATCAATACAGCGGGAAAATCCTGCACCCGGAGGCGTTCTTCAGCTTCCCGCTAAACAAAAATATGTTCTAGTTCAGTGCTAATGTGCGTCGTACTTAACTCATAAAGATATAAAAGAAGCTAAAATTTAAAATCATACAAGACTAACAAAGGCCAGAGGCTTTTGACTTGGGACAGGCGCAAAAAAGCAGTAGGGTTAAACATGTTGTATTACATTATACTTTAATATCATTATTATTCTATATAATCATCCTGCATTGTCATGAGATTATTTAACGGCATACGATACAGTTACATGGGAGGTAATGACGTTGCTAACGTAAAATGTTATTTTCGCGACGTCAAACTGTGACATATCGGGAAAAGATGCATGTTTCAACTGATTTTTATCATTCAAACTGATTTAATTTGAAAACGAGTGCATGGACCCCATTTTTTTAAAACGACATTTTGTTTCATTTTGCAGGGAGGTTATGTTGACCAAATTTTATAAAACTGTAAATAGTGCAATTTTTTTAGTATTGAAAAATATAAAGCAAAAATTGACGTTTTTTTTTCAATTCATGACTAATTGATAGATATGAGTTATCTCTGATAAAAAATGCATAAATTTTAGTATACTTATAAAATAAAGAAATTACAAATTATTTAACAAAAAAAACGATTTGTGTTTATCTTTTAAAAGTTGTCTTTCTTTCGAAGTGGAAAATACGGTCACAAATCCGAAGTTTGAGCAAATATACCAAATTTCGACCTCATTTTACTCAAAAAGTAGCACATGCAGGTATATTTTTGATTACATATTTGATTTAAGAAGATAAAAAAATAGCCTATATTCAAATTTTCACCAATTTGTAAATACGGGATCAAAACTGTATCGTATGCCCTTAAAGTGAACAATGTGTCAATAATATTAAGACCGTCATATAATTACAGTAATTTCCTTTAATAAACAAATCATCTTTGTACAGTTATGGGTTATATAAAAGAGAAACACATTGAAAAAAACATCTCTGGTCTATTTTGAATACAAGATTCTATGCTAATGAATAGTGTCCACTGTACAGTCTGGTTATTTAATATCGACTTCAATGAGTACATCTATCTGAAATGATAATTAATAATTTGAATGGAATGTTGATACTTAACCCAAAAGGTGAATTTTCTTTCATATAATAGTCCACTTACGTACAAGTTATAAAAAAGAAGATGTTGCATGATTGCCAATGAGAAAAAAAATGTTCCTTTTTAATCTTGATAAAGTCGCATGCCATGTCTAAAAAACCTCTTGGATGTGATTCATTATGTTTGCTAAAAAGATCTTAACAACCTTGATTTGTCTCAATTACTCGATTTATTATATTTGAACATCAGTAATTTGCTGCTACGTATATTCTTCAAATTTGATAACTACGCAAATCATTATTCACTATTGACCATCAGTGTTATAATACTAGTAACATTAATAAAATGTTTCATAGTAACTATCAACAAGACGGGAATCACAAGAACACAATTGGAGTGGATTGGTGTGGAGACAGCTTGTCCTTTGGTATAAACTTGATTGTTCTACATTTTTGTTCAACATTGGGATTTCAAAAAGTGTCCATGACGAGTCACATGAAGACAACAACTATGTCTGATGTACAAAATTATATCATGTAGAAGCCGAGTATTTCTAATGAGCTTGGTTATGATTAAATATGTAAGAATGTGGAATAATCTCAGCTATAAGTCACTATTAGTGAGGCTATTAATCATATGTAATTACCTTTCTGGCGTACCTCTAATATTTTGAATTAGGAAACTGTTGCTTGGCGATTCTTCCACCCCAAACTTCTCTTCTATGAGAATGGGAAGACATATTTGACAGCATCTTGGATCCAATGGCTCAGTTGACATAAACTGATACACCATTTTGCGCTCTGACATGTTGGTCGTTGCATATCTTGATCCACTTGGAACTATTTGAGATGGATATCCAGACGATTCTTCTTGTATTTCTACAATTATAACATAGACAGATATTGACGTGAACGTGAACATATCAGAATTCTATATATGATAAGTGGGAACTTTATTATATGTCGAATTGTTAAACGTATTACGAATGAAATTTTAGTTGTACAGATTGGACATGCATCAATAAAAAAAAAACTTCTAACATAACAATGCTGTAACTTAATGACGGTACACAGCTACTTTTACATAGGTACTATTTATGTACCACAAATCTTAGTATGTGAAATCTACTTTTAATATTCAGTACTATTGTGTTACTTACGAATTATTGTAATATTTAAGTACCTGTATTTTACAGTACTTGATTTGTACTTGAAATTTAAGTACTGCAGATTTTTGGTTGCACGGTTACATTTTCATCATTTTGAAAGTTTGTCTTTTTCCAATCTCATGAAATTATGATGTTCAAGCATGGAATACTCTGTTCATTGATGGTATCATTTTTGTACCAATATTTTCAGTACAAATCAAGTACTGGAAAATACAAGTACCTAAATATTACAATAATTTTAAAGTTAAGAAATAGTACTAAATATTACAAGTAAATTTCCAGTACTACAGATTTTAAGTACAGAAATAGTACATATGCAAAAGTAGCTGTGTAGTCTATAAACCTCGCCTTGCTGTTTCAGAAAAAAAGTTATGACAATGTGTGTTTGATTGTAAGAGCGATTAATCTGCACACTATCTTCAGTATCTAATATACTACAAGAACAATCTTTTATGTGAGTTTCTGATATATTTTGTGTTGAAGAGAAACACTTTTAAACTAGATGTGTAAAAGCGACATGAAAATCCAGTTTCAAAAAGTTGAAAAATCTGTAGATTTAATAACACATGCGAACACAAACATGATGGTAGTCTCACATATCAAAAATCATCCGTATAACTGTGATTTTCAACAATTTTCAAGGTTGTAAACCCTTAATTTTGGCAAAAATTAACGGAGTGGAACGAAACTTAAACTTGATCTGTAACTCATCACGGATAGCTCACATACCAAAAATCAGCCCATTATCTGAAAGCGTTTAGAAAAAAGTCTGTATAACTGTGATTTTCAACAATACATCAAAGTGCAAATCCCGCAATTTCGGCAAAAATAAGCGGAGCGGAACGAAACGAAACTTAAACTTTATCTGTAACTCATCATGGTTAACTCGCATACCAAAAATCAGCCCAATATCTGAAGGCGTTTAGAACAAAACTCCGTATAATGGTTTGTTGCGGAATGACAGAATGACGGAATTACGGATATTCGGAATTCGTTGCGGGGCCATAAAATTTTGAAAAGTTGATAAAATACGAAACTAATCATTTTTGTTTGACAAACGAAACGAAATGCAAGCAAATATTGTCAAGGAAAATGTAAATAACTTAAAAATTTTAAAAATGAATTATCGAAAATGATGTTGATGAGTTATAAATTATACAACAATATCTTACCATTCATTTTAAGTTTAACTTCTATCAATGTTACCACTGCAAAAACAGTGCACTGCTTGTGTTTTTTTTTTAATTTTTGGAATAATTCTAAAAAGATTTTTAAGATTTACTTAAAAAAGGTGACGGAAATAAGTGCTCTGTCGTATTCTCAACACGTTAACAATAGTTTAGTTCTGGCCTTATTGACCTAACATTCATCAAAACAATGATCGACAATAATGTCTATTCGGTGCCGTTAAATTGTATTTTTCTGATTGTAATGAGCTTTGTCTTCATTGACAATAAGAACATAAATACCTTTAGAATGTCGTTCCTTTAATAGTTGATTCCTGTCAATACATAAGATCAATTATTCTGATTACGATATGTATAAATTTGTAACAAAACAGCGTTTCCTGCATTCTTTTGATTGTTTTTACATATGCTAAAACTATTTCCTATTTTAGATGCTTTGACTATTATTTTATCTATGTAATTGGTATGGCTCTCATTTGATGAATCATTCATTTGATGTAAAGCGATCCAAATAAAAGTAAAATCTCAAAAGTACTGGACTACCTGGAAAATTCAAAATCGAAAAGGTCCCTTATGAAATGGTAAAATCAAAAGCTCGTAAACATCAAACGAATGGACAACAACTGTCATATTCCCGACTTGGTACAGGCATTGTTCTTATGTAGAAAATGATGGATAAAACCTGGTTTTATAGCTCGCTCAACCTCTCACCTTCTTAACAATTTAGTAAATCAATGACTATGAAATTTTATTCCCACTATTAACGGAAATACATACTATAAAATTGAGAATGGAAATATTTGGAGAGCTTAATGATAAAAAATAACCTTATATCATAGCCAAATTCATCTATGGCTTACTTTACAAAAAAAATAGATATGTTATGTGGCATGAGTGTAAGATGCAATTTTGCAGCATCACAATAAGTCATATAATTGAATTTAAAAATCAGTCTTTGCTTAAAAGTATCATGCACAGACTGCATTTTACTAATAGATATTGCAATTAAACGATTGAACGCTTAATACAAACAAGCAAAACAAGACAGTAAACTCATATCAAGATTTGTTTTGGCATTGGACGTTTACACTTTTGCAGATCTAAAACGTTAAGTTTTAAACTACTTTTGACGTGCTCCGTACTTATGAATATCGTCAATGGGGTGGTGTGCTTTGGTTATTTTTTAATTTTTGTTTTTCATTTTTGCTTTTGAACTTTGTCTGTACAATGTGGATTACCGTTTTGTGATTTCCTTGTTAAAATCGTTATTTGTTTTATAATGGTATATGTTATTATACAATGTTGACTGCTGTACCATAGTTTTTGACATAAGTGCCTTTTACATTGTATAGAGAGATTCAAAGATCTGGTATGAATGCCAATGAGACATCTCTCCATCCAAGTCACAATGTGTATAAAGTAAACCATTATAGGTTTATCAAAAGTAAGCATGTTAATACGTAACTTTCAACTTAATTGGAGGTACCTAAACAAGGTAGATACCAACACCTTGTTTAGAAATATTCTGTATCAACTTCACACATAATTCACTGGTCTAGAAGTATTGGCACTGATATTGTTTATCTTATCGTTCTTTTTGTTTTGTTACTGTCAGTAGATTAGTATTAACTATCCATCCATATTTAATACATGCAGCTAGAACTAAATTTGATTAAATTAGACTTTGACATTATACCAAACAGCAGAAGACGGAAAATTGAACGATGATGAGTCTATAAACTGTTCAGTAGACATGTACCCACTGTCAATCATTACAGTTGTAAATGCCTTCCTATATTAAAGGGCCTTTTTTCATATTATTTGTAAGTATGATAGGCGTTATAAAAATAGACTTTAATAGATTAAATGAACTTTCATATACACAGGTGTCTTTAAAGCTTTTCCATATTAACGTTATTCATTGATCATTTAAATATTTCTAGATACGTGTGTTGATTTAAAAATAAAATAACGCCGATTGCATTTTAACAGGATATGATCGTAACTGAGTTGTACATGCATATTCTCTGAATGATCAATATTTGGAATATCATGTACCAATCTAATTACCAAAAGGAAAACGATAAATGATGTACTGATCATGCAATGCTTATTTAATAAGAATCATATTACAATAAAATTACAATCTGTTATGCACAAATAAAATCATAACGACTTCCCCTCCTTCAAAAAAGTGTTACCAATGCAGAAATTTATACATGCACTTTTTATGGAGGAGGCAAATGGCTGTGCCAAGTCAGGATATGTCAGTTCTTTTCCATTCTGTCCGATTGATAACATTTGATTTCATAATTGTTATGGACTTTACTCTATTCGAATTTACCCTTGAGTTCCGTATGTTTGTTATAATATTATCGTATTCATAATAATTGATCTTTTTGTAGTTATTTCTAATTCTATTCTCTACAATTTTTGCATAGTTTAATAGTTTAGCAATGTTTCTAAATAGATATAGGAAGATGTGGTGTGAGTGCCAATGAGACAACTCTCCATACAAATAACAATTTAAAAAGTAAACCATTATAGGTTAAAGTACGGCCTTCAACACGGAGCCTTAGCTCACACCGAACAACAAGCTATAAAGGGCCCCAAAATTACTAGTGTAAAACCATTCAAACGGGAAAACCAACGGTCTAATCTATATTAACAAAACGAGAAACGAGAAACACGTATATATTAGGGAGCTACCATTTGATTTCTATGGGGGGGCTAGGATGAAATTTGAAAAAAATAGGCAGGACAGGAGTTTTGAGTAAAAAAAAAGTCAGGATGTTCTAAAGTTTGATTCCACCACAAAAAGATTATATTCACGATCGATCATGATCTTTTTACGTTTGCATGGCTACTAATATCTATTCCTTAATAAGAGAGAAGTGAAAGATACCATGGGAACATTTAAACTCATAAGTCGAAATTAAATTAAAACAATAATACAAAAAACACGACACATAAAACTAAAGACATAGCAACACGAACTCAGCCAAAAGTAGGGAAGAACTCCGATGCTTCGAAATGGTAAGCAGATCCTGCTTCACATGTGGAGCCTTAAGACTTGTATAGGTTCTCTCATGTGAAAAAAAAATGAAAAAGAAAGTGTATACATATTATGTGATTGTTTTCTGATACAAGATTTAATATTAAGTGTAAAAAATTATCAAGTACTAGTATAGTTGACAGTATGAGATTTTTGCATTTATAAGTTTTGTACGCCAATGAGGTATCGATCATTGAAACAGGCATTATCAAGAATTAGGAATATTTATATCAATGTAGCAAGAACTAAAATCGTAGTTATAAATAGTTAATCTAATTCTAATTCAATTACATATGAAACCGAAGAAGGCTTGTCAAAATTCTTTCTCTTTTAAAGCGCCTCCTAGCAAACTACTAATATATCAAATTTATACATATCGTAATCAGAATAATTGATCTTATGTATTGACAGGAATCAACTATTAAATAAACGACATTCTAAAGGTATTTATATAATAATTGTCAATGAGGACAAAGCTGATTAATATGCTATTGTGACGTAAGATTAGCATCTCAGTTTTTCAACGTTAATATGTTCATTTTCATTCAATCGGAAAAATACAATTTAACGGCACCGAATAGACATTATTGTCGATCATTGTTTTGATGAATGTTAGGTCATACAGGCTATTAGAGACAAGATCTTAACTATTCTTATCGTGTGACGAATAGAAAGTGCAATTTCCGTCACCTTTTTTAATTGTAAATCTTTTAAAAAAAAAAAATTATTCCAAAAATAAAAAACACACAAGCAGTGACCTGTTTTGGCAGTGGTAACATTGATAGAAGTTAAACTTAAAATGAACGGTAAGATATTGCTGTATAATTTATAACTCATCACCATCATTTCCGATAATTAATTTTTAAAAATTTTAAGTTATTTACATTTTCCTTGACAATATTTGCTTGCAATTCGTTTCGTTTGTCAAACAAGAATGATTAGTTTCGTATTTTATCAACCTTTCAAATTTTTATGGCCCCGCAACGAATTCCGAATATCCGTAATTCCGTCATTCCGCAACAAACCATTATACGGAGTTTTGTTCTTAACACCTTAAGATATTGGGCTGATTTTTGGTATGCCAGTTAACCATGATTTTTACAGATCAAGTTTAAGTTTCGTTCCGCTCCACTTATTTTTGCCGAAATTACGGGATTTGCACTTTGATAAATTGTTGAAAATCACAGTTAAACGGACTTTTTTTCCAAACGCTTTCAGATATTAGGAAGATTTTTAGCATGTGTGTTAACGAAGATGAGTTACAGATCAAGTTTAAGTTTTTTTTCCGCTCGGCTAATTCTTGCCGAAATAACGGGTTATGGACTTTGATAAATTGTTGAAAATCACAGTTATACAGACTTTTTTCTAAACGCTTTCAGATATTGGGCCGATTTTTGGTATGTGAGCTAGCCATGATGAGTTACAGATCGAGTTTAAGTTTCGTTCCACTCCGTTAATTTTTGCCAAAATTAAGGGTTTACAACTTTGAAAATTGTTGAAAATCACAGTTATACGGATGATTTTTTATATGTGAGACTACCATCATGTTTGTGTTCGCATGTATTATTGAATCTACAGATTTTTTAATTTTTTGAAACTGGGCTTTTCATGTCGCTTTGACACATCTAGTTTAAAAAGTGTTTCTCTTCAACAAAATATATTTAAGAAACTCACATAAAACATTGTTCTAATAGAATATTAGATACTGAAGGTAGTGTGCAGATTAATCGCTCTTACAATCAAACACACATTGTCATAGCTTTTTTCTGAAACAGCAAGGTGAGGTTTATAGACTACCGTTATTAAGTTACAACATTGTTATGATAAAAGTTTTTTATTGTCGGTGATAAACTTGTTTGTGAGCTATCAACCTTCCTAAGACAGGTGTGAAATAGCACAACATAAGAACAAACTATATAAATTAGTCAAAAGGTAATTTTATGCTACAAGTAATACTAAAAGAGACAAAGATGGATTTTGGTAAATTTTGTAAAAATAGAATTTCATTTTTTCCGTAATTTACTTAAAAATGGACTTAGATTTTCAGCCAGGAAAAATAACATTCACTCTGTGGTTAAAGGTTTTAAAATTTAAATTACTTTCTTAAACTATCCTGGATTTGTACCAAACTTGAACAGAAGTTTGTTTATGGTCATAAGATAGTATTCAAAAGTAAATTTTGTAAATAAAAGGTACAAGTAATACTAAAAGAGACAAAGACGGATTTTTGTCGAGCCTTCGACTTAAGTCGAAAAAACGAGACATAGCGATCTTACATTCCATCGTCGTCGTTGTTGTCGGCGGGGTCCCCAAATATTCACTCTGGTTAAAGTTTTTGAAAATTAAATAACTTTCTTAAACTATCCTGGATTTGTACCAAACTTTAACAGAAGCTCGTTTATGATCATAAAGTAGTATTCAAAAGTTATTTTGTAAATAAACATTTCATTTTTTTCTGTATTTTACTTATAAATGGACTTAGTTTTTCTAGAAAAAAGAAATTCACTCTGAGATTATTTTTAGTTATTTTTTAATAACTTTCTTATACTATCCTAGATTTGTACCAAACTTGGACAGAAGCTTGTTTATGATCAAATGCTAATATCTAGAAGGATATTTTGTTTAAATTTTGTACCTGTTTATCTATATTTTACTTATAAATGGACTTTCACCAAACTTGAACTGCAGCTTTTTACAATCAAAAGATAGTATCAAGAGGAATATATTTATGATTTTTTTCCCCTCATTTTTGTTGAGTCTGCGATTAACATCAAAAGTAGGCGAGACACTGGGTTGCAAGGAACCCTTACCAATATTTTCAAAAACCGCCTCTTTCGTGAATGATGTAGGGGTATATATCATGATAATATGCAGGGGCGGATCCAGGACCTCGATGTCTGGGGGGCACCATGAACCAATCTTTTTTTAGAGAGATATGTATATGCGAGTGTGAGTGGCCCGTTAGGTTTTTTTGTTCGTTGTTTTTTGTTGTTGGTTTTTATTTTATTTTTTTATTTTTTTGGGGGGGGGTACAGATCATCGTTTCTGTATTTCTATATGTTTTAATTATTTTACTTATTCACTTTATTCTTTATTTTCCTGCCAATTGATCTCTATTATATTCGACCTAAACATGCATTAAATATTTGCCACTGGACGTTTGACAACCATGCAACAATCACTCAATATTTTCATTGTATTTCATTATTCTTTTATCTATATTTTTTTAGCCTCGCTTCCAGACTTACTTTTTTGTACATTATTATAATATCTGTAAAACACCTTCATATCCTGATAAATGGTGACATTTTGCATAGCCTCATATATGTAGATGGTAATTGAAACAAGAAAAATAAAAACAAATATAACTGCATGCTTGGGCTTTTAGAGAAATGTATAAGTCCTAGATTCTGTTACAAAGTATATTTTAACGTAATTAGATAGCATTTTTAAAAATGATTATTTATTAGGAAATGTCAATTATTTTTTCCTGGACCGGGAGAAAGCATAAGAGGAAAGGGGAGGGGGAGTAAAACAAATTGTTGATTTCACTTGAAAATAAGAGGGGAATGAAATATGACATTCCGTTTAAAAACATATGTTGTAAGTTATCAAAAAATAAATAATTTAATTTGTTGCTGAATAAAATCACAAAAAGATCGTTTTGAACAAAAACTGTATATAGGAAATGTTATTCATGTTATTGTGAGTAATGTATTTTGGAATGAAGTGATGCCGAAAATAGATGTATACCAATATTATCGACATTAAACATATATGTGTACCTATTCTTCAAATACACAGATCAGACGTTTCACCTGGTAATCGATCTTAATCGGTATTGTATTATAAACCAATACAAATTTGTACTATTCCAATCAACATGTAAATGTATTTTACATAAAATCTTTTGCATAGAGACATTACACACAGGTGTCAATATTTGCACACCCACCGATAAGTTGTCATGAATCACACATATGGACGCTGGTGTTAGTTAATGGCCAGTTTAAGAAGTCTAATAAAGCTGTGACAATTTCCACACTAGATAAGAAGCTTCAGTAGCAATGACATTATGTAAGAAAAAATGACGACAACATAGTTATTCTGATCACAAACGTCCGTTAAAAATATGCAGGAATACCAATTCCTAAGTCGCATGAACAATTTATCCGCATATCGGTCATCTGCGTATGTTTCTGTCCTTTTTACCGTCTGTTAGTGTATGATGAATGGTCTGGTTTGATAATCCTGGTACCTTTGATAACTATTGATAAATTTAACTTTACTTGCAAAATTCTATTAAAATCCTTATTTCATCATCTTACCCATTCGAAAAATATTCAAATCTTTATCATTTTCCCTCAGGATTATGCATTGTAAACATCCGCTTAAGCTTACAATCTTAACATGAATGACCAGAAAATAATTGAATATCCGCAAATTGGATAAAATGTATAATTTTTAGTCTTACTAACATAGGTATTTTATTCAAAACGATCGAAGTCACATGATGTAAATCTAATCTTTGTATTTCGCGAAGTGCCAAGTAATAAGTTTTTGTCCCATTTTCCGTAGAAACTAGTTCTTTTAACATAACTATATACTTTCAATTGACTGCATCAAATTTAGACTGTTTTGTATATGTTAGCCTTGTTAGGATGCATATCTTATTTTTTAAATCTCCATCTGCTTGTTTGACTTTTTTACAAACTTGTCAGAACTCCTTGGAACGAACTGTAGGACTTTCCTTGCTGAATTCTTTTTATATTTATGAGTCGAATATCCTTCAGAAAATTTTCAAAAACAAGAAGGTCAAAGAAGCCAGATCATTCAATTTCATAATCTGATATATTGATGACGTTCTTTCCATTAACCATACAGACTTTTCTGATTGGGTTCCATTAATATATCCCCAGAACTATACATAGTGAATAAAGAAACATCACCTCGAATTTGACATGAGCAGTCATCGTGTTACCAGCATCTTTGACAAACTTGACGATTTTAATTTTTAAATTATCGATTTCCTTCGCCTTAGTAGCAATATACCAACTCTCTGGCATGTTGGATAATGTATTTCCCAACTCATTCGATATTTAACATCTTACAACTCAGACTTTGTCAAACGTCACCAGTGTCTGAGCAGAAAGTTGATGAAACAGGTGTATGTCAAAGAACATCGTGTTCTTTTTCTAAAAAGGTTCATCAGAAGAGAGTAAGAGTAAGTACGTAAGTAAGTAAATAGTTTATTATAGTGTCACGATCCAATATACATCATCATATACAATATAAAAATCTTTAAAACCATATTAGATCCCTGCCTTTAAGACATATTAAACACTTTCATCCTTTTCAAACTAAAAAATGTATACTATAATGTAAAAGAAATATTTAAATAATAAAACTTTTCATGATACTAAAAATTCTAAAAAAAACTCTTTTAAGTTCATTTATACAATAAATAATGATTAAAAATTTACAGAAGAACTATGTTGTCGTCATGATACAGCAATATGGCTGTCATTCATCAAAGCTTAGAATTCCAAGGAAAACTGGTAGTCCCATATCAGTGGCGGATTTACCGGGGGCACAGGGGCACGCGTACGTGCCCCCCAGTTGAGGTCACCAAAATTTTTTCTTACATAATTTCATTGCTACTGAAGCTTCTTATCTAGTGTGGAAATTGTAACAGCTTTATTAGACTTCTAAAACTGGCAATTAATTAACACCAGCGTCCATATGTGTGATTTATTACAACTTATCGGTGGGTGTGTAAATATTGACACCTGTGTGTAATGTCTCTATGCAAAAAATGTTATGTAAAATACATTTACATGTTGATTGGAATAGTACAAAATTGTATTGGTTTATAATACAATACCGGGTATCACTTCATTCCAAAATACATTACTCACAATAACATGAATAACATTTCCTATGTACGGTTTTTTGTTCAAAACGGTCTTTTTGTGATTTTATTCAGCAACAAATTAAACTATTTATTTTTTGATAACTTACAAGATATGTTTTTAAACGGAATGTCATATTTCATTCCCCTCTTATTTTCAAGTGAAATCAACAATTTGTTTTACTCCCCCTCCCCTTTCCTCTTATGCTTTCCCCTGGTCCAGGAAAAATTAATTGACATTTCCTAATAAATAATCATTGATAAAATAGGGACGAAAGATACCAAAGGGACAGTCAAACTCATAAATCTAAAACAAACTGACAACGCCATGGCTAAAAATGAAAAAGACAAACAGAAAAACAATAGTACACATGACACAACATAGAAAACTAAAGAATAAACAACACGAACCCCACCAAAAACTAGGGGTGATCTCAGGTGCTCCGGAAGGGTAAGCAGATCCTGCTCCACATGCTATTTAATTTTCGTTCAAATTTACTTTGTAACAGAATCTAGGACTTATACATTTCTCTTAAAGCCCAAGCATGCAGTTATATTTGTTTTAATTTTTTTTGTTTCAATTACCATCTACATGTATGAGGCTATGCAAAATGTCACCATTTATAAGGATATGAAGGTGTTTTACAGATATTAGAATAATGTACAAAAAAGTAAGTCTGGAAGCGAGGCTAAAAAAATATAGATAAAAGAATAATGAAATACAAAGAAAATATTGATTGATTGTTGCATGGTTGTCAAACGTCCAGTGGCAAATATTTAATGCATGTTTAGGTCGAATATAATAGAGATCAATTGGCAGGAAAATAAAGAATAAAGTGAATAAGTAAAACAATTAAAACATATAGAAATACAGAAACGATGATCTGAACCCCCCCCCAAAAAAAAAAATAATAATCAACAACAAAAAATAACGAACAAACAAACCTAACGGGCCACTCACACTCGCATATACATATCTCTCTAAAAAAAAATTGGTTCATGGTTCGCCCCAGACATCGAGGTCTGGATCCGCCCCTGCATATTATCATGATATATACCCCTACATCATTCACGAAAGAGGCGGTTTTTGAAAATATTTGTAAGGGTTCCTCGCAACCCAGTGTCTCGCCTACTTTTGATGTTAATCGCAGACTCAACAAAAATGAGGGGGAAAAATCAATAAATATATATTCCTCTTGATATTATCTTTTGATTGTAAAAAACTGCTGTTCAAGTTTGGTGAAAGTCCATTTATGAGTAAAATATAGATAAACAGGTACAAAATTTAAACAAAATATCCTTCTAGATATTAGCATTTGATCATAAACAAGCTTCTGTCCAAGTTTGGTTCAAATCTAGGAAAGTATAAGAAAGTTATTGAAAAATTCAAAAAAATAACCTCAGAATGAATCTCTTGTTTCTAGAAAAACTAAGTTCATTTATAAGTAAAATACAGAAAAAAATAAAATGTTTATTTACAAAATTTACTTTTGAATACTATCTTATGATCATAAACGAGCTTCTGTTCAAGTTTGGTACAAATCCAGGATAGTTTAAGAAAGTTATTTAATTTTCAAAAACTTTAACCAGAGTGAATATATATATATATAAACGAGTCTAAATTGAAAACTACGTTCAAACCTATGATTGCGTTGGATAAAAACCGCAATTTTTATACGTGTGCATGTAAAACAAATTTCGTTGTAGAAGGGTCTAAATACAGCACAAACAACATTTTCCAAAAGACCAAAAAAAGTATATTTAAGCAAAAATCATTTGAATAACAGGTCGAACAACTGATGTTCTTTAACCCTGCTGACTGCCATTGGCGATTGCCAAATAAAATTGATCACAAGATGTATCAAAATGGATCTTAATATAAATTTAATACTAAACAGAAAACAATTAACTTGTGGCCACGATGTTATGCCACAAACACAATGTGTCAATATATTTTGGTACACCAGATCCGGATTTCGACAATAAATGTCTCTCCAGTGATGTTAGGGATCGAAACGGTATTTGGAAGGCCATATAAAATTTACCCTATATATATACCGAACTTTATTAAGTTTCAATCTGTTGTGTGTCCATTGTCCTTGACCTCATTTTAATGGTTCAGTGACTACATGAAAAAAAAAATAAGATAATTGTGTGATGTTAAGTTCTCTTATTATGAGTAATATAATAAATGTATTTGTAAATTGGGTTCCTTTCTATGTCTACATGTATGTCAGGAAAGTTCAAATGGCCTTGACCTTATTTAATAGATCAGGGATCACGATTAAAGTGGTCCAGTCTGTATATTGGATACTATAACATGTTTAAGCATTAAGTTAACTATATCTAGTGTATGAAATGATTGTAGTACGTATATGTCAGTCTTGTGGGTTTCTGTTGACCTTAAACTCATTTTCATGGTTCATATTGCAATGTTTACTTTTCGTGGTTGGAATAAAAATAAGAAGATATGGTATGATTGCCAATGAAAAAACTGGTAAAACTTTAGAAGGGTGATAAGTCGAACATCTTGACTGACTAATATAAATATATTAGAATATATAAAAGACAGGATATGTGGTTTTATTGCCAATGAGACAACTTTCCACCAATGGTAAAATAAAGGGGATGTAACCAATTATAGACACCCGTACGGCCTTCAACGGTGAGAAAATCCCAAACCGTATGGTCGGCTAGAAAAAAGAAAATGAAACAATTCAATTCAGAAAACTAAAGGCATACTTTTAGTAGTTTAACACAAAACAATTAACGAAAAACAAATATGAAACACATGAAACAGCTATATGTTCCGGACTTTTGACAGAGACATAAAGAATGTGTCGGTGATAAACTTGTTTGTGAGCTATCAACCTTCCTAAGACAGGAGTGAAATAGCACAACATAAGAACAAACTATAAAAATTAGTCAAAAGGTAATTTTATGGTACAAGTAATACTAAAAGAGACAAAGACGGATTTTTGTCGAGCCTTCGACTTAAGTCGAAAAAACGAGACATAGCGATCTTACATTCCATCGTCGTCGTTGTTGTCGGCGGGGTCCCCAAATATTCACTCTGGTTAAAGTTTTTGAAAATTAAATAACTTTCTTAAACTATCCTGGATTTGTACCAAACTTGAACAGAAGCTCGTTTATGATCATAAGATAGTATTCAAAAGTAAATTTTGTAAATAAACATTTTATTTTTTTCTGTATTTTACTTATAAATGAACTTAGTTTTTCTAGAAACAAGAGATTCATTCTGAGGTTATTTTTTTGAATTTTTCAATAACTTTCTTATACTTTCCTAGATGTGAACCAAACTTGGACAGAAGCTTGTTTATGATCAAATGCTAATATCTAGAAGGATATTTTGTTTAAATTTTGTACCTGTTTATCTATATTTTACTCATAAATGGACTTTCACCAAACTTGAACAGCAGTTTTTTACAATCAAAAGATAATATCAAGAGGAATATATATTTATTGATTTTTTCCCCCTCATTTTTGTTGAGTCTGCGATTAACATCAAAAGTAGGCGAGACACTGGGTTGCGAGGAACCCTTACAAATATTTTCAAAAACCGCCTCTTTCGTGAATGATGTAGGGGTATATATCATGATAATATGCAGGGGCGGATCCAGACCTCGATGTCTGGGGCGAACCATGAACCAATTTTTTTTAGAGAGATATGTATATGCGAGTGTGAGTGGCCCGTTAGGTTTGTTTGTTCGTTATTTTTTGTTGTTGATTATTATTTTTTTTTTGGGGGGGGGGGGGTTCAGATCATCGTTTCTGTATTTCTATATGTTTTAATTGTTTTACTTATTCACTTTATTCTTTATTTTCCTGCCAATTGATCTCTATTATATTCGACCTAAACATGCATTAAATATTTGCCACTGGACGTTTGACAACCATGCAACAATCAATCAATATTTTCTTTGTATTTCATTATTCTTTTATCTATATTTTTTTAGCCTCGCTTCCAGACTTACTTTTTTGTACATTATTCTAATATCTGTAAAACACCTTCATATCCTTATAAATGGTGACATTTTGCATAGCCTCATACATGTAGATGGTAATTGAAACAAAAAAAATTAAAACAAATATAACTGCATGCTTGGGCTTTAAGAGAAATGTATAAGTCCTAGATTCTGTTACAAAGTAAATTTGAACGAAAATTAAATAGCATGTGGAGCAGGATCTGCTTACCCTTCCGGAGCACCTGAGATCACCCCTAGTTTTTGGTGGGGTTCGTGTTGTTTATTCTTTAGTTTTCTATGTTGTGTCATGTGTACTATTGTTTTTCTGTTTGTCTTTTTCATTTTTAGCCATGGCGTTGTCAGTTTGTTTTAGATTTATGAGTTTGACTGTCCCTTTGGTATCTTTCGTCCCTATTTTATCAATGATTATTTATTAGGAAATGTCAATTAATTTTTCCTGGACCAGGGGAAAGCATAAGAGGAAAGGGGAGGGGGAGTAAAACAAATTGTTGATTTCACTTGAAAATAAGAGGGGAATGAAATATGACATTCCGTTTAAAAACATATCTTGTAAGTTATCAAAAAATAAATAGTTTAATTTGTTGCTGAATAAAATCACAAAAAGACCGTTTTGAACAAAAAACCGTACATAGGAAATGTTATTCATGTTATTGTGAGTAATGTATTTTGGAATGAAGTGATACCCGGTATTGTATTATAAACCAATACAATTTTGTACTATTCCAATCAACATGTAAATGTATTTTACATAACATTTTTTGCATAGAGACATTACACACAGGTGTCAATATTTACACACCCACCGATAAGTTGTAATAAATCACACATATGGACGCTGGTGTTAATTAATTGCCAGTTTTAGAAGTCTAATAAAGCTGTTACAATTTCCACACTAGATAAGAAGCTTCAGTAGCAATGAAATTATGTAAGAAAAAATTTTGGTGACCTCAACTGGGGGGCACGTACGCGTGCCCCTGTGCCCCGGTAAATCCGCCACTGATATGGGACTACCAGTTTTCCTTGGAATTCTAAGCTTTGATGAATGACAGCCATATTGCTGTATCATGACGACAACATAGTTCTTCTGTAAATTTTTAATCATTATTTATTGTATAAATGAACTTAAAAGAGTTTTTTTTAGAATTTTTAGTATCATGAAAAGTTTTATTATTTAAATATTTCTTTTACATTATAGTATACATTTTTTAGTTTGAAAAGGATGAAAGTGTTTAATATGTCTTAAAGGCAGGGATCTAATATGGTTTTAAAGATTTTTATATTGTATATGATGATGTATATTGGATCGTGACACTATAATAAACTATTTACTTACTTACGTACTTACTCTTACTCTCTTCTGATGAACCTTTTTAGAAAAAGAACACGATGTTCTTTGACATACACCTGTTTCATCAACTTTCTGCTCAGACACTGGTGACGTTTGACAAAGTCTGAGTTGTAAGATGTTAAATATCGAATGAGTTGGGAAATACATTATCCAACATGCCAGAGAGTTGGTATATTGCTACTAAGGCGAAGGAAATCGATAATTTAAAAATTAAAATCGTCAAGTTTGTCAAAGATGCTGGTAACACGATGACTGCTCATGTCAAATTCGAGGTGATGTTTCTTTATTCATTATGTATAGTTCTGGGGGATATATTAATGGAACCCAATCAGAAAAGTCTGTATGGTTAATGGAAAGAACGTCATCAATATATCAGATTATGAAATTGAATGATCTGGCTTCTTTGACCTTCTTGTTTTTGAAAATTTTCTGAAGGATATTCGACTCATAAATATAAAAAGAATTCAGCAAGGAAAGTCCTACAGTTCGTTCCAAGGAGTTCTGACAAGTTTGTAAAAAAGTCAAACAAGCAGATGGAGATTTAAAAAATAAGATATGCATCCTAACAAGGCTAACATATACAAAACAGTCTAAATTTGATGCAGTCAATTGAAAGTATATAGTTATGTTAAAAGAACTAGTTTCTACGGAAAATGGGACAAAAACTTATTACTTGGCACTTCGCGAAATACAAAGATTAGATTTACATCATGTGACTTCGATCGTTTTGAATAAAATACCTATGTTAGTAAGACTAAAATTATACATTTTATCCAATTTGCGGATATTCAATTATTTTCTGGTCATTCATGTTAAGATTGTAAGCTTAAGCGGATGTTTACAATGCATAATCCTGAGGGAAAATGATAAAGATTTGAATATTTTTCGAATGGGTAAGATGATGAAATAAGGATTTTAATAGAATTTTGCAAGTAAAGTTAAATTTATCAATAGTTATCAAAGGTACCAGGATTATCAAACCAGACCATTCATCATACACTAACAGACGGTAAAAAGGACAGAAACATACGCAGATGACCGATATGCGGATAAATTGTTCATGCGACTTAGGAATTGGTATTCCTGCATATTTTTAACGGACGTTTGTGATCAGAATAACTATGTTGTCGTCATTTTTTCTTGCATAATGTCATTGCTACTGAAGCTTCTTATCTAGTGTGGAAATTGTCACAGCTTTATTAGACTTCTTAAACTGGCCATTAACTAACACCAGCGTCCATATGTGTGATTCATGACAACTTATCGGTGGGTGTGCAAATATTGACACCTGTGTGTAATGTCTCTATGCAAAAGATTTTATGTAAAATACATTTACATGTTGATTGGAATAGTACAAATTTGTATTGGTTTATAATACAATACCGATTAAGATCGATTACCAGGTGAAACGTCTGATCTGTGTATTTGAAGAATAGGTACACATATATGTTTAATGTCGATAATATTGGTATACATCTATTTTCGGCATCACTTCATTCCAAAATACATTACTCACAATAACATGAATAACATTTCCTATATACAGTTTTTGTTCAAAACGATCTTTTTGTGATTTTATTCAGCAACAAATTAAATTATTTATTTTTTGATAACTTACAACATATGTTTTTAAACGGAATGTCATATTTCATTCCCCTCTTATTTTCAAGTGAAATCAACAATTTGTTTTACTCCCCTCCCCTTTCCTCTTATGCTTTCTCCCGGTCCAGGAAAAATTAATTGACATTTCCTAATAAATAATCATTTTTAAAAATGCTATCTAATTACGTTAAAATATACTTTGTAACAGAATCTAGGACTTATACATTTCTCTAAAAGCCCAAGCATGCAGTTATATTTGTTTTTATTTTTCTTGTTTCAATTACCATCTACATATATGAGGCTATGCAAAATGTCACCATTTATCAGGATATGAAGGTGTTTTACAGATATTATAATAATGTACAAAAAAGTAAGTCTGGAAGCGAGGCTAAAAAAATATAGATAAAAGAATAATGAAATACAATGAAAATATTGAGTGATTGTTGCATGGTTGTCAAACGTCCAGTGGCAAATATTTAATGCATGTTTAGGTCGAATATAATAGAGATCAATTGGCAGGAAAATAAAGAATAAAGTGAATAAGTAAAATAATTAAAACATATAGAAATACAGAAACGATGATCTGTACCCCCCCCCCCAAAAAAAAAAAAAAAATAAATAAAAACCAACAACAAAAAACAACGAACAAAAAAACCTAACGGGCCACTCACACTCGCATATACATATCTCTCTAAAAAAAGATTGGTTCATGGTGCCCCCCAGACATCGAGGTCCTGGATCCGCCCCTGCATATTATCATGATATATACCCCTACATCATTCACGAAAGAGGCGGTTTTTGAAAATATTGGTAAGGGTTCCTCGCAACCCAGTGTCTCGCCTACTTTTGATGTTAATCGCAGACTCAACAAAAATGAGGGGAAAAAAATCATAAATATATTCCTCTTGATACTATCTTTTGATTGTAAAAAGCTGCAGTTCAAGTTTGGTGAAAGTCCATTTATAAGTAAAATATAGATAAACAGGTACAAAATTTAAACAAAATATCCTTCTAGATATTAGCATTTGATCATAAACAAGCTTCTGTCCAAGTTTGGTACAAATCTAGGATAGTATAAGAAAGTTATTAAAAAATAACTAAAAATAATCTCAGAGTGAATTTCTTTTTTCTAGAAAAACTAAGTCCATTTATAAGTAAAATACAGAAAAAAATGAAATGTTTATTTACAAAATTTACTTTTGAATACTACCTTATGATCATAAACGAGCTTCTGTTAAAGTTTGGTACAAATCCAGGATAGTTTAAGAAAGTTATTTAATTTTCAAAAACTTTAACCAGAGTGAATATTTGGGGACCCCGCCGACAACAACGACGACGATGGAATGTAAGATCGCTATGTCTCGTTTTTTCGACTTAAGTCGAAGGCTCGACAAAAATCCGTCTTTGTCTCTTTTAGTATTACTTGTACCTTTTATTTACAAAATTTACTTTTGAATACTATCTTATGACCATAAACAAACTTCTGTTCAAGTTTGGTACAAATCCAGGATAGTTTAAGAAAGTAATTTAAATTTTAAAACCTTTAACCACAGAGTGAATGTTATTTTTCCTGGCTGAAAATCTAAGTCCATTTTTAAGTAAATTACGGAAAAAATGAAATTCTATTTTTACAAAATTTACCAAAATCCATCTTTGTCTCTTTTAGTATTACTTGTAGCATAAAATTACCTTTTGACTAATTTATATAGTTTGTTCTTATGTTGTGCTATTTCACACCTGTCTTAGGAAGGTTGATAGCTCACAAACAAGTTTATCACCGACAATAAAAAACTTTTATCATAACAATGTTGTAACTTAATAACGGTAGTCTATAAACCTCACCTTGCTGTTTCAGAAAAAAGCTATGACAATGTGTGTTTGATTGTAAGAGCGATTAATCTGCACACTACCTTCAGTATCTAATATTCTATTAGAACAATGTTTTATGTGAGTTTCTTAAATATATTTTGTTGAAGAGAAACACTTTTTAAACTAGATGTGTCAAAGCGACATGAAAAGCCCAGTTTCAAAAAGTTAAAAAATCTGTAGATTCAATAATACATGCGAACACAAACATGATGGTAGTCTCACATATAAAAAATCATCCGTATAACTGTGATTTTCAACAATTTTCAAAGTTGTAAACCCTTAATTTTGGCAAAAATTAACGGAGTGGAACGAAACTTAAACTCGATCTGTAACTCATCATGGCTAGCTCACATACCAAAAATCGGCCCAATATCTGAAAGCGTTTAGAAAAAAGTCTGTATAACTGTGATTTTCAACAATTTATCAAAGTCCATAACCCGTTATTTCGGCAAGAATTAGCCGAGCGGAAAAAAAACTTAAACTTGATCTGTAACTCATCTTCGTTAACACACATGCTAAAAATCTTCCTAATATCTGAAAGCGTTTGGAAAAAAAGTCCGTTTAACTGTGATTTTCAACAATTTATCAAAGTGCAAATCCCGTAATTTCGGCAAAAATTAGTGGAGCGGAACGAAACTTAAACTTGATCTGTAAAAATCATGGTTAACTGGCATACCAAAAATCAGCCCAATATCTTAAGGTGTTAAGAACAAAACTCCGTATAATGGTTTGTTGCGGAATGACGGAATTACGGATATTCGGAATTCGTTGCGGGGCCATAAAAATTTGAAAGGTTGATAAAATACGAAACTAATCATTCTTGTTTGACAAACGAAACGAATTGCAAGCAAATATTGTCAAGGAAAATGTAAATAACTTAAAATTTTTAAAAATTAATTATCGGAAATGATGGTGATGAGTTATAAATTATACAGCAATATCTTACCGTTCATTTTAAGTTTAACTTCTATCAATGTTACCACTGCCAAAACAGGTCACTGCTTGTGTGTTTTTTATTTTTGGAATAATTTTTTTTTTTTAAAAGATTTACAATTAAAAAAGGTGACGGAAATTGCACTTTCTATTCGTCACACGATAAGAATAGTTAAGATCTTGTCTCTAATAGCCTGTATGACCTAACATTCATCAAAACAATGATCGACAATAATGTCTATTCGGTGCCGTTAAATTGTATTTTTCCGATTGAATGAAAATGAACATATTAACGTTGAAAAACTGAGATGCTAATCTTACGTCACAATAGCATATTAATCAGCTTTGTCCTCATTGACAATTATTATATAAATACCTTTAGAATGTCGTTTATTTAATAGTTGATTCCTGTCAATACATAAGATCAATTATTCTGATTACGATATGTATAAATTTGATATATTAGTAGTTTGCTAGGAGGCGCTTTAAAAGAGAAAGAATTTTGACAAGCCTTCTTCGGTTTCATATGTAATTGAATTAGAATTAGATTAACTATTTATAACTACGATTTTAGTTCTTGCTACATTGATATAAATATTCCTAATTCTTGATAATGCCTGTTTCAATGATCGATACCTCATTGGCGTACAAAACTTATAAATGCAAAAATCTCATACTGTCAACTATACTAGTACTTGATAATTTTTTACACTTAATATTAAATCTTGTATCAGAAAACAATCACATAATATGTATACACTTTCTTTTTCATTTTTTTTTCACATGAGAGAACCTATACAAGTCTTAAGGCTCCACATGTGAAGCAGGATCTGCTTACCATTTCGAAGCATCGGAGTTCTTCCCTACTTTTGGCTGAGTTCGTGTTGCTATGTCTTTAGTTTTATATGTCGTGTTTTTTGTATTATTGTTTTAATTTAATTTCGACTTATGAGTTTAAATGTTCCCATGGTATCTTTCACTTCTCTCTTATTAAGGAATAGATATTAGTAGCCATGCAAACGTAAAAAGATCATGATCGATCGTGAATATAATCTTTTTGTGGTGGAATCAAACTTTAGAACATCCTGACTTTTTTTTTACTCAAAACTCCTGTCCTGCCTATTTTTTTCAAATTTCATCCTAGCACCCCCATAGAAATCAAATGGTAGCTCCCTAATATATACGTGTTTCTCGTTTCTCGTTTTGTTAATATAGATTAGACCGTTGGTTTTCCCGTTTGAATGGTTTTACACTAGTAATTTTGGGGCCCTTTATAGCTTGTTGTTCGGTGTGAGCTAAGGCTCCGTGTTGAAGGCCGTACTTTAACCTATAATGGTTTACTTTTTAAATTGTTATTTGTATGGAGAGTTGTCTCATTGGCACTCACACCACATCTTCCTATATCTATTTAGAAACATTGCTAAACTATTAAACTATGCAAAAATTGTAGAGAATAGAATTAGAAATAACTACAAAAAGATCAATTATTATGAATACGATAATATTATAACAAACATACGGAACTCAAGGGTAAATTCGAATAGAGTAAAGTCCATAACAATTATGAAATCAAATGTTATCAATCGGACAGAATGGAAAAGAACTGACATATCCTGACTCGGCACAGCCATTTGGCTCCTCCACAAAAATTGCATGTATAAGTTTATTTTGCATTGGTAACACTTTTTTTGTAGAGGAGGGAAAGTCGTTGATAATCTAATCGTAATATGATTCTTATTAAATAATCATTGCATGATCTGTACATCATTTATCGTTTTCCTTTTGGTAATTAGATTGGTACATGATATTCCAAATATTGATCATTCAGAGAATATGCATGTACAACTCAGTTACGATCATATCCTGTTAAAATGCAATCGGCGTTATTTTATTTTTAAATCAACACACGTATCTAGAAATATTTAAATGATCAATGAATAACGTTAATATGGAAAAGCTTTAAAGACACCTGTGTATATGAAAGTTCATTTAATCTATTAAAGTCTATTTTTATAACGCCTATCATACTTACAAATAATATGAAAAAAGGCCTTTTAATATAGGAAGGCATTTACAACTGTAATGATTGACAGTGGGTACATGTCTACTGAACAGTTTATAGACTCATCATCGTTCAATTTACCGTCTTCTGCTGTTTGGTATAATGTCAAAGTCTAATTTAATCAAATTTAGTTCTAGCTGCATGTATTAAATATGCATGGATAGTTAATACTAATCTACTGACAGTAACAAAACAAAAAGAACGATAAGATAAACAATATCAGTGCCAATACTTCTAGACCAGTGAATTATGTGTGAAGTTGATACAGAATATTTCTAAACAAGGTGTTGGTATCTACCTTGTTTAGGTACCTCCAATTAAGTTGAAAGTTACGTATTAACATGCTTACTTTTGATAAACCTATAATGGTTTACTTTATACACATTGTGACTTGGATGGAGAGATGTCTCATTGGCATTCATACCAGATCTTTGAATCTCTCTATACAATGTAAAAGGCACTTATGTCAAAAACTATGGTACAGCAGTCAACATTGTATAATAACATATACCATTATAAAACAAATAACGATTTTAACAAGGAAATCACAAAACGGTAATCCACATTGTACAGACAAAGTTCAAAAGCAAAAATGAAAAACAAAAATTAAAAAATAACCAAAGCACACCACCCCATTGACGATATTCATAAGTACGGAGCACGTCAAAAGTAGTTTAAAACTTAACGTTTTAGATCTGCAAAAGTGTAAACGTCCAATGCCAAAACAAATCTTGATATGAGTTTACTGTCTTGTTTTGCTTGTTTGTATTAAGCGTTCAATCGTTTAATTGCAATATCTATTAGTAAAATGCAGTCTGTGCATGATACTTTTAAGCAAAGACTGATTTTTAAATTCAATTATATGACTTATTGTGATGCTGCAAAATTGCATCTTACACTCATGCCACATAACATATCTATTTTTTTTGTAAAGTAAGCCATAGATGAATTTGGCTATGATATAAGGTTATTTTTTATCATTAAGCTCTCCAAATATTTCCATTCTCAATTTTATAGTATGTATTTCCGTTAATAGTGGGAATAAAATTTCATAGTCATTGATTTACTAAATTGTTAAGAAGGTGAGAGGTTGAGCGAGCTATAAAACCAGGTTTTATCCATCATTTTCTACATAAGAACAATGCCTGTACCAAGTCGGGAATATGACAGTTGTTGTCCATTCGTTTGATGTTTACGAGCTTTTGATTTTACCATTTCATAAGGGACCTTTTCGATTTTGAATTTTCCAGGTAGTCCAGTACTTTTGAGATTTTACTTTTATTTGGATCGCTTTACATCAAATGAATGATTCATCAAATGAGAGCCATACCAATTACATAGATAAAATAATAGTCAAAGCATCTAAAATAGGAAATAGTTTTAGCATATGTAAAAACAATCAAAAGAATGCAGGAAACGCTGTTTTGTTACAAATTTATACATATCGTAATCAGAATAATTGATCTTATGTATTGACAGGAATCAACTATTAAAGGAACGACATTCTAAAGGTATTTATGTTCTTATTGTCAATGAAGACAAAGCTCATTACAATCAGAAAAATACAATTTAACGGCACCGAATAGACATTATTGTCGATCATTGTTTTGATGAATGTTAGGTCAATAAGGCCAGAACTAAACTATTGTTAACGTGTTGAGAATAGGACAGAGCACTTATTTCCGTCACCTTTTTTAAGTAAATCTTAAAAATCTTTTTAGAATTATTCCAAAAATTAAAAAAAAACCACAAGCAGTGCACTGTTTTTGCAGTGGTAACATTGATAGAAGTTAAACTTAAAATGAATGGTAAGATATTGTTGTATAATTTATAACTCATCAACATCATTTTCGATAATTCATTTTTAAAATTTTTAAGTTATTTACATTTTCCTTGACAATATTTGCTTGCATTTCGTTTCGTTTGTCAAACAAAAATGATTAGTTTCGTATTTTATCAACTTTTCAAAATTTTATGGCCCCGCAACGAATTCCGAATATCCGTAATTCCGTCATTCTGTCATTCCGCAACAAACCATTATACGGAGTTTTGTTCTAAACGCCTTCAGATATTGGGCTGATTTTTGGTATGCGAGTTAACCATGATGAGTTACAGATAAAGTTTAAGTTTCGTTTCGTTCCGCTCCGCTTATTTTTGCCGAAATTGCGGGATTTGCACTTTGATGTATTGTTGAAAATCACAGTTATACAGACTTTTTTCTAAACGCTTTCAGATAATGGGCTGATTTTTGGTATGTGAGCTATCCGTGATGAGTTACAGATCAAGTTTAAGTTTCGTTCCACTCCGTTAATTTTTGCCAAAATTAAGGGTTTACAACCTTGAAAATTGTTGAAAATCACAGTTATACGGATGATTTTTGATATGTGAGACTACCATCATGTTTGTGTTCGCATGTGTTATTAAATCTACAGATTTTTCAACTTTTTGAAACTGGATTTTCATGTCGCTTTTACACATCTAGTTTAAAAGTGTTTCTCTTCAACACAAAATATATCAGAAACTCACATAAAAGATTGTTCTTGTAGTATATTAGATACTGAAGATAGTGTGCAGATTAATCGCTCTTACAATCAAACACACATTGTCATAACTTTTTTTCTGAAACAGCAAGGCGAGGTTTATAGACTACACAGCTACTTTTGCATATGTACTATTTCTGTACTTAAAATCTGTAGTACTGGAAATTTACTTGTAATATTTAGTACTATTTCTTAACTTTAAAATTATTGTAATATTTAGGTACTTGTATTTTCCAGTACTTGATTTGTACTGAAAATATTGGTACAAAAATGATACCATCAATGAACAGAGTATTCCATGCTTGAACATCATAATTTCATGAGATTGGAAAAAGACAAACTTTCAAAATGATGAAAATGTAACCGTGCAACCAAAAATCTGCAGTACTTAAATTTCAAGTACAAATCAAGTACTGTAAAATACAGGTACTTAAATATTACAATAATTCGTAAGTAACACAATAGTACTGAATATTAAAAGTAGATTTCACATACTAAGATTTGTGGTACATAAATAGTACCTATGTAAAAGTAGCTGTGTACCGTCATTAAGTTACAGCATTGTTATGTTAGAAGTTTTTTTTTATTGATGCATGTCCAATCTGTACAACTAAAATTTCATTCGTAATACGTTTAACAATTCGACATATAATAAAGTTCCCACTTATCATATATAGAATTCTGATATGTTCACGTTCACGTCAATATCTGTCTATGTTATAATTGTAGAAATACAAGAAGAATCGTCTGGATATCCATCTCAAATAGTTCCAAGTGGATCAAGATATGCAACGACCAACATGTCAGAGCGCAAAATGGTGTATCAGTTTATGTCAACTGAGCCATTGGATCCAAGATGCTGTCAAATATGTCTTCCCATTCTCATAGAAGAGAAGTTTGGGGTGGAAGAATCGCCAAGCAACAGTTTCCTAATTCAAAATATTAGAGGTACGCCAGAAAGGCAATTACATATGATTAATAGCCTCACTAATAGTGACTTATAGCTGAGATTATTCCACATTCTTACATATTTAATCATAACCAAGCTCATTAGAAATACTCGGCTTCTACATGATATAATTTTGTACATCAGACATAGTTGTTGTCTTCATGTGACTCGTCATGGACACTTTTTGAAATCCCAATGTTGAACAAAAATGTAGAACAATCAAGTTTATACCAAAGGACAAGCTGTCTCCACACCAATCCACTCCAATTGTGTTCTTGTGATTCCCGTCTTGTTGATAGTTACTATGAAACATTTTATTAATGTTACTAGTATTATAACACTGATGGTCAATAGTGAATAATGATTTGCGTAGTTATCAAATTTGAAGAATATACGTAGCAGCAAATTACTGATGTTCATATATAATAAATCGAGTAATTGAGACAAATCAAGGTTGTTAAGATCTTTTTAGCAAACATAATGAATCACATCCAAGAGGTTTTTTAGACATGGCATGCGACTTTATCAAGATTAAAAAGGAACATTTTTTTTCTCATTGGCAATCATGCAACATCTTCTTTTTTATAACTTGTACGTAAGTGGACTATTATATGAAAGAAAATTCACCTTTTGGGTTAAGTATCAACATTCCATTCAAATTATTAATTATCATTTCAGATAGATGTACTCATTGAAGTCGATATTAAATAACCAGACTGTACAGTGGACACTATTCATTAGCATAGAATCTTGTATTCAAAATAGACCAGAGATGTTTTTTCAATGTGTTTCTCTTTTATATAACCCATAACTGTACAAAGATGATTTGTTTATTAAAGGAAATTACTGTAATTATATGACGGTCTTAATATTATTGACACATTGTTCACTTTAAGGGCATACGATACAGTTTTGATCCCGTATTTACAAATTGGTGAAAATTTGAATATAGGCTATTTTTTTATCTTCTTAAATCAAATATGTAATCAAAAATATACCTGCATGTGCTACTTTTTGAGTAAAATGAGGTCGAAATTTGGTATATTTGCTCAAACTTCGGATTTGTGACCGTATTTTCCACTTCGAAAGAAAGACAACTTTTAAAAGATAAACACAAATCGTTTTTTTGTTAAATAATTTGTAATTTCTTTATTTTATAAGTATACTAAAATTTATGCATTTTTTATCAGAGATAACTCATATCTATCAATTAGTCATGAATTGAAAAAAAAACGTCAATTTTTGCTTTATATTTTTCAATACTAAAAAAATTGCACTATTTACAGTTTTATAAAATTTGGTCAACATAACCTCCCTGCAAAATGAAACAAAATGTCGTTTTAAAAAATGGGGTCCATGCACTCGTTTTCAAATTAAATCAGTTTGAATGATAAAAATCAGTTGAAACATGCATCTTTTCCCGATATGTCACAGTTTGACGTCGCGAAAATAACATTTTACGTTAGCAACGTCATTACCTCCCATGTAACTGTATCGTAAGCCGTTAAATAATCTCATGACAATGCAGGATGATTATATAGAATAATAATGATATTAAAGTATAATGTAATACAACATGTTTAACCCTACTGCTTTTTTGCGCCTGTCCCAAGTCAAAAGCCTCTGGCCTTTGTTAGTCTTGTATGATTTTAAATTTTAGCTTCTTTTATATCTTTATGAGTTAAGTACGACGCACATTATCACTGAACTAGAACATATTTTTGTTTAGCGGGAAGCTGAAGAACGCCTCCGGGTGCAGGATTTTCCCGCTGTATTGATGACCAATTGTTGGCATTAGGCTTTTTTCTGTTCTTTGATCATGTTGTTGTCTCTTTAACACATTCCTAATTTCCATTCTAAATTTTACATGCATTCGCTTTGGTCTATCAGTGTGCAGTAGATACCGTGAATCTGAACTTAAAAATAAGGGGGAATGTGTCAATGAGACACAGATAATGCATCCTCTTTCATTTACTGTTAAAGAGACCCAATAACGCTAAAAGTGGCGCTTCTCTTAATCTCAGTGTTGTGGTACTAAGCATTGTGTGATACATTATGCATAATTATAAACATGATTTATCTCAGTTTTCATATTCAATCAATTTAATAGATAAAGGCAGATGTGGTGTGAGTGCCAATGAGACAACTCTCCATCCAAATAACAATTTAAAAAAGTAAACCATTATAGGTTAAAGTACGGCCTTCAACACGGAGCCTTGGCTCACACCGAACAACAAGCTATAAAGGGCCCCAAAATTACTAGTATAAAACCATTCAAACGGGAAAACCAACGATCTAATCTATATAAACAAAACGAGAAACGAGAAACACGTATATATTACATAAACAAACGACAACTACTGTACATCAGATTCCTAAACATTTTTTCATTTCTTTTTTCATTTCTTTTTCTCTTTTATTTCCATCTATATTTATTTAATGTTTTTAAAATTATCCTTTTTAAAATTTCCATTCTATTTAAATTTCTGTGTGCTTAATTTTATAGGAATGTTATTTTCATTTTTTCCATTTAATTACGTAGTGTCATTGAATTCAGACATATTATAGCATACAACAACGAGTTCATCAAACATTTTGTCTGTTAACTATCAAGGCATCCGGAGCACATTAAAAAGGGTATTTGGTATTCAGACGTCGAACGATGAATGTACGTATTTTGTTCAATAGTAGTTTTGAATGCAAATTGTTGAAATTAAAAAAATATTTTGTTTTAGATATTTTCGTAGAAAATAGACACATAACTCTTGTAAGTTTATATTAATAAAATACAGACAATCCAGATTTTTTTTTACAATATTATGCATGTTATCGATGATGTTGACAAAATACCATGTTATTATCATTTAATGTTATATTTGACATTGCCATAAATGGGATGTTAAGCTAGCCACAAAACCAGGTTCAACCCACCATTTTTTTCTAAGTACCAAGTCAGGAAAACGGCCATTGTTACATAATAGTCCGTTTCTGTGTGTTGCATTTTAGTGTTATATTTCTGTTGTGTCATTGTTCTCCTCTTATATTAAATGTGTTTCCCTCAGTTTTAGTTTGTAACCCGGATTTGTTTTTTCCTGAATCGAGTTATGAATTTCGAACAGCGGTATACTACTGTTGCCTTTATTTATTGGTGGCGATTTAAATCGTATGCAAAACAAATTTATGGATGTTTACGATTGCTTGCATATAAACAATTCCAAAGCTTAGGGGGAAACTCTTGCATTACTAGTATTAAAGAAGTAAGTTTAATAAACTTATAGCGGAAAATTTTTCATGATACAGATTGAAGAAGACATATCCTTTGAAACAGCCTAAATTAGACTTTTTGTTTTCCCTGAAAACTTTCTAAAAAATTTACCAATTGGAATGTACAATCTATTGATTAGATCACTCTATGGTATTACTTGATTTATAATTGAACCCTTTCATAGGTTATAACAACTGTTTAATAAATGATATAGAATATATGAATACTATAAAATCAATACAAACAGGAAGCGAAAACAATAAATGGTGTTTTTGTTTAAGATTTATAAAATATTGACAAATATACAACAAATACAATCTTTTTATGATTACCTGTTAGTTGTCGATTGAGATTTCTTTGGTTCCAACCTTCCTATACTATCTGTTAATTAATATTATTTATTTATTAATTTTTCTATAGAAAAGGTAAATTATTTCCAATTATGATTTTTTTGTGATAATGACATTGTATATATCTTACATGCATTATAATGTATATATGTCATGTATATACCTTAATTGTTGTTGTTAAACATGACACGTTTCACTCAGTTAATAATACTCCCAGACTGAAGTATTACATATTAAGCTATGTTTTGATTTATAAAAAAACTGAATAAATGATAGTACCGAAAATAAGAACTTAGTCAAAGATCTTATTAACCCTTTAACGTTCCTACCGGTCAATTTGACCGTTAAGCAAAATTTGTGGCGGAGTCGTTTGCATGAAGTTTTGTATCGTTGACAATTTTTGACGTACATATGTGGTTGTGGGCTCAAATTGAAGATCAGTATACCACCAACTTGATTTTTGGTGTTTGAAACCAATAAAATGCAATGCATTATGTCAATTTGCCCTATATTGACAAGATTTTTTGGGGGGGAAAACTGTTTTATTTCTATTTTTAAATAGAATATTTTCACAAAATGTCACAAGACAAATTGTTGCTGTTTTTTGTTTTAAAATGAAAATTTTGATAACTGTGCCGTGATCATTTACAAGAATACTATCAAAACTGTAAGTAAAACTCATACACATTCAAAAAATCTGATTCATAGAGTATCAACACTGAAACAAACTCAAATTACAAGGAGTTTTCATGTTTTGTTTTGTCAGTTTTTATAGCAAAAGAGATGAGAACATCTAAAATGTGTTAAAAATTGTTAGCCAAGTCGGAATAGCAATAACAAATCTTTGTTTCTTTAGTGTCTGGTTATTAGGGTGTTGGATATCGTATCGCTAAGGTATAGAAAAAGTGACATATAGACGAAAAAACGAACATTTCTGAATAACTTTCTTACAAATTTGCTTCAAAAAATAATAATTTTCAAAAAATAGCTTCTTAAGAAAACGAAGTTTGATTATGTTCTCCCAAAATTAATTTCTAGTCTTACAGAGAAGGTGACTTATATGCTTAAATTTCATAAGTTTTCCAATGGTTTCTGTGGCTCAGTGGAAAGATGCACAGTCTTACACCCGGATGAACGCGTGTTCAAACCTCACTGCCGGAGGACGAAAAAATAAATTCCTATATTAAATGTAACTTAACTTAACTTTACTTTCAATTTCAATTAAGACAACTGAAATACATGATTTACATCAAAAAGAAAAATTACCCCCCCCCCCTTTTTTTTCTCCCCTCTCTCTGTTTTTGTTACATTCTTAGCCTGGACGCTCAAAAAATACCAGATTTTCATTCAATATTTACTCAAAATTCTGTCCTAAAGGCTTATTCTGTAAGCAGTTATGAATAGTACATCTTCAACATAAACTTGGGCCATTTATTTGACTATGACAAAAATTCTCAAAAAATCCACTATTTTTCGGTGTTTCGAGTCTTGATATTTCTACCAATCAGACAAGTTTTGCATCTTTCTGTATACAGTTTTCACCGATAATGTTTCCGAAAGTCTTCATGCATTAATTCAACACTAAAATTATGTTCTATTTTTGTCACTAAATGTCTGTAAAACCGCTTTTCCGCTTGAATTGTACATATTTGTCACTTTGATTCAGCATGTCACGTGACTTTTGAGGGATATCACGTGACCAAAGTAAGAAATTATTTTCCCCAAATCAAGTTTTCCTGAAACCTTGGTCAATTATCTATCAGATGAGTCTCACTTGTCCTTTGAGTGAGCTTTTTATCGAAATGTGCAATTGACTGAAAACATTTATCCTTTATTCGGGAAGAAAAGGTAAAAAATCCTTGAATGTTAAAGGGTTAAGGTGTTAAAATTATATCTTTTACAAATAACACTATTCAAATGATCAATACGTTTGCATAGGTCCTATCTTAACATAGAACAGCTACTCATTAGAAATGGTCTTTCCCCTCCAAAACATGAATAATTGATTTTTTGATTGATTGATTGATTGATTGATTGGCTGGTCGCCTGGATTACTAATTATAAACCCATTGATTGATTGATTGGTTGGTTGTTGGTTGGCTAATATACTAATTAAACCCATGGGATAGGGTCTCTTTGGAACTTTATGCAACTGACATAGAAGTGAGAGGTCTAGCTATACAATAAGGTTTAATCCAACATGTTCTACATAAGAAAATACCTGTACCAAGTCAGTAATGTGACAGTTGTTATCCATTCGATTGAGCTTTTGATTTTGCCATTTGACTAGGGTCTTTTCGTTTTGAATTTTCCTCGGAGTTTGGTACTTATGCTATTTTTCTTTTTGGAGCAATTGTTGTTATAATATAATGAACAATTATAATAATGTATTTTATTATAATTGCTACAATTTGATTACATGTATTATCATAGATACCTCCAATTAAGTTAAAAGTATTAACACGCTTATTTTGATAAACCTAATAATGGTTTACTTTATACACATTGTGACTTGGATGGAGAGTTGTCTCATTGGCATTCATACCACATCTTCGAATCTCTATATACAATGTAAAAGGCACCTATGTCAAAAATTTTGGTACAGCAGTCAACATTGTATAATAGCATATACCATTATAAAACAAATAACGATTTTAACAAGGAAATCACAAAACGGTAATCCACATTGTACAGACAAAGTACAAAAGCAAAAATGAAAAACAAGAATAAAAAATTAACCTAAGCACACCACCCTATTGGCGATATTCATAAGTACGGAGCACGTCAAAAGTAGTTTAAAACTTAACGTTTTAGATCTGCAAAAGTGTCAACGTCATGAACCATGACTGAATAAATAATTTCCACGGAAATGCCAAAACAAATCTTGATATGATATTACGTTTTTGTTTTGTTTTGTTATGTATTTAGCGTTCAAGCGTTTATTTTCGCAAATCTATTAGTAAAATGTAGTCTGTGCATGATGCTTTTAAGCAAAGACTGATTTTTAAATTCAAGAGTTAATATTACTAATATTGCGATGCTGCAAAATTGCATCTTACACTCATGCAACATAACTGATCTATTTTTATTTGTAAAGTTGGCCATAGATGAATTTGGCTATTATGTATTATGGCACAGCGGATGAATTATCACGTTGTTATTGGTTTAACGCTTTTATTGGTTTATTAGACTGTAGGGGGTTAGGGAATTTCATAGGGGGTTCATGACGCGTTAGTTGTGACGTCATCTATTAATTTTGTTGTTTTTCGTTGCTTATTTTTTCAACAAAATGCAGCAGAAAACTCCTGCGTGCGATAAATTCGTTATGCGGTGAACTACTGACCCCCTATGGATCCATAGAGGGTGAATAAAATGCAATTTATGGATTTTACTAACCCTCTATGGATCCGTAGGGGGTCAGTAGCGAATCATATAACTTATAAGGTTATGTTTTATCATTACGCTCTCCAAATATTTCAGTTCTTAAAAATCATTGGCTTTCAAATATTTCCATTCTCAATTTTATAGAAGGGATTTCCGTTAATAGTGGGAACAAAATTTCATAGTCTTTGATTAACTAAATTGTTGAGAAAGTGAGAGGTTTAGCGAACTATAAAACCACGTTTTATCCATCATATTCTACATAAGAAAATACCTGTACCAAATCAGGAATATGACAGTTGTTGTCTATACGTTTGATGTGTACGAGCTTTTGATTTTGCCTTTTCCTGGTAGTCCAGTACTTTTGAGTTTTTACTTTTATTTGGATCGCTTTACATCAAATGAATGATTCATCAAATGAGAGCCATGCCAATTATATAGATATAATAATAATCAAAGCATCTAAGATAGGAAATAGTTTTATCATATGTAAAAACAAATCAAAAGAATGCAGGAAACGTTGTTTTATTACTGTCAGTAGATAAGTATTAACTATCCATGCATGTTTAATACATGCAGCTAGAACTAAATTTGATTAAACTAGACTTTGATATTATACCAAACAGCAAATGACGGTAAATTGAACGATGATGAGTCTATAAACTGTTCAGTAGACATGTACCCACGATTACTCATTACAGTTGTAAATGCTTTACTATATTAAAGGGCCTTTATTATTTGTAAGTATGATAGGCGTTATAAAAATAGACTTTAATAGATTAAATGAACTTTAATATACACAGGTGTCTTAAAAGCTTTTCCATATTAACGTTATTCATTGACCATTTAAAGAATGTCGATGGAAATGATATTCAGTCGCCAGTTTGATACGTGTGTTAAAAAAATAAAATAACGCCGATTGCATTTTAACCGGATATGATCGTAACTGAGTTGTACATGCATATTCTCTGAATGATCAATATTTGGAATATCATGTACCAATCTAATTACCAAAAGGAAAACGATAAATGATGTACAGATCATGCAATGATTATTTAATAAGAATCATATTACGATTAGATTATCAACGACTTTCCCTCCTCTACAAAAAAAGTGTTACCAATGCAAAATAAACTTATACATGCAATTTTTGTGGAGGAGCCAAATGGCTGTGCCGAGTCAGGATATGTCAGTTGTTTTTCTATTATTTCCGATGATTGATAACAATTAATTTCGTATTTTTTATGGAATTTACTCTATTTGAATTTTCCTTCGAGTACCGTATGTTTGTTATAATTTGTTCGTATGCATAATAATTTATCTTTTGTAGTTATTTCTAATTCTATTCTCTACAATCTTTGCATTTAATTTCGTTTGTGTACCAACAATAATATTATATTTCATAGTTTAGCAATGTTCGAAAGTTTGATTTCTTCTCCGAAATGGTAAGCAGATCCTGCTCCGCGTGTGGCATCTTAAGACTTGCATAGGATCTATCATGTGAAAACAAATGAAAAAGACAGTGTATACATTTTATGTGACTGTTTTCTAATACAAGATTTAATATTAAGTGTCAAATTAATTAAGTACTAGTATAGGTGGCAGTATGAGATTTTTGCATGTATAAGTCTTACTATGTTTTGTACCCTAATGAACATGATGAAGTGTCGATCATTGTAACAGGCAATATGAAGAGTTAGGAATATTTATATCAATATAGCAAGAACTTAAATCTTAATTATAATTAATCTAATTATAATTTAAAGACATATTAAACATAAGAAGGGTTGTCAAAATTCTTCATCTATTAAAGCGCCTCCTCGCATACTACTAATATATCAAAATATCAAAGATTTCATAAATATCGGCATCAGAATAACTGATCTTATGTGTTGACAGCATCAATTGACAATTAACGAAACGTGTAAGTTGTCGAAACACCATACTAAATCTGTTATATATCTTTTGTCCCAAAGACAAAGCTTGTTATGTAAGATTAACATTTCAGTTATTTCTGGCGTAGATATGATCATCTTCATTCAATCGAAAAGTATCAATTTAACGGCATCCATTAAGGCATTATGGTCGATCATTGTATTGATGCAATGTCAGATCCATTAGTCAATTAGAAAAAAAGATAGTACCTTGTCTTATCGCTTGACAAATAGAGCCATTTCTGTTACCTTTTTTACGGATAAAATTTGTGTTTGTAATAGTTTAGTAAAATTTAGTTGATATATATATAGAAAAAGTCATAATCTTTAAAGACATATTCCCAAAATACAAAAATACACAAGCAGTACACTTTTTTTGCAGTGGTAACATTGACAGAAGTTAAACTTAAAATGAATAGTAAGCTGTTTTTGTATAATTTATAACTTATCAACATCATTTTCGATAATTCATTTTTAATTTTTTAAGTTATTTACATTTTCCTTAACAAAATTTGCTTGCAGTTAGTTTCGTTTGTCCAACAAGAGTTATTAGTTTCGTATTTTAGCAACTTTTCAAATTTTTTAAAAAGTATTTCTCTTCAAGACAAAATATATCAGAAACTCACATATAAGATTGTTCTTGTAGAATATTAGATACTGAAGAGTGTGTGCAGATTAATCGCTCTTACAATCAAACACACATTGTCGTAGCTTTTTTCTGAAACTGCAAGGAGAGGTTTATAGACTACCGTCATTTAGTAACAACATTGGTATGATAGTAGTTTTTTGTTTAAACATATCAACTCTGTTCAACTAAAATTTCATTCGTGATACATTTAACAATTCGACATATGATAAAGTGTCCACTTATTATATAGCATTCTAATATGTTTACGTTCACGTAAATATCTATCTATGTTAAAATTGTAGAAATACAAGAAGAATCGTCTGGATATCCATCTCAAATAGTTCCAAGTGGATCAAGATATGCAAAGACCAACCTGTCAGAGCGCAAAATGGTGTATCAGTTTATGTCAACTGAGCCACTTGATCCAAGAAGCTGTCAAATATGTCTCCCCATTCTCATAGAAGAAAAGTTTGGGGTGGAAGAATCGCCAAGCAACAGTTTTTTTGATCAAAATATTAGAGGTACGCCAGAAAGGTAATTACAAATGATTAATAGCCTGGTGTAAATGTTGTCAATTTAACTTTGAAGTGACTTACAGCTGAGATTATTCCACAGTCCTACATATTTAATCATAACCAAACTCATTAAAGATACCCGGCTTATACATGTTATGATTTGGTACATCAGACATGTTTGTTGTCTTCATGTGACTCGTCATGGACACTTTTGGAAATTCCAATGTAAAACAAAAATGAAGAACAATTAAGTCATACCAAAGGACAAGCCGTCTCCACACAACTCAACTCCACTTGTGTTCTTGTGATATCCGCCGTGTTGCTAGTAACTATGAAGATTTTTTATTAAGGTGACTGGGATTATAACACTGGTGGTCAATAGTGAATCATGATTTGTGTAGATATCAAATTTGAAGAATATACGTAGCAGCAAATTACTGATGAGCACATATAATAAATCGAGTAATTGAGACAAATCAAGGTCATTCTATTCTAAGGTACAGAAACTCTTCATTTCGTTGGAGATAACTCTCTTGTGCATGCCTGTGTGCGTTAGCTTTAAAGTTGAATACATTTTACTTTTATTTTGTGAACTGTACAATTCGTATTTAACTTTTGATTTTAAATTTTACATTTAATTTGTTTTTCATATTAAGAGTATTGGTCCTAGTAGTGCCCTTGGAATCGCCTGCTAATATTGATTTTTTTTAAAAAGATATTGCTATCAGACTGAATGAAACAAATCCAAGAGGTTTTTCAGACATGGCAAGCGATTTAAAATAGTTTAAGATATTTTATATTACCATCAAAGATTGTTTTTTTTTTTAATTCAAAAATAATACTTTACTTTTCTTAAAAAAAACCCCATTTGTACGTAATTGGACTATTATATGAATGAAAATTCACATTTTGAGGTAAAAATGATAGTTCCATTTCAATTATTAATTTTCTTTTCAGATAAATGTACTCATTTATAAGTCAATATCAAATGACCAGACTGTAAAGTGGACACTATTCATAATGAGCAGAGAACCTTGTATTCAAAATAGACCAGAGATGTTTCTTCAATGTGTTTCTCTTTTATATCAACCATAACTGTACAAAGATGATTTGTAATAAAGATTCTGTTTAAAAAAAGGACGTTATTATATCACTTTCTTGTCAATATTGTTGACACATTATTCCCTTTAAATAATTTTCTTAACAATATGTTAATGCAGAATAATTATATACAATATAATTTATTTAGAATATGTTGTAACACAACATGTTTAATGCCGCCGAATTGTTGCGTCTGTCCAAAGTCAGGAGCCTCTGGGCTTTGCTAGTCTTGTATGACTTATTATTTTAGTTTCTTTTATAGATTTAGGAGTTTAGTATGACGTCCATTATCAGTCAACTAGTACATATTTATTCTTTAGGGGCCAGCTGATGCACGCCTACGGGTGCGGGATTTTCTCGCTGTATTGAAGACCAATTGTTGGTATTTGGCTGTTTTCTGCTCTTCGGTTTGGTTGTTGTCTCTTTGACACATTCCCCATTTTTATTATCAAACGCTATAATCTATCAGTGTGTAGTAGATACTGTGGGATAATAACCTGAATTTAAGAATAAGGGGAATGTATCAATGGGACACAGATGGTGCCTCGCTTGCATATAATGTTATAATGAGACATATCTCAAGAACGCTTAAAAAGGCGCTTCTTTTAATCTGAGTTTTGTGGTTCTAAGCATGTGTGATACATTTTGCATTATTATAAATATGATTAATCTCAATTGTCATATCCAATCAGTTAAATATTCTTTTGGTTTGTTTTAATTTATTGTTCTCTTTTTCCTCGGTGGGGTTCGTGTTGCTTATTTTTTAGTTTTACATTTTTTGTCATGTGTACTACTAGTATTGTTTTTCCGTTTGTCTTTTACATTTTTAGCCATGGCGTTGTCCGTTTATTTTCGATTGATGAGTTTGACTGTCCCTCTGTTATCTTTCGTCCCTCTTCTACATTTATTCATTCTTTATAAAAAAAAATCCGAGATCATCAAACATTTTGTCTGTTAACTGTTAAGGCATACGGAGCACATTACAAAAAAGGTATTTGATATGCAGAAGTCAAAAGACTAAGTTACGTGTCATCTAGATCTGTTAGCTCAGCACCTAGAAGCGTAGCTATTTGGTTTAATAATAGTTTTGAATGCGAAATGCTGGGAAAAAAAATAGAAACTATTTAATTTTAGAAATTCTCGTAGAAAATAGACCTATAAATTTTGTATGTTTAACGTCATCTTTTTAAAATTACCAAATACAATATGTTACAAGCATCAATTTCTTTAAAAACCGTAAGGGTTCCGCGGAACCAAGTGTCTCGCCTACGTTTGCTGTTAACCGCAGGCTCAACATAAAATGAGGAAAAAATATTCAATAAATATATTCTTTGATTGTATGAAGCTTCTGTCCAACTTTGGTAAAAATCCAGGATAGTTTATGAATGTAATAAATATTTTAAAAACTTTAGCCTCAAAGTGAATATTTGTGGACGACGCCGACGACGGAATGTAGGATCGAAGGCTAGACAAAAAAATTAAACATGGACTTATATTAAACTTTTCAAAATATTTGAAGAAATTAAACAAAAGTTCTGTTATTCGACTTTTGAACGATGCGAATTTAAGCATTGATTCAATTTGGGTACTTCTCATTACAGAATCATTGATGGTTTGGAGGTCAGTTCAGGCCAATGGTTCGATATTGATTCAAAACTAAACTGGTGAAACCATAAAGTGAATAATGATACATCTACAAAATAAACACACAATGAAATATTATTGTCTGGAGCATAAATAAACGTAGGTTAAAAAACTGTCAAAATAGGTGCAATTTGGTACCCTCACGTTATATGGATGAAATGCAGACAATACAGTTAATTGTTTACATTATTATGTATGTTATCGATGATTTGGAAAATATGTTGGGATTTTAATCGTGTCCAAACCACATGTATAGAGTTTTATACAACTGCTGGAATATAATCAATCCGAAAGCTAAGGGGAAAATCTTGAATGATTTAGGAAGAAGTTTAATAAACTGATAGCGGGAAACTTTTCCTGATGTACTTCGATACACATGGAAGAGGGCAAATTCTTTAAATGGGCTACATTAGACTTTTTTTCTTATCACTGAAAACTTTGTAGTACTTTAGTGTACTAGCTATCAATCACTGTATGATATTGCTTGATTTAGAATTAAACCTTTTCATAGATAATAACAAGTCTCTAATAAATGATATAAAATATATGAATTATATCAAAGATTACAGAAATAAGGCGAAAAAAACAAATTTGTGTTTTAGTTTAAGATTTTTAAAATATTGATAAAATATTAAGGATGTCAAAGGATCTGAAATTTGATACTCGGGTACTCGGTCATGATACTCGAGTACTCGCGAGTACTCGGATGAATCTTAAACGTATATCAAAAGGTTTAGATTTTAGGTGGGATGCAGTATTTTTGTTATTACCTTTCGTTAATAGCATGAAACATTCCCTCGGAAGGGAAGGACGTTGCTGGTACTACTTTAACAAATAGTAGCCTCATGATAAACATATTTATTTTGTTTATTGACTTTATTTAGTATTACGACGGGGATATCTCAACGGAACTAAAGTAAGTGGAAATATGATGAGAAATATCTCAAGATGTATAACAGGCAAACGAGTATCCGAGTACTAAAACTGTAGTCGAGTACTCGGCCTTCCGACCGAGTACCCGAGTACTCGAGTACTCGTTGCCATCCCTATAAAATATACAACAAATACAACATGTACAATCGTTTTATAATTATCTGTTAGTTGTTAATTAAGAACCTATCTGATTCAAATCTTCCTATACTATCTGTTAATTAATTAATTTATTCATTAATTTTTTTTTGTATTTTTCAAACTATTTTCATATAATATGTTCTATAGAGAATGCCAATAATAATTTATTTATGATAATGACATTGTATGTATCTTACATGTATCATATTGTATATATGTCATGTATATGCCTTAATTCTTGGAAATAAAATAAAAAAGATATGTTCCACATAGTACGACTATTGTTTGCAGATGTCAATTGTCATTCTTTTTCCATTAAATTCATACAACTTACAACATTTGCTATATTAGGGAAGCATCTCAAACCTGTTTTGTTGTTTCTTTAACCGATTTACTAGTTATAGAAAGTTTGATGTCGTATCTTAATATAAAGACAGCAAAAACTAGACCAGAATTAGTAATAGTAATGCAGGTTGTCTTACTTTGAATGAAATGTATAGCCAAGTATCCAAAATTGGCAAAAGTACACATAAGTTGTGATTGTGTTACACATGTAACTGAGGGCTCAATCCTTTACCATACTTGAATCCTCAGGTCGCACGAAACTAGCATAGTTCAAAACTAAAACAAACTTTTGGGGCCCTTTATAGCTTGTTGTTCGGTGTGAGCCAAGGCTCCGTGTTAGAGGCCGTACATTGACCTATAATGGTTTACTTTTTTAAATTGTTATTTGGATGGAGAGTTGTCTCATTGTCACTCACACCACATCTTCCTTTATCTAATCATGAACTACCAGACTGAAGCATTGTATATTATTTTGTTATGTTTTGATTTATACAAAAACTAAATAAACGTCAGTTCCTAAAATAAAAACATATTTTTTGGGCCCTTTATAGCTTGTTGTTCGGTATGCGCCAAGGCTTCGTTCACGTGTTGAAAGCCGTTCATTGACCTATAATGGTTTACTTTTATAAATTCGTATTTGGATGGAGAGTTGTCTCATTGGCACTCACACCACATCTTCCTATATCTGTAGTTTAAGATCTTATTAAGGTGTTAAAATTATATCCTTTACAAATAACACTATTCAAACGATCAATACGTTTGCGTAGGTCCTATCTTAACTTAGAACAGCTACTCATTAGAATTGAATTGTATTTGTTTTTAGGAAGGTAGTAAAGAGTTAAATAATAAATTGAAACGAAATACATTCAAATACATGTTTCTAACTTAATAATTAATCAGTTAACATAGATGATGAACATTGCATTCTCAAACGCCACAGAGCTTCACCTTCTCAAAAAGAGACAATAAAGGAGATTCATAGATCTAAATCAATTTTCCAGTTCACAGTTACGTTAAAAAATGAAAGTTATTGCCATACAATCGGTTCTTAGATCTTATACTTGTGAAGCGTTCCCAGATTTTAAAAGGGAAAGCATGTTTGTTCGCAGAATAAGCTACTTGTAAGTTAGTGCTTGTTAAAGTTTCTAGTAAATATACAGAATTACAAATATACAGAATTGCAATTGTTTTGGCTTCATCAATTGGTTGATTATAACTGTGTTCCTATTAATATTGTATACAGATTTAAAAATCATGCTTGCGATTGGCAAACAAATTTTAACTGTTCTTAGAAAAATAAAATGATTTTGTTATCGCCTACATTTGTTTAGTTTTTTGTGTACCCTTTTATGACAAAAATTTTCAGTACGAATTCTTCGAGTAATTGATGATTGCACGACATGCATTTTATACGAAGATTGATTTCGAGGTTACTTTCTAAAAAATGCATCTCCACGTAGTTTTTTGATATGTTGTTTTAAAAGGCATCCTTATAGAAAAACGGATGTAAACAGACTATGTTTTTTACATATGTATATTCTATTTTCATCTTTGTATTTTTCCATACGTATGAAAAACTATTTAATACGATTTATAGTTGTAGTACAGACAAAGACATGCTTTTACATTATATTTTTGTTCCGAATACCCAATGTTTTGTACGCGTGCCCTCTAATAGAAGTGATAATTATCTTGTTAAATAATAAGAACTACTTTGTTTGAATATGTTTCCTGATAGTATATAAAAGTATTGATGATAGAATATCATGAATGTATATTTCTTGTCTGATAGATTGAGGCGATCGTAGTGTATAGATGTTCTGAGACGAATCAAGAACACACAAATAATGAGGTAATAACTTATATTTTAAAAGGAGCGCGAAGCCGGATGCGTCGACATGATAAACATCTCTTTTGGTATGCATACTTAAAGGAGCACTAGCTGTCAAATTCATGTTCACTGATTCGAATAAAATTCTTATATTTGATTTATAACCATGTAAAACATTATATCCAAATTATGAAAATCTTGAAATAGACAATTTACAGGACATGGGGTCGATGATACGTAGCTTCGTTTCGTTTGTATTTTAGTCTTGACTATCGAGATCGAGTTTACCTCCGAAGACTTCCTATAGTCATAGAAGCGATATAAACATAAATATAGATATAAATAGAAATCGAAATCGATTTTTGTAGATGTGTTTTATTTCATATCATAAATTAAAAAAATATCTTAATCATCGTTTTACCTGTATAAGATTATTTTTTGTTGTTGGATCGAATTCGTCAATGAAATGATTTACCTTTGCTTCACTTTGAAGGATGATATTGTTTTCCCTGAAATAAACGAACACGCACAGTGCATGCGTTATCCATCTCTAGCTAACTAGTTAAACTGAAGTTTACAGGAATACGAATTCAATGAGGTCGAATTATAATATTTTATAAGTTTTTTTATTTAGCTTAATTTGACAAAATTAAATCATACTTATTGTTAAAAGCTATTGTTATTTCACTATTTCACTTTCATTAATGATTGGACAAACAAAAATCATACTTTGGAAATTTATATATCTCGTAGCTTGTGCCCCATTAAACAAAGATTTACATATATACATTTTTTACTGGACTCGGTGATTCCTTTGATAAAGTGTAAAACACTTGTATAACTATGACTACAAGAAATCGAAACACAACCTTAATGAAACAGAATCCAAAATCGTAACTTCGTCTTTATTTCTAATACATACATTTCACTTTCGTTCAATTATAACGTTTCTGCATATCAGTACTTCTTATCGATAGATACCTGATAAGTGTTTTGCACATACAAATGATTGAAGTCACACACATTATGCAAGAGTGTTTTTTTTCACATTAGGTGTACATTAATAAATCTTGGACCGAATGAAATAAATGAGGAAATTTGATATGATTTTATGGTATCTATCCATAAAGATGAGCACAGCAACCGAAGTATAATTGTCAAGTATGATCTTCGACAATGAATAAAACCTACACCTATACATGTTATAGTAATCTGTAAAAGGTATAACAAAATATGAAACAATTGAATAAAAAAACTATTAAGGAAAATGCAATAGATGAAACATTTCGTCCCATGCATACTAAATGTCTTTTGTTGGGATGTTTAAGTACCCTGCTACGTCCACTCTGTTTTTCTGTTAAATGTATTTCTATTGGTATCAATTTGATGAGTGTTTACCAATTCATTCTTATTGTTGTTCTGATGTTGTACTTTTACACTACTGTCCCAGGTTAGAAGAGGGTTGAGGTCTCGCTAAAAAAACAAATCCCCGACATAGTCAAGGTTTGCCTGTCCATAATCAGGAACCTATAACTCAGTGGTTTTCTGTGTATCATTTGTACTGTTCGCTCATTATATAAATTAGGCCGTTCGTTTTCTCGTTTCAATTGTATTTTTAGATTTGTTAGTTCATTACCTATCATTTATAGCTGTTATTGTGGTATCGGGTTTACTCATTGTTAAAGGCCCTACGATTACCTATAGTTATAAAAGTCTGTGTTATTTGGTCTCTTGTGAAGAGTTGTCTCATTGGCAATCATACCACACCTACTTACTGTTATAATCACTCATCATACGATTTCACACCCATTCAAAGGTTAACAATCCGTGTTTAGGACACATTTGGTTTATTTTCTCATCTGATGCTTATTCGTGTATCTTGCCTTTATGGCCATAAAAACGTGTCACTAGTAAGTTGAATTAGAAACAGAACTTATCTATCAGCCAATTCAGGATGAATCAATTCAAAGATGACTGTATTGTTTGGAATCTTGGCATACGTAAAAATTGGGTTTTGCCTTTGAAAATTGTGTTGACCTATCGACTTATGCGGTTTTGTCTATTTTATGCCACAAAAATTAATCAATTCCTTTTTGTCCTTATTTTTATATAAAATTTTATATTATTAAAAAAATCCGCTCAATGATGCTACTGGTTTTTACTAGTAATTAAACAATGTATGCTGACGGGGTCAAACGTTAGCACCAGGCGTTTTCAAGCTTCTTGTACTCCTCTGAGTTTAATATTTTTTAGTGAATAATGTGAGTATTGAAGTAATGACATGTCAATATATACCAGATTTCATTATATCAGCATCTCATGTCTGCAGACAGGTGAAAGGAAGATTTTGCGATTGTTGCAATCGAATATTCAAATCAGATTAGAATAATAAACGTAGTATGTCACGATCAAATAAGGAAAAACATGACCGGTCACTCAAGTTATGTTTCTAAGATTCTATTGAATTGTTAATGAAATTTTATGTCTCAGGTTGATTGAAGTATTTACTATTTTAACAAATTTAAAATAGTAAATTGGTATCATTTTATAACATAAGGTATTCCTTTATACATTGGACGTATGTTAAAAATTGATTCACTTTTAACAGCTGGCGGTTTCTTTTTTATTAACAATGCCTTTTATTTTTATAAAAAAAAAACTGCCAGTCAATTTTCATAATATCTATTACATTCACTACAGAAGAAATGTGACCTTTGTTAAACTCTGTATCTTCTCTTTTTATATGATATACAAAAAGTTACTAATTGAAATTTATTTTACAGTTGCATACATAGTTGAATCTGTTCCAAGATTTTTGGTATACTACAGATGTTTAATTCATTGAAAATGATGTGAATGCAAAATCAAAAGACATACAAATGGTTTACTTTTACAAACTTATGACTTGGATGTAGAGATGTCTCATTGCATTAACACTCATACCATATCTTCTTATATCTATACACACGTTCTTAAACAGTTTTGTCAACGTCCGGTTTTGAGAAAATATCGTGTGGTTAGTATCTAAACAATATGATCGAATATTACCAATAAGTTTTAAACACTTGAATAAATAAACTAAAATAGAAAACGAAAACGAAACTCATTCTTAGTGATAAGTTTAATATCTAATTCTATTTTTTATACAATTATTACCAGTCTAAATATGTCAAATGCAGTAAGGAATTTTTGTATATGTGTTGCACCTAAAAGTTATTTGGCATTCATACCGCAGCTTATTGATGTATACACGTGCTTGAATTGCTTTTTTACATAAAATATAAAACAAGTATATTTGAAAACATGAATATTTTCGTGTGACTTTTTCGTTACTATTTTTGAGTTTATGATGCTCTAGATCTTTAAAATTCGTGTTTGATTTTAAGCCTTCCAACTGATTTGAATCAAACGTCACTGATAAGGGGAATTTGAACGAATCATACATCTGATAGGAAAACTATCTGTTAAAAAATACCATTTTTTTGTGTTTCCAGAAAGCCATCCTATATGAAATCGTCATGTTATGTAAAATTAATCAGACAGAAGAACAAAGAAATACAATTTTTTTTTATAAAGTCTTCATTGTATCAACCGAATCTAAATAATACAGATTTCAAATGCATGCAAAATATCAAATGTTTAAATACCACTCGATTATATTCAAAGTTCTACATCACTACTAAATGCTTCAGTTTTTAATGTTTTCAATTTCGTATTTAAACTGTTCGAGCACAGACGATAAATCATAAAATGATAAAATGAGTAATCAAAAGATACAAATTGTAAAATAAAGACAGTTGTGTACCGCTGTTTAAAAGTCATAAAACGATAAAGAGAAAACAAATTCCGAGTTGCAAACTGAAACCGAGGGAAACACATCAACTATATGAGGAAAACAATGGAATAACAGAAACACAAAAGTGCAACAATAACAAACCCCAACATACATGCATTATTTCGATTCTAAAAGAACAAATACGGCAATTCTTTTGGATCAAAGCGCTCTAGTTGGAGGCAAATATTTGCCATTCTTATAATTAAATGCACTATTAAATTGACGCAAAAGAACGGGGCAAACTGAATTAGTGACATGTTATTCCTATTTACAATAACGTATTTAGATAGTTTTGGATGAATTTAAATGATAATTTACTTATATGTCTAACATGTATACAAAAAATTGGCTTATACCACATTTTAGCATCGTTTGTTTACGTTTCCTTGTTTTTGATGATTTTCGGTTTCACAAGCGTGTATTTTCCCGTAAAATGCTTATATTCTTACGTCATCGTTCTATGACGTCATGTTCCTCATTCATAAAAAAAGCAATATGACGTGGGAGTACAATGAGAACAGCCCATGAAATATATTCATATTTTACCACGGGTGAGTACTCAAAGCGTTTGAAGGACGTCATGTTAGAATGACAAATAATACATTTGTGAAACGTACAGAAAATATAGAATTAAAACCACAAACGAAAATAAGAAATAACGCAATATCTAACCGAACCCACAATAGAAGTATCATAACATCCTGATTTTTCTCGATATTTCTGACTTAGAACCAATTTTGCTTTAAGTTTCGTCCTTAGATTTATTTTGATCATTGTCTAAATCTTTGAATAGCAAATAACATTTGAGATTAACCCGGACATAACCATAACAGCTGCGTCGGATAGAAATCGACCTTATGCTAGTGCACATATACATTCACATATATAAAAACTTTGATAATTTAATAGCTTGCAAATACGAAATAAAATTGTGTAAAAGTTGTGTGTTAAGATGTTACTGTCAGTGACAATATACGCACATCATGAAATTACCCTTATTCAAATACATTTGTGGCATTGGCCCCAGTTCCCCATAAAATAACAGAAGAGTCTAACATTGAAATTGATAAAACGAGAAAAAGCTGACAAAAATCCATAATTTTTTTTTTTAAATTCAGTAATAAACATATAGCTAACTATGAGGTATGGGCTTTGCTCATTGTTTAAGGCCTTAAGGTGACCTATAGTTGTTAATTTCTGTGTCATTTGGTCTCTAGTGGAGATTTGTCTCTTTGGTTTATGCATACCACATCTTCTTTTTATAGTTAATATTCGTAGTTTATATTATAAAGAACATTTTAATCTTTACAACAACAATAATATCAAACATAAGCTTAAAGAAATCGCAAAAGAATTTGTGTTCCATCTGATAAGGGCTGCTCATATTGATGATTTTGAATGTGTTTTAAAGTTTTGATTCTTATAAAACTTTACCTCATTATCTCATTTACAAAATATTCACATACCCAACTAAATGGACATTCGAAAAGTCAGAATGTAACCATTAATGTTCAAACTCGTAAGGTCATTTTTAGTAACAACAAACAACAAAACTATATCAATTGGACTTGCTTTGATACGATAACTGCAACTTATGTTTCACTTGATAACATTTTTTATCTTCTTTTGGAGATTCCGTTATTGTCAAGTAATGGAAATCCCAACTGTGAACCTCTTATTTCAGACATGTTTCTGTATTGTTATGAGTTACAATGATGACTATACTCAGCAAATATCAATCGAAACAACACCTGATATCAAATTTTAATAACACTTTTCGATATTAGGATGACATATTGGCTCTCAATAATTATGATAATGACGACTTCAGAATGTATACTAAAGATATTTATCCTGCTGAACTGACTTTCAATAAAGCTTATAGTACCAATGAAAAAGGTCCTTTTTTGGATCTTGATATTCATATCATTAACTGGAAGCTAAATACAAAAATTTATGATAAAAGATATAATTTCCATTTCCTTTAGTTGATTATCCATGTTTAGATTTTGACTTTCCTTTGGCACCATCTAATAAAGTTTCTTTATACCAAATTATTCGATTTCAGTGCGTATGTAAAATTGTAATTGATTTTAACGAAATAAATGTTTGTAGTCATGGACAAATTATTACACACGGGTTTTCGATGTGACAAAAAAAAACCCAACCTGTCAAAACATTTACTAAATTTTTATAATCGGTACAAATACATCGTTCGTAAATATAAATCAATGTGCAGACATTTTTTTACGTTTAAGTATTTCACATTCAATCTTTTATGGTAATATTCTATACAAAGCACAAAGATGTCACCATTCCCCTCAAAAGCTAACTAAATCTTAAACCAAACTTATGCAGAAGGGATATAGTTACGATACTGTTGTCAATGCATTAATGAGGGCATTTTGTTAATTAATATTGAACTGCTAATAGGGTGTTAGCGTCGAAAATAACATTTGTATTCTAAAACTAGTTGTCGAAATGATTATGTTCTTCTCGTACATTTTATGAGTGTATGATAATAACCTGTTACGGGAGATATTATCCTTGATTTTCATATGATGAATACATAATCTTTCGGTCAGTTGAATCGACGTCTGAAGCTATCATACCAATAACAAGTAAAATCACCAAAAAAAAAAAAAAAATAACTCGGAGGAAAATTCAAAAAGGAAAGTCCCTAATCAAATGACAAAATCAAAAGCTCAAACACATCAAACGAATTGATAACAACTGTCATTTTCTGCACTTGGTACATGCATTTGTTAGCTATCTTTAGCCTGTATTTTAGTGTCATTGAAGAATGTACATTGTGTCTGTAATTAATTTTCGGTATATTACTGTTAGTAGTCCTTGGTTAATGTATGTCCATCATTGTTAATTGCATTTGCTTATTTTTTATTTTATGATCTAAAATCGGGCTTTAGACTTCTTTTATACCGAGTTTTACTCTGCATATCGCGATGAGATTGTTAATTCAAAAGTAGCCATATGTATAGGTAAGGGGGTTGATATCTCACAAAACATGTCTAACCCAGTCGTATATAGAGCAATATGCGCAATTGTTTCTCCATAGGCGGTAATAGTAACGTTTTCTTCTATTGCACAGCCAATATCGTAAACATGTATATGTATGATGGCTTGTTTCGAAGCTGAGACATTTTTACATATGTGGTAAAAATTGTCGGGGTACGAAGTGTGATTCATTTTTCCGTAAATCAGCATACCCCGAAAATCCTTTCGTGATGCGGCTCTTCATGATAAAAAGTCCCTTTTTTCACACAATAATTTCTTTGAAATTTAATACTTTGAATACATATAATAACTCCATAGTTTTTACACATTTATTCTAAGGTCCTATACTTTCCAGATCAACACAAATGGTTAAGCTCAGTCACTTGTTAAAAATTGAAATATGTCCAATATCACTACACAGAGATTTTCTGTTTACAATCTGCTTTTGTATTCCTCAATCGGAGGCGCATTATGGATATCGTCCCATATATGAGCCTGTTCTAATGTGAGCCATTCCAGCTCGGGAATCTCTGGCCCTTTCGGAGTTTCGAGTTACGTTAATTTTCTTTGCACTAGTATAAATATATTAGGGCCAGCTAAATCCCACTTTTAGGTGCGGGATTTTTCTTGCTGGCCTTAAGCTATTTTCTGATCTTTTGTCTGGTTAGTGTCTCTTTGACACATTCACCAGTTCCATTGTCAAATTTAATATTATCATTGTTCTGTATAGCCTAGATAATATGATTCGTTTAGAAAGTAACACATGTTAAACTATATTTTCAAAGGTAGACCTGAAAACAGAAGATAGAAAAATGATAGTACACGGCTATTTTAGACATACTTGTTCGATATGTTGATGCTAAAAAAGTATGTATTATCTTATAAAGTTTTGATTTCCGTGTTTCCGCTGTAGAACATACATAGACTGTTGTCTGAGACTGCTCTATGATCGGGTTGTTGTCGCTTTGACACATTCCCCATTTCCTTTCTCAATTTTATAGAGATAACTTTACAAAGCTTCCTTCTAACTCTGATAGCCCATGCATGTACCACCAGATATTTCATAACATAATCCATTTACTATGAATGTTTAAGGTCTATGCTAAATATCAAAAAGTTTTGATTTCCTTGTTTCTGCTGTAGGACATACATAGTCGTCACAGTTCAAAGCTTCATCATAACACTGATATGGTACATCTTTATCACCGGACATATCTAAACATACTCCAAGTATTGTTAATGCATTAGAGTCTGTATTTCTTGATCTGTAATAATTTTTTTTCTGCCACTGCAAAATATAAATCACGTACATGTAATGCCTGTCTTCTGTTGGATATATCGCAAAGATGATGATAACATAGAAATCTAAGGCAGTGACCCATTACATCTGGTAGTATGTTCATGCCTCTGAATTTTACTTCCAGCTGAAGTTCTTCTGGTATTAGTGATGAATGCTTTTCGTAATGTACATGTCGTGCACAGGCTATCTTTAGCCTGTCTTTGAGTGTCATTGAAGAATGTACATTGTGTCGGTAATTAATTTTCGGTATGTCACTTTGGAACGTAGAGTCTATCATCAGCATCATATCAGGTAACCATCTTGACAGAACATAATGCGTTATTCTGAGTGTTGCATTGAACTGTCGTGTAACATAAAGAAACGATGCGTATAACACCCAACCCGACACAGCATCCGTTTTAATGATATGTTGGAAATGTGTATGATACCATTTGCGTATGTTATACGTGTTACCTATTGTATTTGGTGGCGGTAGTATTTCTGCTATTTTTCGGCTTATTTTACTATTATAAAATTTACATGCATCAATGATAAATGCAGACGATTCGGTCTTTAGCAAAGATTCAACGCATACAAGTACTTTATTATAACTTGTAATGTGCACTGGTATTGTTTCTATTAAGTTATCAGTAGTTCTGAAAAGTAGAAAGTCAAGGAGAATAAACGAATTTTTACTCTTTGTACTCGATAAACATTCAGGTTCATTGTCATGCGGAAACACATTCTGTATTAATCCATTATTCCCTCCACACCGTATACTTTCAAGTACACAGAGTAATAACTTATTATTACTCTGATTTATCTTTCTCAGAAACATATTGTGTTCAGGTATAAAATAGTTCGGACAGTGGCATATGTTTATTAATAATATTAATTTGTCAAGACAGAGAGAAAAACAATAATATATATTTGATGATTGGAATGTGTCAATATCAACCTCCTCCGAAACCCAGAATAAAGTCGTCTTTAGAAAGTAAGAACACAATAAATCTTTTACCGCATTGTGTGTGCTAATTATACGCTTTAATGTTAATTTTAGTAGACCGTAACATAAGAGTTGGGTGATATTGAAAGAATGAACAAGTATTTTTTTCTGCCACAGAGAAAGACAATCTCCACAAAAGGGTCTTCTTTGGTGAAATCTTAGGTCGTATAGGTACTAACAAGCATCCGTATTCTACGATCCTCTCAATGACGATATTAGGGGGCCATTGCCATCGATGACGGGATGCCCATGGAATTGCGTTGTCAGGTAGATATCTACTATGAAAGCAATGTACTAAATCAACCGTCTGTTCTTGGTTTGAAATGCACGGACCGGGAATAATGCCCTTCAGATTAGGATACAATTGCGTATATGCCAGAAGAAATGCATTTGTATTTAGATCACATTTACCTTCACACGAACCTGGTGGACAGTCGAAACATGGTACATTCAAGGATTTCCTATTCTTTTCTACTACCAGTTTTAGTTTAGTAAATCCTGGGTAGTAAATGTCTGGCTCATAACATATGAAAATGGTGTTTATTGTTCCTTTCAGTTTTCATAACCTCTGCGTCATTGATGACGAACATTATATCCATGTCACTTCCTGGTAAATCAAGACCTTCTCCCAGACTTCCACTTGTTATTCGTGTACCATCAGACAAACATGCATTGACGATAATATATTGTATTAGAAAAAATCTTGTCTTGTTCGTATATCTATTTCTTTACCAACTGTTTTAATAGGTGTTCGTATAGGTTTGTTTCCCTCTGATGATTTCGCACCAAAGCATGTGACCTATAAAAAATATAAAACTGTATAATGACGTTTAAACATATAAAATAAACTCCATTAAGTGTATTCAAGCAATTATGAGCTTAGCTTCAATACTGAGTGTTTTGTGCAATTGACTACTAGCATTGTATATTTAAAGCTAGGTTTGACAATTGGCAGCCAATGGAATAATACTATCAAGCTACCCATTCCATCTTAGCCATCGGGGTTTCGTCTAGTATTTGAAAACTATTAGATTTGCTGTCGATAAATATAAATGTTGATATAGAGTATCCTTGGTGCGTTCGTTTTGTATAAACAACATTTATCAACTGTTGAATTAATGAAAGCACACAGATTTTCAAAGCATTAGCTGTATATATTTATGTTTAAATATTTGGTTAAAGCGCTTCTAATGTAGGTTCATTTAGAAAAGCGGCTCAGAAGCTACTTTTTTTTTTTTTTTTTATTAATGATTGATTCTTGGTTGATTTACCTCTAAGGGGAAATATTTCATTTAGAACAACAAACTGAAGTACGATAGGAAGGTGATGTAAGTAGACTGTCGGTGAAAAGGCAGTTAAAATGTCGACTGTCACTAGAAAAAAATCGTAAAGAGTTCCGCGAAACCCAGTGTCTCGCCTACTTTTGGTGTTAATTGCAAGCTCAACAAAAATGAGGAAAAAAATAATAAAAGTATTCCTCTTGATACTATCCTTTGATTGTAAGAAGCTTCAGTCCCAGTTTGGTAAAATTCAGGATAGTTTATGAATCTAATGAATATATTTTTAAAACTTTAACTGCAGACTGTATCTAATGTTAATTGGAAAAAAAAACTATATCATTTATAAGTAAAATACGGAAAAAAACAGGTACTATTAGTTACATAGTGTGCTAGTGACCTAATACGGTATATATGGGGTCAGTAAATTCCATATGGGGTGAGAGCGAAGCTCGAATCCCCATATGGAATTTACTGACCCCATATATACCGTATTACATCACTAGCACACTATGTAACGAATTTATCTTACCGACTATCTGAACGTGTGAAATTAAGACTAACTGATTCTAAAAATGAGCAAGTCTTCAATACTGTTAGCATTAAGAAAATACTTCCATTGATCCTACAAAAACAGATTCTCACAATAACGACTTGTAAGGTTTAAATGTGTTTTATGAATTTATTTCAATCTTAATCATCAATTTCTTCGTCTGTTGGAACTTTTAAGATTTTTTCTCAGTACCGTTTTGTTTTTATATAAAGGACATAACACCATTACTAACCGTGTATGAAATAAGCCCCGCCCCCTTCTTACCTTATATGGAATATAAAGGGACGTAACTCCACTACTAACCGTGTATGAGATAAGCCCCGCCTCCCTACTAACCTAATATTAAATATACACGGTTTGCACGCGGACGCTTTTAACCAATCATATTCCTGGAAATGTATAGGAGGTAAGATAAAAAAAGTTACCAAATTTCCTTCTAGATACTAGCTTTTGATCATAAACTTCTGTGCAAGTTTGGTACAAATCTAGGACAGTTTAAGAACGTTGTTAAAATTTTAAAACCTTTAACTACAGAGTGAATGTAAAGTTTCCTGGCAAAAAAAAACCAAGTTCATTTATGAGTAAAATACGGAAAACCGGATTTCTTTTTTTTCGTAATTTACTTCTAGATACTATCTTATGATCATAAACAAGCTACTATTCAAATTTGGAAAAAATCCAGGACAGTTTAAGAAAATTGTTCAAATTTTAAAACCTTTAATCACAAAGTGAATGTAAAGTTTCCTGGCAGAAAAAAACTAAGTCCATTTATAAGTAAAATACGGAAAACCGGATTTCTTTTTTTTCGTAATTTACTTCTAGATACTATCTTATGATCATAAACAATCTTATGATCAAGTTTGGTACAAATCCAGGATAGTTTAAGAAAGTTATTAAAATTTCAAAAACTTTAACCACAGAGACCACAGAGTGAAGATTTGTTGACGCCGCCGTCGCCGCTGAAAACGCCGACGACGTCGACGGAATGTAGGATCACTAGGTCCCGCTTTTTCGACAAAAATTAGGATGTAATGGATAAGGTAGCAATACACAGTTAGGAAAAAAACTTTAAATTGACACTCATAATTTTTAAACACCCTCTTTCTCCTCCTGTATAACAAAGCTTTATATGTGTGTCATGCATGTATATACTTATAGAAAGAGAATCTTTCATAGATTTGATTTCTAATGGTCATAAGGGTGAAATATAATCCCTCTTGGGTGTAACCATGGCAACAATCTGCATTTCTTAGATACAAAATATAGCAAAAAAGGGGGTGAACATGTCACAAAAGTCTCCGAAATTTGGTCTAAAGGAAAATTTCAATCAATTACAGTAATACCTTTCCTGAATCCATAGGTTTATATCTATCAAGTGGTCCCAAAAAATCATATGCTTATCTGCTCGTTTTTCCATAAAATTGAATTGAAAAGATCGAGCGCAAAATCTTTGTTGATAAACACTACAATAATGTATGGACCTATGAACGGTACGGATAGGAAAATACGGACTGTCAATCATATAAATGGCCTATAAAACATGTTAAAAACAATCTTAATGTTCATATATAACCCACTAAGAAGGCTATATTATTCTTCAATTATCTAAAAATCAATTTTATTGTACAAAAACTTTCATATTTAAAAAATAATGCGAAACTAAACTTTTAACTGTGTATTGCTACCTAAGGACAGAAATTTGGCCTTAAAACAGGCCACCTACGTAATTGTTGCAAGTCATCGGATTTAATGTCCTGATTGTGACCGTTCGTGGCTGCAGACTTCATACATCTCCCAAAGTCAAGCGGACGCCTCAATTTAGAAATGATTTTACTATCAGTCGGTAGACCAGTAATTACCATATTAGCATTCCCGAGACGCACTTTGGGATTAACCATTTCTCTCTTTAGTTATGGTGATGTTTGTTCGTTATTTTTCTTCTTTAGATATGATCCTGGCTCTTATCAAATTGATTTGGTCATTATTTGTCAGTTTGATTTGGTTTATAGTAATTGAAAAATGAAATCATGATATATTTCCCCCTTATAAGACTGCTTGACTGTTTTTGGTTTTATATTCAAGCCATATCATGTTTTACCTTTCATGTTCTAGAGAAAGGGAAATCCTTATCTTTGAGAAATTTGCATTGGCTCATTATCTAACTAAGAGATGGGCAGATAATAATCATCAGTGTCAAACACTTGTACAGTAAGGAAATGAAATTAATAATCATAAAAATAAGGAATAGCAAGGAACTTGTAACTATGTATTTTTTTCCGGTGTACTCGTTTTCTCTAGTGCCTGTAGAATGAATGCGAACTGAATTATTTTTAACCGGGTTAACACAAATACGAATAACGGCATAATTCTTGATATAAGTCGAATATGACTCTAGCAAAAACGTCTATATATGAAAATGAAATGGAATAAAATAAATATGTTTCTCGATGAAGACTTCAAAAAGAAATGTGGTCACTTTGGTCTTCTTCCGACCTGCAGAAAATCCTTTAAATGTGGGACGACTGTTTTGATTTACGAGATTTATATGTATTGAACGTAAAGCAAAAAATCAATAGACATATCAATCTATCGGTTGTTTTTGTGTTAATTGGGGTGATATATTGAATAAAAGACCAAAGGATCTGGATGTTAAGTTTGCTAGTTAGCAACCTTGTTTATAAATAATTTGTGTATAATCCAGCTATTTCGTATTCTAAATATTGCAGTTTTGAATTTTGATTATTATTTTTCATTTGCCTTTATTATTTATCTTATGGTTGTGGCCTACTATCTATTTCTTGCATTCAGATAAATAGTAAATCATTCAACTTATCCAAATACCGGTTTCCTGGAACTCGGAGGCAGGCTTCATCTTGCCCCTTAACAAAAACTACAACTTTATTAGTGAGTGTTTCTGCTTAATAAGGAAAACTGTTGTTAATGGTTATCAAATATATAACTTTGAAAAGAATCGTACTGATTACGATAACCAATACACTGAACATGGTATCGTCATGAGGCTAGGCTTTTAAATCAACAACATGTTTTTAATACAGCAAACGGTTCACATTGCATTGGGTGATAATTGTGCACCATCAATGCAATATTCCTGACTTGGTAAAAGACATTTTAGGAAAAAAAAGTTTGGTTGAACATGGTTGTATGGCTAGTCAAACTTTCCGCTTATATAACAATGTTGAAAATACCGCTTAAGGATATGTACTTCGGTGAGGTTTCGGAATAAGTATCAAGTGTTTTGATATGTGATGCAAGGTAAAATATTTTGCCCCATAACACCTATTTATATTTGAACATAAGACTAAATAGAACATAACAGGTCATTTGACTTGATTTTCTTTCTTTTGATTTGAAAACTAAAATAGTACTAATGCAAATATAAGGTAAAAGTCCCAGTCAGCCTTTTCCCGCCATATTTTATAAATCAAATATCTGGAAAAGGAGCTTCATGACCTATCAATATTTTTAGCTTATTTTGATCCCCAACTAATACTCTTCCATCAGAATCCAGTATCAATTTTGAATTCTTAATTTGTTTAATTTCACCTTAGATCACCTAAGTACATCATAAGAGGACATTAATACATTACATAAAAAAATCAAATAAATGCAAGAATATTTAGGACAGAGAATTACATAAATAAATAACATTATAAAAAGAATATTTCAATACGTAAAACACAAAAACTTATGTACAACAGCATAATGCGTTACACGAATGTATCAACGCCTAAAATGTGACATTACAGGTATTTGTAAAGAATTACAATATAACATTGGGATTCAGTTTGTAATTGTGCTTTTTGATGGTTGATTTCAATGTCAGACATTGGTCATGTATAATAACCTCCCTTGTCACTATCTTAACAACGTCAGACATTGGTCATGTATAATTATCTCCCTTGTCACAATCTTTACAATGTCAGACATTGGTCGTGTATAAGTATCTCCCTTGTCACAATTTTTACAATGTCAGACATTGATCATGTATATTTATCTCCCTTGTCACAATCTTTATAATGTCAGACATTGGTCATGTATAATCATCTCCTTGTCACAACCTTTTCAATGTCAGACATTGGTCATGTATAATTATCTCCCTTGTCACAATTTTTACAATGTCAGACATTGATCATGTATAATTATCTCCCTTGTCACAATCTTCACAATGTCAGACATTGGTCATGTATAATTATCTCCCTTGTCACAATCTTTACAATGTCAGACATTGGTGATGTATAATTATCTCCCTTGTCACAATCTTTACAATGTCAGACATTGGTCATGTATAATTATCTCCCTTGTCACAATTTTTACAATGTCAGACATTGATCATGTATAATTATCTCCCTTGTCACAATTTTTACAATGTCAGACATTGATCATGTATAATTATCTCACTTGTCACAATCCTTAAAATGTCAGACATGTGTCATGTATAATTATCTCCCTTGTCACAATCTTTACAATGTCAGACATTGGTCGTGTATAAGTATCTCCCTTGTCACAATCCTTAAAATGTCAGACATTGGTCATGTATAATTAGCTCCCTTGTCACAATCTTTACAATGTCAGACATTGGTCATGTATAATTATCTTCCTGGTCACAATCTTTACAATGTCAGACATTGGTCATGTATAATTATCTTCCTGGTCACAATCTTTACAATGTCAAACATTGGTCATGTATAATTATCTTCCTTGTCACAACCTTTTCAATGTCAGACATTGATCATGTATAATTATCTCACTTGTCACAATCCTTAAAATGTCAGACATTGGTCATGTATAATTATCTCCCTTGTCACAATCTTTACAATGTCAGACATTGGTCGTGTAGAAGTATCTCCCTTGTCACAATCTTTACAATGTCAGACATTTGCCATGTATAATTATCTCCCTTGTCACAATCTTTACAATGTCAGACAATGGTCATGTATAATTATCTCCCTTGTCACAATCTTTACAATGTCAGATATTGACCATGTAGAAGTATCTCCCTTGTCACAATCTTTACAATGTCAGATATTGACCATGTAGAAGTAATCTTTACAATGTCAGATATTGACCATGTAGAAGTATCTCCCTTGTCACAATCTTTACAATGTCAGATATTGACCATGTAGAAGTATCTCCCTTGTCACAATCTTTACAATGTCAGATATTGATCATGTAGAAGTATCTCCCTTGTCACAATCTTTACAATGTCAGATATTGATCATGTAGAAGTATCTCCCTTGTCACAATCTTTACAATGTCAGATATTGATCATGTAGAAGTATCTCCCTTGTCACAATCTTTACAATGTCAGATATTGACCATGTAGAAGTATCTCCCTTGTCACAATCTTTACAATGTCAGATATTGATCATGTAGAAGTATCTCCCTTGTCACAATCTTTACAATGTCAGACATTGGTCGTGTAGAAGTATCCCCCTTGTCACAATCTTTACAATGTCAGATATTGATCATGTAGAAGTATCTCCCTTGTCACAATCTTTACAATGTCAGATATTGACCATGTAGAAGTATCTCCCTTGTCACAATCTTTACAATGTCAGATATTGACCATGTAGAAGTATCTCCCTTGTCACAATCTTTAAAAAGCTCAATTTTCTTTATTAATATCTGTACAAAGTCAAGGATATAACTGCTGTTTTACTCTCTCTTGTTTCATTTAGATAATAAACAGCTGCGCCATGAGCGCATGATACCCTCGACGTCTTGTGTGGAAGTTTTATGCAATAATCATTAATAGTTTCTGAGAAAGTTTTAAGCAATTACCATTTATTGCTTTTGAGACACGGCGGGACATGTGAAACCCCCCACCCTGGTTTTTTTTTACAAATATCACTAAAATAAAATTTTGAATCAAACCAAAAAGTATACAGATCTTTAGATTAATATAACAAAGAAGTGTGTACAGTTTCAAGCAATAATCATAAATTGTTTTTGAGATACGGCGCGACATGTAAAAAAAACCTCCCCTTTTTTACAAAATACTCAATAACTCAAAAATAAAATTTTGAGTCATCACCAAAAAGTATACAGATCTTTAGATTAATATAAAAAAGAAGTGTGTAAAGTTTTAAGCAATAATCATAAATCGTTTTTGAGATACGGCACGACATGTAAAAACCCCCTCCCCTTTTTTACAAAATACTCAATAACTCAAAAATGAAATTTTGAATCATCACCAAAAAGTATACAGATCTTTAGATTAATATAACAAAGAAGTGTGTAAAGTTTTAAGCAATAATCATAAATCGTTTTTGAGATACGGCGCGACATGTCAAAAAACCTCCCCCTTTATTACAAAATACTCATTAACTCAAAAATGAAATTTTGAATCATCACCAAAAAGTATACAGATATTAAGATTAATATGACTAAGAAGTGTGTAAAGTTTTAAGCAATAATCAAGAATCGTTTTTGAGATACAGTGCGACATGTGAAAAAAAAACACCCCCCTGTTTTAGTTTCAAAGTGCTGTAACTCAAAAAGTTTAAATCTTATTTTCACCAAAAAGTATACAGATCATTTGACCATCATAAAAAACAACTATATTAGGTTTCATGAAATTTGGATAAGTCGTTCTCAAGTTACGGTGCGACATGTTTACGCCGGACAGACAGACGGACAGACGGACACCGGACATTTGTATACCATAATACGTCCCGTCAAAATTTTGACGGGCGTATAAAAACCAGTGTGCTTGTTAGAGTTTGTTGATTTTCTTTGGTCATATAATTATCTCCCTTGCCATAATCTTAAAGATAATGTCTCCTTTGTAACAATTCTAAATATGTCTGAGACATAAGTCATTGTATGATTTACACTTTTGCCTATTACTTTTTCAAAGTGGAATCAATTATACAGGATTAAATAGGTAATGTTAAGAAAGTAGTTCTAGCAACATAATATTTCAAATGCAAACCAAGGAAAAAACCCACAGGGTATAACATTTAATTGTTGCAAATATTCAAATCATTTAAAGAATTGAATTTGATATTCACCTCCCTTGTCATAATATCTACAAATCATTTTGTAGTTATTGATAAACACAATCCATTTTAATTAAAGCTGTCCCTTAATATTTAGGAAATAATCATCTATGTATAAATAAGAAAATGTGGTATAATTGCCAAAGAGACAACTCTCCACCAGAGACCAATTGACAAAGCAGTTTTCCACTAAAGGCCTTTAACAATGAGCAAAAACAATACCACAAAGTATACTGTAAAAGGTATTGAAATGAAAATGTAAAACAATTAAAATTAAAAACAAATATGATTTACAGCAACAAACAACAAACACTGAATTACAGGCTCCTAACATGGGACAGGCACATACAAAATATGGTGGGTTTCACCTTCAAACTGATAAGATAAAATATGGTCTTGTAGGCAAACAAAAGACAAATCTAAATATTCATATCACATTTTAATAAACCAATCATTAACTGATAAAATGTCTACTAACAACATCATCAAAACTGTTCACGTTTATACTTTTGTTTTACTGACAAGTATTTTACACAAACATGATATATAGATAATTACAACGGAAACTGAACAAACTAAGTATAATTTGATCAGATTCTCACACTGATTATACAAAAGTTCTGATAAATTAAAAACAGATATTTAGTAACACATAATATCACTGTGTGTTATAATGAAGAGTTACTGCAGAAATATTGGTGACAATTGACCTTAGTAGGATATCATTCTTATTCATACCAGAATCAATATTCATCAATTTTCAGGCAATAAGTCTAAATTTTCGTTTCTTCTTGGTATGCTATCCCTTCAAATGAAATCTTTCTTAGTTTGCTTTCCGTTCAAATAAAGAAAAAAACCTTTCTAAATTTCTGGATTTACTTTAATAACTACTGTCAAAAACACATGATCTTTATATTTTTTTTAAATAACCTGTTATTTTACAACAAAATATCATGTAATTGATAATGAGCATCGGTGAATCTCAGAATTACTTTGAATGTATGCACTATGCAGAGTAATTATAGTTCACACAGTCAAGGGAACTTCTAACATCTCAGATGGAAAACAGATTTAAAATGTCCACAGCTCACAAGAGAAAACAAAAGAAACATTAAAAAATCCCATGAACAACAAAATTACACAACAGTTTTAAGTGAAAGTCCAAATGACAGAGTTCAAATAAAAAAAGGAAAAACAAAAAATAATCAACATATAAGGGTAGATAATGAGTTCATGTAGCATCAAAAAGGGAAGATAATTCATGTCCAACATCAGTCTACAGACAAATTTTGTTTAGCATATATCATTTTATTGGATCATTTAAATATAAATTTCTTACCTAATGCAAAAAAAATCAACAGCAAAAAAAAATGTTGTTTTTTGAGAATGCCCTCAGAACAAAACATGTCATCAGCTTAAATTTGCTGTTCAAAAAGACATGTTCTAGAAATATATGAATACTTTCAAGGAAACAAAATGAGATTCATTAACTTATATTAAACAGCATTCTCCTTCCATATACTTGCAAAGTCAAGAACTATTAACTATTTTTATTCTGATTCAAAATTTATATTTTAACTGGCTGATGTGATGCATATTCTTATTTGCATGCCTACCATACCTTATCTTTCCAACATGTTAGCTAAAACACAGGATGTATTTGTTTTGCTTAAAAATCAATCAATTATCTGACAGATTTGTTTAATATCATATTCTTCAGGTAAGAATTCTTTCTTTAATTGTCATGTTACAATTAAATTCAGTAGAATTCTAGATAAAAATTGATATTCATAGAATAGCACTTTATTATAACTTTCTAAGATTATAATTTCTTGATACAACTGTCATAATTGTAAATCTAACTAATAAAATAAACAATACAGTCCAGATATTCAAGAACTTACTTATTTCATAATTATAAATAGTACAAATAATTACTTCAAACATAACAATACTGTAACTGCTAAAAATGTGTCCATCTGTCAAGAATAAATATTTTAGACTTCTTAATTACAAATGTTCTTTAATATACAGACCAATCTATTTTATTGTCAGTTGACCAGAATTTTCAATACATTAACGTTCACTATAAAATGATGAAAATCAATTCAAGTCTGATGTCCATTTTGTTCCATTTTACACAAACAGCACTTTTATATCATGATATTCTTAACAGCACTGTCAACACTAAAATTTAAAATCCCTAGGTATAACACAGCTATAATAACATGGTCTCTGGACGTTCCATGAATTTCCTAAACTCTGCTAGCCATTGTGCTCCGACTGCCCCGTCCACAACTCGATGGTCACAACTTAATGTCACAGACATCATATTGGCTGAGCTGTAACTGAAATATATAACAGAGAAATTTTGTTTTAAGATTAAATGATTGCTGGTTTTTAATGTTATATTTAGCACTCTTAGCTTCATTAAGTTGTTTTTTTATTGGTGAAGAGGCAGAGTTCCCATTAGGAACCAATGTATTTTGACAGTAAAATGTTGAATCCTAAGAATAACATGTAAGATCCAAGTAATATGCACCCTGCCATGATGTATTAAGACTGATATTATAAACCATGATTTATTTTTAAAGAATACTGTCCACAGCCCATTACAGATATTCAAGAATTGTACTGAACATTTGCTTCATTCATTTTTCAAAAAATTATGTGACAAAACATTGTTTATTTGAAATAACTTTTAATTCTGAAGATTTCTGAAATTTTCCTGTACATCGGGCCCAGAAGCAACTATTTTATCATAAATGTACTTTGCCTCCTTCCCAAAAGTGCAATGAAAATCTATGTTTCCTACAATGGCCTAATTTTCTCACTCTCTCACTGGGGTCTATATATAGTGGGCTCTTTAAAATAGTTTCTACAGAGTAACCTACCCTTTATCACTGTCTTCGTCTACCACTAGTCTTTTCTCTGCACCACCTATTGCTAAAATACAGGCCTGAAAATAAATAATATCTTATTATTTTAAAATTTCTAGAAGTGAATTCTAATATACATTGACCTATATATTTTCAACCAGTATAATTATAGAATATCTACCTTGAGGGCAAACACATTGATAAACAAAATTGGCTGTCCAGCTTTACACCATCTTATTTATACAACCAGATAAATTCAATTGTTGATAGTAAAAACCACATTATATGTAGGGTCAACTTCAAATACAATATAGTCATCTCTTTTCTAATGTTATTTATAAAATTATATGTGGGTAAAATGGAACAGCCAAAACAAAATCTTCTAGAGATGTCTTTCATTGTTGACAAATTACTGTTTATGTCATATAAGAATTAAAATGGCAGCCATGAATTGTTTCTTAGGTAATTACTCATTTCTAAAAAACTGTGATAAGCTTCATTCATTATGCAATATGGACCATAATTTGCTATTGGGCTCCGTTTCCTATAACTATAGAAAAGTGATAAAATTTGAATTACTGTGAGAAAAGTTGTAACTACATCTAAAGATGCCATTATTTTTATTAACATACAAGTGTATGCTACTCTTCCCTAGAAAAAAAATTGAAATATACGAATTTCAAAGATTCTACAACCGTATTTTTGTGTCGTTTCTCGCGTTACTTTTTGCTTCCGAAGAGCATAACGCTGACTGATTTATAGATAATCGTCACCGGCAAATTCGTAACTTTTGCTTTCAAATAACAAAGAACATAGACCAATAAGAATAGTGAGAAGAAAATGCCGCGAACTATAAGTATTTATGTAGCAGATATAAGAACAGTGGCGTGATTTTTGTGTCCGATTTCGTAACGCAAATTTTAGATGATGTAATCTGCTTTGTTGTAATAGAATTCTTAAAAACAATATGCAAATATGAACTCTCGCGAGATGTTCAAACAGGTAAATCAGAGATGATTTACATTCTTGTTTTGATCTTCGTAATAATTAAGTAAGAAAATGACATTATCGTTATGCGTTACATTTCACACGATACAGAAGTCCAGTTATTTATTAAAATTGTTTTTGTCCTTAAGTTCTAATCATTTCTGGTCATACGTGAAACATGTGACTAACATGTGATCAGGCCCTTACAGCCGGACATACGATATACTAGTTCTAAACATTGTTTTTGTTTCCAACGGGATGTTAGCAAACATAATCTGTAGACTTGTTTCGACTTGTTTAAAAAAGGAAAATACAATTTTCAAAGAGATTGCGCCAGGGGTCTATTACTATTCCTATGTGCATAATGTTACATACGATCTTGTGTGAAAATAAATGCCCAATGACTTGACAAAATCGATTTCAAATTTGACTGACGTTTAAACACACTACGTTTCCCAATAACGATGTAAAGGGTCCTTGGAAAATTCAATCGAAATTACGTCTCTTATCATGGTGCCGATGTTCGTTGGATTGATTTTGCTTCAGCAGTAAATATTACTGGATATTTTAGGTGAATAAAGATAATTAAATGAAAAATGCATGTTAATATACCGTTACACTAGGAATGTACAAAGTTGGTAACTTTGTCACAATTTTTAATTATTTTTTTTTATTCATGTTCTGCAAACACTTTTCAGAAACGCAATAAACTTGTCAAAGGAAAAGTAAACTTTTACCAGGCATGACTTGAAAGGAAGTACTTTATTGATTTAAGCCCACTAAAGTAGGTTAAAATGTGGAAACCATGTAGATGGTGTACAGGTCACAAATATCACATGGTGCCTATTTTAAAGATTTTAATTCCAAGTTAAAAGTTTTTTTCTTTACTGGATTTAAAGAATTTTACATTGCCAATGATTTGGAATAAATTTTATATAACTGGAATTTCAAAACCAAATATAAATATATTTTTTTGGCCAAAACATCAAGATACAACGATTATGGTATCCTGTATCAATGAAGAAAATATGGAAAATTCTGAATAAATTGTCCTAATTGTTTTCAAAACAAGCACATATTTAGAAGTTTTATAATACTGTTACATTTAAGATGGATTTTAAGAAAAAGTATACTGTTCAGATTATTTTAAGCAGATTTTGCAATAAAATAAAACTAAAAAAAATGCTTTCGGTTTCTTATGGTTTCCTGTCACGTTTAAAAAAACTTTAATATAACATTGAAAATAGATTTTAAATATTAACATGAAGCAAGTAACACTAGTAATGGTGTTTATTTATGCCTTTTGAATTATATTGTGCAAAATAAAGAAAATAAAGATTGGTTTCCTGTTTGGTTTCCGGTCACGTAAACGGTGAATCAAAATGTATTGATTTTTTCTCGAAAAACTCAATTGTTCCATTCATACTATTCTAACACCAACACAACCCACAAAATAAAAGTTAAAATTTTAGAACTTATAAAAAAGGATACAAAAAGAAACCAAAGGCCGAATACCAAATTATGGTCCATATGTATTCTTCATAAAATAAATCACTTTAATAAGATGTATGTTATACAAAAAGAGTTATTTTGATAAATCACAGGTAAGTTAAAAAGATGTTTGTTGCAATTTATGTTTTCTGTAATGTAAACCATGTGAAGCCATGTGACCTGTTTCCCCCCATTATACCCCAAAAGATTTAAATTGTTTAAAATCACCATTCAATCTAATTTTTCCTTCTGAACAATACTTTCACTCTTTCCTTTCATCTTGAAATTCACCTATCTTACAATAAGGTATTTCAATGCAATAATTTTTCTCACATGTCACAAAAAACAAACCAATTGATGGTTTAAAATAAATACAAGCTTGAAATTTAAAAATCAATCTTGAATTATGACTATACCTGAGGGGGGTTGATGACTGCAGAAAATGATTTAATACCAAACATTCCTAAGTTAGAGATTGTGAATGTTCCTCCCTGAAAATAAAATAGAAGAGATATACATATAACATAAACATGAGCTGCTTCCGATAGAAATCAACCTTATCCTATAGTTGTTAATTTCTATGTCATTTGGTATTTTGTGGAGAGTTTTCTCATTGGCATTATACCACATCTTCTTTTTTCACTTATGCATATCAACATCAATACATCTGCTAACCTATATATCAGTTTTGAAAAAAAAAATCAACAGAAAATCTGAGACTGTTTGCAAGTTGAATTGTTAATCGAATACTACAAAATCGACCATATTTCATCTTTTATTTCATCGTTTTTTTAATGAATGTTCCAAAATCAATCAGTCTTATACATTTACATTTTTACTAACACTTGCATAAGGTTGATTTCTGACACAGCTCATATATCACATTTAAGGTGGTACCTAACACTACAGGGAGATAACTCTGTAAAATCAGCTAAATGTTTTAATTACGTTGTTTTGATTATGGACTATTAAGCTTCTCGATGATCAAAATAAGTGCTTGTCAAACTGCTATATAACCAGTGTAATTTTTCTAATAAAACAGTTGGTTCAAACTTTTTGAAATTTCTATATTTTTGTCAAAGGGTCAAAGTAAATACTTTGTCAAAATTTTATGAAAATTAAACGAGACAAATTAATTTTAGTTAAGGTGTTGGGTACCACCTTAATAGTAGAATAACAAGAATGTGTCCATAGTACACGGATGCCCCACTCGCACTATCATTTTCTATGTTCAGTGGACTGTGAAATTGGGGTCAAAACTTTAATTTGGAATTAAAATTAGAAAGATCATATCATAGGGAACATGTGTACTAAGTTTCAAGTTGATGTAACTTTAACTTCATCAAAAACTACCTTGACCAAAAACTTTAACCTGAACTTCACACTATCATTTTCTATGTTCAGTGGACCATGAAATTGGGGTCAAAACTATAATTTGGCATAAAAAATTAGGAAGATCATATCATGGGGGAACATGTGTACTAAGTTTCAAGCTGATTGGACTTCAACTTCTTCAAAAACTACCTTGACCAAAAACTTTAACCTGAAGCGAACGGACGCACAGACGAATGAACGCACGAATGGAGGCACAGACCAGAAAACATAATGCCCCTCTACTATCGTAGGTGGGGCATGAAAATAATAAGTTCATGTTATACTTTATGATCATTTTATATTTCTCAATATAACATCTGCCAAAAATATATTTACAATTATAATATACAGCCTGAAATTAAAGAATTAATTGTGATTTATACCAAGAAATAATATACTTATTCACTGTACATTATATATGTAATATAACTGTTAATACTTATATTATTTGATTACTTTTTACTGAGCTTTCCCACTGGAAATTCAGTAACTAATAACAGGGATACACAGCTAATACTGTCAATCAAGTAAATTGTGAAAAAAGCAGATATCACATAAAAGTCAATTACTTTAAAAAAAAAAAAAAAAAAAAAATATTATATACAGACACCTTTCATTTGAGCTGTGTCTGTTAGAAATCGACCTTATGCAAACAAAAATCAATACCTCTGTTAACCTATTATGGGTTGAAATAATTTCTACGGAAAACCTGTAGTTGTTCCAAAGGTAGGTTTTCATAAGAAGACAACCCTTTACAAGGACCAAAATGCATCTTTTATATCTTTATTATTCCAAAATCGATCAAAGTCTTATACATATATCTGTATACATGAACTTGCATTAGGTCGATTACTATCCAACGCAGCTCATATGTTCCAATAGAGATTATAACCATTCTATAACATTAAAAATACCTGATATTCATGAGGCTGTAGTTTTCCTTCTTTTGCTTTTGTTGCTAAAGCTAAAACATCCTGGCTAATTTGTGATAGTCCCTGAAAAAAACATTAAAAAGTTATTTTCGACATCATACTTAGTATTTTCTTACAAAAACTATATGGTTGGTTAAAGCAAAGCAAACTTTCGGTTCATTTAATAGTATATATGTGGTCACTACCATTTTATACATTTTACTTCAAGAACTCCTGGTGCATGATTAAGTTGTCTACTTTGAATCAAGCTGTACATATAACTTAAAACCAAATATCCATTGAGAAAGGATTGTAAGAACTGAACTTACATCAGAGTTATTAAACTAGCTGTCTTCTATTACCCACTTTGATATCTGCCCTACAAACTACAATAGTTAATAAACAATTTATCTACTGTTACCCACCATGATATCATAAGAGTAAATGAACCAGTTGTCTACTGTTACCCACCTTGATATCTGCCCGTGATACTATAGGTGTTATTAAACCAGTTGTCTACTGTTACCCACCTTGATATCTGCCCGTGATACTATAGGTGTTATTAAACCAGTTGTCTACTGTTACCCACCTTGATATCTGCCCTTGATACTATAGGTGTTATTAAACCAGTTGTATACTGTTACCCACCTTGATATCTGCCCGTGATACCAATCATACCATAGGTGTTATTAAACCAGTTGTCTACTGTTACCCACCTTGATATCTGCCTGTGATACTATAGGTGTTATTAAACCAGTTGTCTACTGTTACCCACCTTGATATCTGCCCGTGATACTATAGGTGTTATTAAACCAGTTGTCTACTGTTACCTAACCTTGATATCTGCCCTTGATACTATAGGTGTTATTAAACCAGTTGTCTACTGTTACCCACCTTGATATCTGCCCGTGATACTATAGGTGTTATTAAACCAGTTGTCTACTGTTACCCACCTTGACATCTGCCCGTGATACTATAGGTGTTATTAAACCAGTTGTCTACTGTTACCCACCTTGACATCTGCCCGTGATACTATAGGTGTTATTAAACCAGTTGTCTACTGTTACCCACCTTGACATCTGCTCTTGATACTATAGGTGTTATTAAACCAGTTGTCTACTGTTACCCACCTTGACATCTGCCCGTGATACTATAGGTGTTATTAAACCAGTTGTCTACTGTTACCCACCTTGACATCTGCCCGTGATACTATAGGTGTTATTAAACCAGTTGTCTACTGTTACCCACCTTGATATCTGCCCGTGATACTATACGTGTTATTAAACCAGTTGTCTACTGTTACCCACCTTGACATCTGCCCTTGATACTATAGGTGTTATTAAACCAGTTGTCTACTGTTACCCACCTTGATATCTGCCCTTGATACTATAGGTGTTATTAAACCTGCTGTCTGTTACCCACCTTGACATCTGCCCGTGATACTATAGGTGTTATTAAACCAGTTGTCTACTGTTACCCACCTTGACATCTGCCCGTGATACTATAGGTGTTATTAAACCAGTTGTCTACTGTTACCCACCTTGACATCTGCCCTTGATACTATAGGTGTTATTAAACCAGTTGTCTACTGTTACCCACCTTGACATCTGCCCGTGATACTATAGGTGTTATTAAACCAGTTGTCTACTGTTACCCACCTTGACATCTGCCCGTGATACTATAGGTGTTATTAAACCAGTTGTCTACTGTTACCCACCTTGATATCTGCCCGTGATACTATAAGTGTTATTAAACCAGTTGTCTACTGTTACCCACCTTGACATCTGCCCGTGATACTATAGGTGTTATTAAACCAGTTGTCTACTGTTACCCACCTTGACATCTGCCCGTGATACTATACGTGTTATTAAACCAGTTGTCTACTGTTACCCACCTTGACATCTGCCCTTGATACTATAGGTGTTATTAAACCAGTTGTCTACTGTTACCCACCTTGATATCTGCCCTTGATACTATAGGTGTTATTAAACCTGCTGTTTACTGTTACCCACCTTGATATCTGCCCGTGATACTATAGGTGTTATTAAACCAGTTGTCTACTGTTACCCACCTTGATATCTGCCCGTGATACTATTGGTGTTATTAAACCTGCTGGCGTTGCTACTGCTACATTTACATCTACTATATTATATCTGAAAGAATAAAACATAATCCTATATGTATGTATCTTTTCCAGAGGGACATAAACGTTGTACATCATCACATAATCAATCTATATATATAGTTATAAAGCAGATTGAAATTGCTGTCAAAACTTTACATACAATCTATTAGACTATTAATGATACATAATAATGATCATGAGCTTTGAGACCACAGCTTCATTGAAAACTTGCTTCATTAAATCTTAAACCATATAAAAGGCACAAACAGAAGGGATGAAATGCAGACCAAAAAACACAAAGCTCTAATCTTTCTAAGGTGGGCATAAAGATAAAAAAAAAATACACTGCTTCTCAATTCATATGTTCCTTATGAGGTCATCTGAGTTGTATTTATTTCCCTTGGCTGCTTTTCTAAATTACTTGCCATTTGAAATATGGAATACAAGCAAGTCTGAGACAACTCTCCATCCAAGTCACATTTGTAAAAGTAACCCATTATAGGTCAAAGTACTGTCTTCAACAGGGTGCCTTGGTTTTTATATGAACAGCAAGCTTTAAATGGCCTCAAAAATGACTAGTGTAACACTGTTCAAATGGGAAACACAATTGTCTAATCTATATTAAAATGAGAAACACCCCTGAATTAAATCAACAAATGTCAACTTCTGAACACCAGACTGCTAACCTAGGATAGGTGCAAACAAATGCAGCGGGCCATTTAAAATACTTACTGTCGTATTGAGTCGTCCATCCACGATGAGTTGGCCTCTGGAATCTTTTTACACGATAATGCTGATGCTTTTATGATGAAATCATTAACAGATAATTTTATGTTGTCTTTTGATAAAATCTCATTCAGTTCTTTACGTAATCTGATAAAAAGAAAACGTACAAAATTTAGATATAAACAAGAATATCTATGGTTGATTGATTTTTGGTGCTAAACACCACTTTCGATTCTCTTAGCTATATTATTATGGCAAGTGTTTATTGATAGAAGAAGCTTAGAATTAACTTGCACCCTATGGCAAGAAATCCCTAACCAAAACCTTATGGATATCCTTTGATTTAAAACAACAATAATTTTAATAGGACCTAAAGAAATGATCTTTTCTGCATTTTTGTATTTTTAAGCATAAGTGTTCATAAGTGTCTAATTAATTGCGTTCCTGTAGATCATATTCTACCTTTAAAGCAGGTTATTTTTATACTATTTATTATTTTTAAAACTTCATACTTCTTTTTTTTGTTTAAAAAAAAAAACCAAAAAGATTTACAATTAATATCATCATGTTTAAATGTTGAACACACAAAAAAAATATACAGAAAAATAAATTTGATAAAGATTATCAAATTTGCTCTATTAAGCTATCAAATAAAAGTTTTCTCAAATAAAAATAAACAATTAAAATTGGGAATTCAAAAATTAACCAATTAAAGTTTCTCCTAAAGCAGGTATGTGTTGAGTCCATAAATTATAAGTGCAATTACCTTAAAACTTTATCTACATTAACATCCACAGTTAAATAATAATGTGGAATTGTCTGTTTGGACTGCACTAATCTCTTTGCTATCACCTTTCTCATGTTGGTCAGAGGTATATCTACGAAAGCTCCCTCTGGTGCTGATATTGGAACAGATGTAGGCATGGCTGATGGTGAGAAGTTGAGTACATCATCTGCCCTGATTTCTCCTCCTGGACCAGTGCCTGCTACTTGCTATAATGTTTAAAACATATCATGTAATTTTATAAATTCTATGAGATAATCACTACAAGATAGGTTTCCTAAAATTAATAACTAGCTGTTTAAACTTTTTTTTTAGCAACATTTGTTGTCCAATCAAAGGAAACTGACACAGCAGTAATAATGATTTTTTTCACCTATTTTATATAAAAAACAAGAATGTGTCCTCAGTACACGAATGCCCCACTCGCACTATCATTTTCCATGTTCAGTGGACCGTGAAATTGGGGTAAAAACTCTAATTTGGCAATAAAATTAGAAAGATCATATCATAGGGAACATGTGTACTAAGTTTGAAGTCGATTGGACTTCAACTTCATCAAAAACTACCTTGACCAAAAACTTTAACCTGGAGTGGGACAGACGGCAAACGGACAGACAGATGGACGAATGGACGGACGGATGAATGGACGCACAGACCAGAAAACATAATGCCCCTCTACTATCGTAGGTGGGGCATAAAAATAGGCTGAAATTGTGTTTATAAATGAAATAAAAATATACATGAATATTTAATACTAAAACGATCCATGCAATACTAAAGTACATGTTGTTGTCCCTAATTATAATATATATACAATATAACAAGAAAAATCACTAGGAATTGAAATATCTGTTACTTAAAAGCTTCATACAATCAGCACAGTATGTTAACATATTAATACAAATAAATAGTTCTCTATCAGTCAGGGGACTTACTGCAAAATGTGATTTTCAAATCACTTATTTGAATAGCTAATTCGAGGTTTTGTCACAAATTGAGATTTTGTAGTTTTTTTCAAAATTTTAAAAACATAGGTTTAAATATTATCTTTAAATTAGTAAAATTAAAAAAAAAAAGAACTTTTTGCTTCTTTTAAGTAGCAAAGGAGTAGGTCCGGTAAGGACCAATTTTGGCCTCAAATTGCAGGTTCATCTGACGAAAGATTTTGACCACTTTTTAAACACTTAAGTGTCTATTTTATTTGAATTAATTAGTTTATGTGAAAGATTTTAACAGATTTAGTCATTAAAAACGATCCGATTCAGGCTCAGATATGAAAAATCTACCTAATTTGCCGAAAAATGTCACTTTTCAGATGGTTTTTGGTAAAAATGAAAGTGGCCGCATCCGTGTTCATCCTCAACCTTTATATATGTTATGTATTATTATAAAATACAACTTACATTTCAATATAAAGGATGAACACGAATGCAGCCACTTCCGTTTTACACGAAAACCGTCTAAAATTTAACTAAAATAGAATTATGAGGATTTCAGTAATTTAGCGTGATTTAATGGTGCTAGTACCGGATATATGTGCATTGTATTGTCAAAAACAGCCCATATTTATGTAGCAGAAGCATTCTACTGTCCAATAAATAACTAAAGGTTTACATTTTAACAATTTTGTAAAACTGCTATATTTTGGGGCCAAAAAAAGGTCTTAATGAACCTACTCCTTTTATGACTTTGATGCTATCATTTATCTGAAAATTCTATTTTAGTTGTAAAAATTCTATAATAATAGCTTTACATAATGAACTGATACTTTCTTAAAAGATTTTTCCCAGCAGTGGGGGTATATTTCCTGTGAAGTTCAAGGTTTCATCTTTCAGATTATGTAATAAAATTCTACTGTTCGTGATAAAAATTTCACTGTTTAGGGGTGTTGAAATTAGTAGGGGTTATTAAAAGAATGATACTTAAAGAAGTGATTTTTGGGAAGGAAATTGAGGTATGATACTTAAACAAGTGATTTTTATGTCATTATCCTAGATTCAGTACAAGGTCATCACCTGAAATGACCTGGTCATCCTAGACAACACAGATGTTGGTTCTGATAACTTTAGAAACATAATTAGTCCCTGGATCATTAGTATTCTATATTTAGAGCTACAATAAAATTAAATCACTTCTTCTAGTGATAAATTTGTACTACTTAAATAGGTGATTATTAAAGAAAGACAACTCTAACTTCCAACCTTTAAGGAAATAATGTTACTTGAATCAGTGATTTAGAAAATGACTTATTTAAGTAAGTCCCCTGATTGTCTATAAAATACTAACACTAAGATCAATGCCCTTATCAGCTGCCAATTTCTTTGCATATGGTGAGGCTATCGCTTTGCCACCAGATGGAGGCACCGTCACAGATGCTGCAGGAGGAGGGGCTGCCTTTGATGGAGCAGGAGTTGGTGGTGGAGCCACTGCCGCTGGGGATGGTTTAGGAGGGGGTGGAGGCGGAGGTGCAGCAGGCTCAGAAGCATCACTGTTAGGAAGTTGGTCGTCAGCTGCTGTTGGCTGGTAATCTTTGAATGCTGTAACATCTTCTTCATTCTCTACTATTATACAGAGTAACTGTAACAAAAAAAATCATTAGCATGTTATTTGTATATTAATTTTGTTCTTACCTTTAAGACAGAAAGGGCTGATAAAAATATGCATGGTATGGGACAAAGTGAAGGCACTTTAATATCTCAACTTACAGCTGTCAACTTAGGAGGAGTGTCAAGTACAGTGTTAATGCAAGTGAAATCTAAATTTGTTAACTTTTTTTTATAAATGCATACTCTTCACTTTTAACATTTTACATTTATTTGACGGTTTTATTTTTCTATACGAAGTGTATGTGTGTTCCTTCTGGGTCAGTAAATAAGATTATAATTCATTGTGTTTACATCTTAGTTAGCTTCTTTCATTATCTGCAATTTGCAAATGAAAAATGTTTATATGTTTTTGATTAATTTTTGTTGCATATTTTGATGAAATAAGACAACCCTTCTGTGTAGGTGAGAGCTCAAAACAAGGATTTGTTAGCCAAACCTGAAATGCATACCTTAAATTAAAAAAAAATATGCTGTTTTATTATCATTTTTAAACATCTTTAATCTTTTCTCATTGAGTTTTGTTTTTGTTTGTAACTATATGGGATAGAGAATGGAAACAGGAAAATGGACAGAGACAACAACCTGACAAAAGATTTAGAGTAGAAACAGCTAAGGATTGGTCTTCAATGCAGGAGAAAGTCCATATATATTATAGTATGCACTATATATATATATCTATAGCTAGTACCAATTTAGGACTACAAGTTCATTTTCTAAAATCAAAAAGTTCTAATACATAAATTTTTGTTCCCAAGAAAATATGGAATTCAGAAGTCAGCTTAGAATGCTCAGGACTCACTTCACCTATGAAATTTATCAATTTCTTTTACTTCAATTGACTGTATCAATATTCTCCTACCTTCCCAATGGGAACATCTTTAGACCCTGCTGGATGAAATATCTTGGCCAGGTAACCCTCCTCAGATGATTCAAACCCCATAGTGGCCTTATCTGTTTCTATTTCTGCTAATAAATCTCCCTCAGCGACCTTGTCTCCTTCCTTTTTCTGCCAGGAATTTATAGTCCCCATTTCCATGGTCGGGGATAAGGCTGGTAACGAAACCTTGGTGTGTGCTGGTAAATCGGCTGAAAAATAAACCAGATAAATTCATTTGCTTTCTTCTGTGACCTTTTCCTTTGTAGAACAAATTTAGAAACTTAGTATTAAGGTGGCTCATGGGTACAAAAATTTTAGCAAAAAATTAAACCTTTATTTTTTCATTACAAATTTTATTTATTACACTATTAGTTGTAACTTTATGATATGGTACAAAAAACAACCCAAAAAAATGATTTGGTTTTGCCCCAAATGACTTTAAAAATTGAAAAAGCTCCAAATTATCTCCCTTTGGTGCAAACATGCCATTTTTTGGCCTTAAATTTGAAATATCTTTTTTAACTCATCGGTGACCTATATTTTTTATTATTATTTTCAAATAAGCTGTACATAAACTAAATAATTGTAAAATTTAAGTGATTTCTTATATTAGGTTATTTTTTTATTTCGATATTTCCTCTTTTTCTCCTATTAGTTCAACAGAAAAAAAGGACATTAACAAAAATGTATGCTTCTTCCAGAGGCAGATTTTAGCTTAAATGAACGGTGACCCTATTTTTTTATTTCATTTTTCTTTTAAGTATATGATAAAGTTCATTTATGAAAAAATATAGCGAAATCCTATATTAGAAAAAAAAAATCATTTATACCCAGGAGCCCCCTTAAGTCTTTTTTTTAGTAAATAGTTTGGTATGTGCACTGAATAACAATCTAATGTTTCCTTTAGGTTCAAATCAAATTACTTTCTGGAGTTACTTCCCTTAATTTCCATTTTTTTAAATTTTATAATAGGCATCTTATATTAGCAATTGTTCTTTGGACTTTGGAGGAATAGTCTCATGGATATCCATACTTCCTCTTACATGTACATATTTATTGTATTAAAGATCAAATGAAAAGCATCTTAATAGCTCATATATCAAAATAATAAATAAAATAACAATATTTCAATTTAATTTTAATCAAATTCAAAATGATAAGTGAAATTATTCATAAAATTGGTGGTAAATCCATTTTTTGCCTTGATCACTATCCATAGACATTTTCTGTTTATTTTATTATAACTTTCCACAAATTCAACCATTTAAAACATGTAAATTTGAAGGACAAGAGTGCACACGCTGAAATGTCTCGCCTTCTATACTAATCATTGATATTATGTTGATAGTCTTAAGTATAAATCTAAGCTTTATTACAACTGTCGCATAAACTTTACATTAACCAAGATAACTAAACAAAGACCAATGAACCTTGAAAAAGAGGTCCAGGTCAGATGAACCATGCCAGGCAGACAGGTACAGCTAACAATGCTTCTATACAACATATATAGTTGACACATTACTTATAGTTTAAGAAAAATAGACCAAAACACAAAAACTTAACACTGTGCAATGAACCGTGAAAATGAGGTCACGGTTAAATAAAACCTGCTCGACTGACATAAAGATCATAAAAATATTTCCATACACCAAATATAGTTGACCTATGGCATATAGCATTAGATAAAAAGACCAAAACTCAAAAACTTAACTTTGACCACTGAACCATGAAAATGAGGTCAAGGTCACATGACATCTGCCCGCTAGACATGTACACTTAACAATCATTCCATACAACAAATATAGTAGACCTATTGCATATGGTATGAGAAAAACAGACCAAAACACAAAAATTTAACTATAACCACTGAACCATGAAAATGAGGTCAAGGTCAGATGACACCTGCCAGTTGGACATGTACACCTTACAGTCCTTCCATACACCGAATATACTAGCCCTATTGCTTATAGTATCTGAGATATGGACTTGACCACCAAAACTTAACCTTGTTCACTGATCCATGAAATGAGGTCGAGGTCAAGTGAAAACTGTCTGACGGGCGTGAGGACCTTGCAAGGTACGCACACATCAAATATAGTTATCCTATTACTTATAATAAGAGAGAATTCAACATTACAAAAAATTTGAACTTTTTTTTCAAGTGGTCACTGAACCATGAAAATGAGGTCAAGGACATTGGACATGTGACTGACGGAAACTTCGTAACATGAAGCATCTATATACAAAGTATGAAGCATCCAGGTCTTCCACCTTCTAAAATATAAAGCTTTTAAGAAGTGAGCTAACGCCGCCGCCGTAGCCGCCGCCGTTGCCGCCGCCGTAGCCGCCGCCGGATCACTATCCCTATGTCGAGCTTTCTGCAACAAAAGTTGCAGGCTCGACAAAAACAAAGTGACACATTATGTCACATAATCATGACAATCAATTTCAACTGATACATTGTCATGATTGTAGGTGCTATAGAAGAAAAAATCAAGATCGACACATTTTCAAAATAGAAAAGCTTTCTGCCACTAGTTGCCATAAGCTTAATCATTGTTTTGAGTATCAAAAAATGTGAGAACAAATTTCAACTAACATTTTATATTGAAAACACTTATATGAACCAAGTAGAAAACACACATATATGCACCAAGAAAAAAATAAATGATAGTGTATTTGCTATAAAATGTAAGAAAATCATACCTGAACTATAATATCGGTAGTTCTGGACCAATCTGTGAACCTGTAATAGCTGCTGCACATCTTTGGTTGTGTTGCTACAAAACAGACAAAAAATATGGAAAAAGTAAAAATATGAAGAAGCAAATTATTTTTTTATGTTGGTTTATCATCAGTTAGAATTTTCCTTCAATTATTTTTGTTTATGCAAAAATAAAAATAGTGTGTAGTTCCAGTTACATCTGGTGACAGGTCCATGTAGGAAAGTAGAGATTTTTTTTTTAAAAGTTTTATGTTTTTTTTTTTACATTGATGGAATATATATGAATTAATGTTATATATGAAAAGGTCAATTATTTTCTATCCATACTGTAAACAGTAAAAGAAAGGATTTATATAGGCTGAGCCTTTATCCAATCCCTTAGTTTTGCTGTCTCTTTACGGTAAATGGTACTATGCTACACCTGTACAAAGCAATGTCAGAAAAAATCAATGAGGGCCTGGGTGGTAAAGGTTTTTTATTCATGCAACGTTTTTAGCCTTTTTATTTCATTTGTTTTCTTGTTTCAACATTCTGTGTTTCCTCTTAGTTATTTTCTGTGTTTCGTGTCAGTACTCTTAATTTCTCATAATAGTTAATTGTCCTGCATTTCATTAAAAAGTAAACTGAGACTAATTCAAATAAAATTGAGAATGGAAATGGGTAATGTGCCAAAGAGACAACCCAACCAGTCAGCCTGGATATTGTTTTAATAATGACTTCATGGTTCAGCTAGCAAGCAAACCAAAGATATTACCTCTATCTACACACTCAATGAAATGGTCAGTGAAGTGATTTTTACTCAAGGTCTAAAGGTAATTCTCAGAAATATCTTGCATCGTTTGGAGAAAAATAAATTCAGCTAAATACTAACCATCTTACAGTGCAATTAAGTCTTTTATGGTCATATGTATGTATGTTCTTGTTTCATAAATCATGATCAGGTTTTAAAATATCCATCACGCCTGGGAACAGTATATTTAACAGGAAATGAATAAAATAGGCTTTTTAGAATAAAATATTGATGAAATCTCGGACTCCATGAGACTTCACAAGATTTATGGATTATATACATTTTTACATGTAGGTGTCTGACTGAAAAACTACAAATGTATCTGAACTGCTCAATGAACATGATGAATCTACCTAATTCTAATTGTAAATAAATACAAGTTTTTTTTCATAAAGTTGATATATTTTGTCATATAAAATGACCAAAAAATCTGATTAATATTTGTGGAAAGTATTTATGTTATTCAATTTCAATACCATTTTTTTATTTTTTGCATTCTGTACCATTTTGCATGTTCAGAGATAAGTTACAAGTTTGATACACTGGCATCACTTTAAAACTAGTTTGAAGGACATTATATTAATATATATTACTAATTATGAGTATAATAAAGAGTACGTTTTTTTAACACCAAGTCATAACTGTTTCTGTATCCATAATAATCGTATCCATTCCATTGTACCCCCCCCCCCCCTTAATAAGAGTTCTGGATCCGCCACTGGTATCTTTATTAACTCTGCCTCATAAAAAAAAACATCTACAATTAGAAAGTGTGAAGTCTCGTCAATAAATATGTTACTGATCACGCTGGCGCTGTGTCAATGTCAATATACACCTCATCACTATTTGTCCACCATTACTGGATATCACACAGGTTCCCTTTAAATTTATAGGTCATAATACAAAATATCTGACGCCACAATGGAAAAGTGATTGTTGTAAGCACCTGGGTCTGACGGAATTTAAACAATAAGGTGTATTGTAAATGTTATTGTGTCAATGTGATGCTCTTTTATGCAGGACCTTCATGACCTTGTATGTATTTTTTTTAATAATGACAGACAAATTTGTGTACAACTGTAAACATGTAAACAAGTTTATACAATTGTCATAAGAGTCAAAATCCTTTTCAAGAGAAGATAAATAATACACCTTATCGCTATTTGTCCGCCATTGCTGGAAATCACACAGGTTCCCGTAAAATTTTGACGTCATAAAACAAAATGTCTGACGCCACAATGGAAAAGTGATTGTTGTTGACGTCAAAAGTTCAAGCGGACGGGTCAGCCAGGAATAGCGATAAGGTGTATTATTTCGTGTAGAACCAGCTTTTAACGACAGTGTAGTGCGCACATCAAGCGTAGAAAGCTTTAAATCTGCTCTCACGCCCCGTCAATAAATCGGCAGCGCTCTCATACCGTTATATCAAAGCCAGTATTGGTATCGACAACGTACTCATACAGATAATAAAATAACATAACAGATCATCAGAATTCATCATGAAAGCCGAATGTGAAACATTTCTTGTCTGTACCTTGATTTTAAATAAAACTGGTTATTTTTGGTAGCAAGTGTTCTTAGATTGTTGCTGTGTTTTCTTTGTAGTCTAAGCAATACACGTGCAAGTCATGTTGGACGAAACATTTTGAAATTTGTTGTCTGCAACTTGTTGTCCAATGTCAGCAGCAATGTCACAGGTAGTTTCGTACATATTATTTGATTATTTGTTTCCGTTTTGTTTTTTTCATAAAGTTGATATATTTTGTCATATAAAATGACCAAAAAATCTGATTAATATTTGTGGAAAGTATTTATAATGTTATTCAATTTCAATACCATTTTTTTATTTTTTGCATTCTGTACCATTTTGCATGTTCAGAGATAAGTTACAAGTTTGATACACTGGCATCACTTTAAAACTAGTTTGAAGGACATTATATTAATATATGATTAGTAATTATGAGTATAATAAAGAGTACGTTTTTTTAACACCAAGTCATAACTGTTTCTGTATCCATAATAATCGTATCCATTCCATTGTACCCCCCCCCCCCCCTTAATAAGAGTTCTGGATCCGCCACTGGTATCTTTATTAACTCTGCCTCATAAAAAAAACATCTACAATTAGAAAGTGTGAAGTCTCGTCAATAAATATGTTACTGATCACGCTGGCGCTGTGTCAATGTCAATATACACCTCATCACTATTTGTCCACCATTACTGGATATCACACAGGTTCCCTTTAAATTTATAGGTCATAATACAAAATATCTGACGCCACAATGGAAAAGTGATTGTTGTAAGCACCTGGGTCTGACGGAATTTAAACAATAAGGTGTATTGTAAATGTTATTGTGTCAATGTGATGCTCTTTTATGCAGGACCTTCATGACCTTGTATGTATTTTTTTTAATAATGACAGACAAATTTGTGTACAACTGTAAACATGTAAACAAGTTTATACAATTGTCATAAGAGTCAAAATCCTTTTCAAGAGAAGATAAATAATACACCTTATCGCTATTTGTCCGCCATTGCTGGAAATCACACAGGTTCCCGTAAAATTTTGACGTCATAAAACAAAATGTCTGACGCCACAATGGAAAAGTGATTGTTGTTGACGTCAAAAGTTCAAGCGGACGGGTCAGCCGGGAATAGCGATAAGGTGTATTATTCGTGTAGAACCAGCTTTTAACGACAGTGTAGTGCGCACATCAAGCGTAGAAAGCTTTAAATCTGCTCTCACGCCCCGTCAATAAATCGGCAGCGCTCTCATACCGTTATATCAAAGCCAGTATTGGTATCGACAACGTACTCATACAGATAATAAAATAACATAACAGATCATCAGAATTCATCATGAAAGCCGAATGTGAAACATTTCTTGTCTGTACCTTGATTTTAAATAAAACTGGTTATTTTTGGTAGCAAGTGTTCTTAGATTGTTGCTGTGTTTTCTTTGTAGTCTAAGCAATACACGTGCAAGTCGTGTTGGACGAAACATTTTGAAATTTGTTGTCTGCAACTTGTTGTCCAATGTCAGCAGCAATGTCACAGGTAGTTTCGTACATATTATTTGATTATTTGTTTCCGTTTTGTTTACAAATAGATCAATTATAAATTTAGAATGAAATTAAGGGTTTAAAATGAGAAATTATTATATTTTTCTGTGAGTTTGCATATATATCCGAAACTAATTTTAAGTTTAATATCTCGCGTGAGTTCATTTCCATGGTATTTTGTTTACAAATGTCTGCCTCCATCTATTAGTTCACAGATTTTATAATTTACTATTCAACAGATTACCTGACACAGACATGCCTGCAGGTATAACATTGATCATAGGAAAAGAAAAGTTTTTTTATATTTTAAAAAAAAATTGAAATGTAAAATGACCATAAATTGGCATAATGGGGGTTACACTAATGACTGGACCGAATACACCTTATCGCTATTCCCGGCTGACCCGTCCGCTTGAACTTTTGACGTCAACAACAATCACTTTTCCATTGTGGCGTCAGACATTTTGTTTTATGACGTCAAAATTTTACGGGAACCTGTGTGATTTCCAGCAATGGCGGACAAATAGCGATAAGGTGTATGACAGGACCGAATGACAGGACCAAATGAAAAATGCTAATAACTTTTTCATTTCTCAAAGGATTGATATCAAATTTGAAATATAATAAGATTTCATCATTTGATAAATAGATTTAAGAAAAAAAATAAAAAGTTTTGTAAGAAACTTTAGAAAATGTGACATGACCAACTTTGATAATGACAGGACCAACATCGAGAATGACAGGACCAAATAAAAATGCTAATAACTTTTTTGTTTTTCAAAGGAATTATTTCAGATTTGAATATATAATGGTATGTCATATTTTGAAACCAAAATGTTGTAAAAAATATAGATTTATTTTCAAAAACTTTCGAAAACGTGACATGACCATCGCTGATTGACAGGACCAACATCGACAATGACCGGACCAGATGAAATTGCTAATTTCTCTTTTATTTCTCAAAATATTTTTCTAAAATTTTAAATATAATAAGATTTCATCATTTATCAAATAAATTTTAAAAAAATACACAAAAAATATATAAGAAACTTTAGAAAACGTGACATGACCAACTCTGATAATGACAGGACCAACTTCGACAATAACAGGACCAAATAAAAATGCTAATAACTTTTTTATTTTTCAAAAGAATTATCTCAGATTTGAAACATAAAACGATATGTCACATTTTGAAACATTTATGTTATAAAAAATAATAATTTATTTTCAAAAACTTTCAAAATCCTGACATGATCCCATCGCTGACTGACATAACCAACCTCGACAATGACCTGAACAAATGAAATTGCTAATTATTCTTTTATTTCGCAGAATATTTCTCTGAAAATTAAAATATGTGAAGATTATACCATTTTATACATAAATATAAGAAAAAGGTATAAAAAGTTTGCTGAAATGTGACCTGGTTAACGTTGTCAATAACAGGACAATCCTCGACAATTAATGACAGGACCAAATAAAAATGCTAATTATGCATAACATTTGTCAGAATATTCCTCTCAAATTTGAAATAATGACAATTAAGACCATTTTGCACATCATATAAGTAAAATATAGAAATAAAACCGTATTGAAAGCTTGCGGTTGTGTGACCTGACCAACATCGGCTATGATCTGGCCAATGATTTTACTGAAATTGTTCAATTCTGATCCATAATTAGTAAGATATATCTCATAAATTCAGGAAAATATATTCTATGGTGGTTAAAATTCTTGACCTAGCTACTAAACATGCTAAACGTATGTTGGCAGAGAGTCACAGGACATGCAGAGTCACAGGACAAAAAGACACGAATGATCACTATATTTAAGAAAGAGATCTTGAAATATTTATATGTAATTACATATAATCATTTTATAGTTTAAGAGATTGTTCATTAAATTATAGATAAATTCAGATTTATTGAATTGTCATCATAATATTTCTTGACATCATGAAGCCCATTTTAAGCCACTTTGAAAAGGTATCAAACCTTTTAAAGTAGTCCGTGAAAATGTTTGATTCAGTATATTTTATGAAAATATTTGAAACTACCAAGAAATCATGCATGCAAGGGTCGGGCATACTTCAAGAAATGTTTATTTGTTTATTTATTATGAGGGGGGGAACTATCAAGATATACCCTGCATATACTCAAGCATACATGGAAATAATTATTTAATGTTCTGAAAATATTGAATAAAACAACGACATGAACTATTATGTGATTTTAATTACTGTCATCACAATGGGCCATTCCAGTTAATATCTGCTAAAGGGGGATGGATGGTCCTTTCTGAGGGGTGTAAAATTTATACATCTTAGTGGTTAAATTTTGGTTTTTTTCATCTGACACGTACACTTATACGCAAAAATTTCTGAGGGACTTGCAGCAGTAAATAATTAAAAATAATTACATCTTAGGGGTTACAAAAAATACCTATTTCAGATCTTAAGGGTGCTTTGGAATGTAGACAGTTTCGTATCATGCATTATCTGGTAGTGTATTTTAAATTCTGATGGGTACAATCCTTGCAGTAAAAAATTCTGATAGGTCATTTTTTCCCATGAAAGCCCATCCACCCAATATGAACAAAAACTCTACATCTGATAGGTCTTAATTTATAGATCTGATAGGTAGTTTTTCATGATGTTTTTTTTCTGATAGGTATGAAAAAAAAATCTCCCCATCCATCCCCACCTGTCAGAAATTAACTGGAATGGCCCAATCTTTATTGTGTTTATCAACTTATTTTTGGCTTATGTCACACCTTTTGTTTGTTACTTTATAATTGTTTTCAGACGTGTCAGATTATGTCCGGTAATTAATATACAAAATAATCTGAATGAATGAATGAATGATCTTTATTCTCAACCCAAATACATAGTTAAAGAGTTAAGATATAGCATGTGTGAAATATCAATTAATATGATAAATATTTACACCAAAGATAAATAAAGTTAGCTTTTTCCCTTATTTTCTAAAAACTTATAAATCATTCAATCTTAATGTGTGTTTTTTAATTATTATTAATTTCAACCAGGATTTCTATAGTAGGAACTATGGTCATTTCACGTTTTCGCAATAAAAAAAATTCAGATTTTTTTTTTCTTTAATTGATGTTTTAAAAGATGAGATCACATTTTATTTTAAATCTGACATAATTCCTTTTCAAAATTAAAAAGTGAATAGCATTTTTATTTGGTCCTGTCCTTGTCAAGGTTTGTCCTGTCATTGTTAGTGTTGGTCAGGTCACATTACAGCAAGCTTTTAGTATTTTTTTTCCTATATCATTCATATTTTTATGTATAAAATGGTTAAATCTGACTATATCTCAAATTTCAGAAAAATATTTTTTAGAAATAAAAAGTAATTTGCAATTTCATCTGGTCCTGTCATTGTCGAGGTTGGTCCTGTCAGTCAGCGATGGTTATGTCACGTTTAAACTTTCTATATTTTTTATAACATTTATTTTTCAAAATATGACATATTATTTTATATTTCAAATCTGAGAGAATTCCTTTGAAAAATAAAAAAAGTTATTAGCATTTTACTTTGGTCCTGTCATTGTCGATGTTGGTCATGTCATTATCAGAGTTGGTCATGTCACGTTTTCTAAAGTTTCTTACAATTTTTTTAATTTTTTTTTTCTTAAATCTATTTATCAAATGATGAAATCTTATTATATATCAAATATCAGAAAAATATTTTGAGAAAAAAAAGAGAAATTAGCAATTTTATCTTGTCCAGTCATTGTCGAGGTTGGTCCTGTCAATCAGCGATGGTCATGTCACGTTTTCGAAAGTTTTTGAAAATAAATCTATATTTTTTACAACATTTTGGTTTCAAAATATGACATACCATTTTATATTTCAAATCTGAAATAATTCCTTTGAAAAACAAAAAAGTTATTAGCATTTTTATTTGGTCCTGTCATTCTCGATGTTGGTCCTGTCATTATCAAAGTTGGTCATGTCACATTTTCTAAAGTTTCTTACAAAACTTTTTAATTTTTTTCTTAAATCTATTTATCAAATGATGAAATCTTATTATATTTCAAATTTGAGATCAATCCTTTGAGAAATGAAAAAGTTATTAGCATTTTTCATTTGGTCCTGTCATTCGGTCCTGTCATTCGGTCCAGTCATTAGTGTAACCCGCATAATGGGGGTCTCACATTGGGGAAAAGGGGAGGGGGATCTGATCCAAGATCGCCCTTATATTGTTTTATGACAATCCTGTATCCTGCTAGTTGCCATAATATGAGGCAGGCATAACCTGTAAAAGGTTGAAGTCTGTATGTAATATTTTACTAGACTTATAGATATATATTTTACCGGTACCTCGAATGACTGATCAGAATAACACTTGTAATGACCGAATAACACTTGAAATTTTAATAATAGCACATATTGGCGACTTTTAAACACTGATTAATATGAGGCAGGCATTACCTGTAAATGGGGACGAAGTCTGTATGAATTATTTTTTTGTAACTTTAATATTTGTTAAAAAAAGAAAGAAGTGGAAATACCGTAACGTTTCCTGGATTTTGGTTCTGTTGTAAGGGATTTTAGTTGTGACATTATTTAAGTAATGACATCATATACAATGTAAACACAGAAACACTATCATCAGGTAACGTTTTTTCATATCGAGGAATTATTAAAAATGAAATTGGTATTGCGTTCTTTCCTATTTTATACAAGACTGATAAATATATATTTTACTCAAAGTTTCATACAAACGAGACCGGAAAAAGGAAGTACATTGTAGATTTCTGCGCAGATCCGGAAATTCAAAAACACGACAAAAAAAAATTGAATGATTTTGAGTTCATTAGTACAATGAAAATATCTGGAAAATTTTCCCGATTTTTTTTTTTTTTTTTTTATTGAATTTTCTACTGTTATTGGGGACTTCGTCCCCATATTGAATAATAGTATATTATCAATGTATTTTATAACCTTAAAGATAATTTGCAGAAAGCAGATAAGTTCATAAAAATCGTTTTAAATTTAGTGTGTACATCCATTGTGATTTCCGTGGTCCCCATATGCATGTTCGATGTACATACACAGTTTTAAATGATCTTTATATACTTAACTGCTTTCTGTAAATCATTTTTAAGTTATAAAATACATAGATAATATATTATTATTAAATAATCAATGTTTAAAAGTCACCAATATGTGCTAATATTAAAATTTCAAGTGTTATTCAGTCATTACAAGTGTTATTCCGATAATAACAGTGTTATTCAGTCATTACAAGTGTTATTCCGATAATAACAGTGTTATTCAGTCATTCCTGTTACCCTATATTTTACTATATATTCTCATGACAAACAAGACCGAAAGAAGGAAGTAGATTTCTGCGCAGATGCAGGAAAATAAAAAAGTCTGATTTTTTAAAAACAAATTTTAGTAAATTAATAGACAATGATAGAATGATATTTTTGCGGGAATTTTTTTAAATTTAAAATACATGTGTTTTTTTCTATTATTTTCTTCTTTAATAGGGGATTCCGTCCCCTTTCTAGCTCATAAATGTAATTTCCTTTGTCATGCTGGACTTTGTTTCCTGTTTTTACACTTAATTATTTGACTTTCACATGTCATGCTTAAAAATAATCAACCAATCTTGTGTAAAAAAAGTCAGAAATATGACAGTTGTTGTCCATTTGTTTGATGTGTTTTATCATTTGATTTTGCCGTTTGATTTAAGGATTAGGGACTTTCCATTTTGAATTTTCCTCAGAGTTCAGTATTTTTGTGATTTTACTTTTTATTTCTTAAAATATTGGTAGCAAAATGTTTCTAAAAAGAATTCGAGACATCAACAAACCATTCAATTTATAGCTCCTATTTTCAAATGAGTTCTTCTAATGTACACAAAACATAAGGTGACTTTTTCTGAGCAAAAGAGGAATCAAATTACATTTATATTATGCTAATATTAACTATTTTATAAGAAGTAAACAAATTGTAAAACCCTTAATAATGAAGTATATTTATATTTAAATTCAAGGGAGTTGTGATAATAAACTGTTAGTTTACAGAACTCTGTGTACGTTTTAACATCAATGATCTTCACATCTCATTTGGGTGGTGTTATAATTACCATAACTTATAATATTGTAATGAATCACATTATGTTTTTTATTGTAGCAGCATTTAGTTCTGTTATACTGCTCACATAACTGATAACTCTTTTAATTTAAAATCTATAAAACTCTTAAGCACAATATATTATTAATTAAAATGACTACTACATTTCCTCAGCTAATATTACATGTATTAACTTCATTTGTTTATCATTTTAAAATCACATAATATATTTAATTCAACTTCTTAACTGAAATATATTCAAACTTAAACATCTAGATCTTACACAAAGACTTTGTATTTGTAGAAAATATATTGTCAACTAATTAGTGAAATGAATTTAAGAAACTTTTGAGACTATTGCCTGCATCAATTCGCCTTTTCAGAATCTAATGCATTCTGGGTAATATTTTCAAAAGCGTACACCAAAGCATCGTGATTGGTTAAACACGTCCTAAACAATGGAAATTCAACCAATGACATGACGTTTTTTTTTTATTTTGGGGTACAAACAATTGAATTACCCACAGTCCTTTAGTTTCTGAAACGGCCAATTGTTTTTCAATACAACACATTAGTTTTAATTTGATGAAAGTTTTCACTTTTTTTATAATTCATTTTGTCCACTGTCATTTACTTGGCCCATTATACTCTATAACCATCAATTGGATTTATGTTTTACTTTGTTTTTATACATTAAGGTTATGATAAAAATGTCAGCTTAAAAATTTAGAGCCAAGCATTAAAATGAGAAAAAAAAGCCTACAGCATGTGCAGTGAAGCAATTAAAGACAAAAAATTCATTGATGTTAAATTTAAGTTATTGACTTGCTTAATTTCTTTTATTAAATTTTCTGAGAAGACACATATCATAAAGAACAACAAAAAAGTTTTATTGGTAAAAAAAATTAGGAGATGTGGAATGGTATGAGACATATATGCACTAAAGTTCAAATACAGTGGATGTACATGTAAGCAATTTATAGGCTACCTGATACAGTCTATAACATTGAGAAAAACCCATATTGTAAAGTTTGCTATAAAAGGCCATGACATGAAATAAATGAAACTATTCCAAAACTAATGGCCTAATTTATAACAAAACAATTTATGAAAAACAAATATAACAGACTTCAACCAATTACAACCACTAAACAACAGGTTCTTCAGACAGGGACATGAAGAATGTGGCGGGGTTGAACATGTCTGTTAGTGCTTAGCCTCCTCTAAACTGGGACAGTGGTGAAACAGCACAGCAAAAGAAGAAAAGTTCTGTAAAATTCAGTTCAATGAACAAGATTGAACCTTTTCACCATGGTTGTCTTTTGGATAAGAAGTTGAAGAAGTAAACAAAATCTTAAATTTTAAAAATATTTCAGAAAATCAAATAGTTGAAGGTAATTTGTCGTGTTTGTGTGAGTCAAAATGTGAATGAAAATGTTGTTATAAACTGTGTTTTATTGTTGTGAAACTACTTCTCAGAAATTATTTAAAAACAAATTGTATTCTTATTTTTTGCTTTATTTTTACATTGAAGACAACAGTAAAATTCTGTATGCACCTGTTTGACAAAACGTAATAATTACATAGAAGTAGTTTCCAGCAACTCAAGTAAACTAACACTATATGTGGATGTTTGTGATTTCAGCTTTTTGTAATACATTTTAAAGACAAAACCAAACTGCCATCCTTGCTTTGCCTTAATAAGTGATGTTTTCCAGCAATTAATTTAAGATTCTGAAATAGTCTGAAGAAATTTATCAACAATTATTTTTTGTCATATATATTGCGTGTATGCACATAGACTCCAAAAACTTCTAATCCACATTGCAATATTTAATACATGTACAATGTATATGTATATATCATGTCACAGATTCACAAATTATCTCCCCTTATTTCACCTCCATATTGTTATCCTAAAACAAATCACAACCTTTAATTTAAATTTTTACTAATATTCACATGTGTGACAGTGTATGACAGTAGAAGGTTCATCCCTTATCATTTGTTTCTCAACTCTTCCCTCTTCAGGTCACAATTCACAAATTTCTGACTTTTGAATGTGCTTTACAACTCTTGACATTAATACAAAGCCTGAGGTTAATCTTTTGCATTGATGCTAACCTAGATTTCTGTGTATTTTCAAGGTATGCAGGACTAATTGTATTAAACACAACTCTCAAAAAAATAAATTACACAAATTTATTTTACAGTAATGATGGTTAATGTAAATTTTAGTCATGTTTTTTTTATTTTCAAAACTATCTCACAAAAAATAATAACTCACAATTTAAATTTGGGTTTCATTAATTGAATGTCGTGTGCAGTATTACATGAAATTGAAGGATCAAATGAACCCAGACTTTTTTTTAAATTTGCAGTATAACAATGGCCAGTGCAAACATTGGATTACAGTATTTTATTATTATGACACAGGTTCACTAATTATCTCCCTTTAAAAGATTTCAATCATTATCTCAGATAAAAGTAGCCTAAGATTTGAAAATGTAATGCACATCTGATAAACGGCTTATGATTTAGATTATAAAGTATTATGTTTTCTAAAATGTGCAGTTTGTAGATATCAATAGATGTGGTAGGAGTGGCAATGAGACAACTGTCCCTTCAAGTCACAATTTGTAAAAAGTAAACCATTAGAGGCCAAAGTACCGCATTCAACACAGAGCCTTAGCTCATACTTAACATATTATTTTTTTTATATTTTTCAGACAAGAAGGACAAGAAAAAGGAAGAAGCAACACCTACTGTGTTGAAAGGGGTCTATGTTTTCCCAAATGGAGATAAATATGGTAAGACAAGTTTTTGCAAGCAAATTAGAAGTTTTGTATATTTGTATAGAAAAATTGAAAAAAAAATCAAGAAAAAAATCTAAGAAAACACTAATATAGTTCAGACTCCTGTTTTCTGTTTACTGCCCCCTACTACTTACCCGAACCATATACTTTAAGGACGTTTTTGGTTAAGCACTATAAAGTCCATAGCTTTTCCTATATAATTATTTTTGTAAGTACATACCTACCTTGATCCTATATTATTCTGCCAGGAACCATTCAATGAAGTTAATTTGTCTTGTCTAAGAAGGACAAAAAAAAAAACATTGCCAAAAGAAAGTTAAAAAAAACAACCACTGGCAAAAAAATTGAGCCAAACATTGAAGGATATAAAAAAAGTTTTTCAGGTGTTGTCTGAATGAATTTGATATTCTTGAATTATTTTTCTAACTTTGCAGGAGATTAGGTTTTAGATCATTTGAATAATTGGTGAAATGGTAAAATGAAATAAAAATAACAGCAATAGTTAACAATCTCTTTTTAAAACAATTTTCAGAAGGAGATTATTTACATGGGACAGACGGATCAATGGACCGGTCAGGTATGGGAATTCATGTTACTACCGAAGGTACAATGTATGAAGGAGAATGGAACCAGGATAAAATGAATGGACAGGGAACCCTGACACATCCTACTGGTGCAAAGTATGAAGGACAATTTGTAAACAACCAGTTCCATGGTTTAGGGACATATACCTGGCCTAACAATTCAGCTTACACTGGACAGTTTGTTGAAAACAGGTAAACATTATGATTCATTGTCATAAGCCAAGGTCAAATCAGATTAAATTTATCTAATGTGTCTTCACATACACTTGTCTAAGAGTTGTTGGAAAACACTTTCTCAGATTTGTACAGTAACTTGATGATATTAATAATTAAAGAGTTTAATCTTTGATGCATTGCATTTGTGATTAATCACTGAATCCTTAATAAAATTCAGTCCCATATTTCATATTACCCAGTATTGCCCAGTTTACCTGATGAAACACAGGCTTTTCCAAGTATTTCACATTGGGTTGGTTAAAACTCATAAAACCTTGGTTTTTGCCAACCTTGCATAATTTATAAGATAATGAGAAAACAAAAAAATCATGAAAAGTTTCTAAAATAACAAATAAGAAGAGTTGAAATCATTGGAAAGGTGAATCTTTTATTGTTAAATTATGGAAGGTCCTTGACAAATGTTTCAAAAAAACATAGCTTATTTGATGTTGAAAACTGAGGAATGATGGTGGAGATCAATGTTAACTTTTCAAATAAATGACAGCAACAGCTTTTGAAAACAATCAATAGTGTGTTTTAAGGAGGCTTGCGGGTATAAGATTTTTAGAAAAAAATTAAACATTTATTTTTCATTACAAATTTTATTTATTACCTTTAGTAGTTGTTACTTTATCTTATGGTACAAAATCATTCCAAAAAATCAATTCGTGTTGGCCCAAGGTGAGTTTTAAAATGTAGATATCATTGAAAACGCTCCAAATTATCTCCCTTTGGTGCAAACATGCCATTTTTCTCTTTTAACTCATCGGTGACATATATTTTTTATTGTTGTTTTCGAATAAGCTGTACATAAATTAAATAATTGTAAAATTTAAGCGATTTCTGTAATTTAGTTCTTTTTTTATTTCGATATTACCCCTATTTCTCCTATAAGTTCAACAGAAAAAAAAGGACATTAACATAAATGTATGCCTTCGAAGGCAGATTGTGAGCGTAAATGAATGGTGACCCCATTTTTTTATTTCATTTTTCTCTTAAGTATAAGATAAAGATTATTTATAGAGAAATATAGTGAAATCCTATATTTAAAAAAAAATTGATTTAGACCCGCGAGCCCCCTTAATTGCAAATCCATGTAATTCTAACAGAAAGTTATGTAATTTATAACACAATTTATTATTTATTTTTCTGTAATTCATAGCTGCTTATACCTTCCCCAAAAGGTTCATTTTAAACAATCAACATATGGTCCGTTTGAAAGCTCATGTCTTAAATTCATTAACATATGATTGGTTTATATTTGTAGACTTGAAGGAGGTGGAGAGTTTACAGATACAGACGGACAGGTGTGGGAGGGGACATTCAGATACAGAGCTGCTCCAGGACTCAGATTTAAACTCAATCTAGACTAAGATAAAAACAATAACATCACCTTGATGCAAGTTGATGGTGATCTATAAGAAGCATTTGGGACAAACACTGTCTTTATGTCATGGAAGACTAACATTTTGTAAATATTGTACATTGTAAATAAATCATGCAGATCATTAACTTGTGTATTTACCTGTGTTTTACCTGTTACAGTGTTTGTTTTAGATCTCAAATTATCAAGATGGTCAAGTTTACTTAAGGGGGCTCGTAGGTATAAATCAAAAAAAAAATTTAATATAGGGTTTTGCTATATTTTTCTATAAATGAACTTAATAGAAAAATGAAATAAAAAAAGGGGTTCTGTTGAACTAATAGGACAAATAGAGGTAATATCGAAATAAAATAAGAACTAAATTACAGAAATAGCGTAAATCTTCAATCTGCATTTAACAATAAAAATCAACTAAATTGTAATTTATAGTCTGAAACAATTGCTAGAGTTTTGGAACGTTATACATGGTTTGTAATTTTAAAAAGAATTGATACAACATATTAAAGTCTGAAACAATTGCTTTTTTGAGTTTTTAAAAACGTGACACATGGTTGGTAGTTTTTACAAAGAATTGAAAGAATATATTAATGTAAGGAGATATGGGTCTATGCCAATAAGACAGCAACCCAATAACATAACAAAAACAAAAAAACACCTACCGGTAGTGATCAACACTTGTTCTTCAACAATGGACATTAGTGTCCTTACAATGTGTCAGACTGAGTCTATATGGCAATGACTGCTACCACAATGTACAAGTGTCTTTACAATATGGTACGCTGGTGCTATATGGCAATGACTGCTAGTACAATGGACAAGTGTCCTTACAATATGGTATGCTGGTTATATACGACAATGACTGCTAGAACCAATGGACAAGTGTCCTTACAATATGGTAAGCTAGTTCTATACGGCAATGACTGCTAGTACAATGGACAAGTGTTCTTACAATATGGTACGCTAGTTCTATACGGCTTGGACTGCTAGAACCAATGGACAAGTGCCCTTACAATATGGTATGCTGGTTCTATACGGCAATGACTGCTAGAACTAATGGTCAAGTGTCCTTACAATATGGTACGCTAGTTCTTTACGGCAAGGACGGCTAGAACCAATGGACAAGTGCACTTACAATATGGCACGCTGGTGCTATACGGCAATGACTGCTAGAACAATAGAAAAGTGTCCTAACAATATGGTACGCTAGTGCTATACGGCAATGACTGCTAGTACAATGGACAAGTGTCCTTACAATATGGTATGCTGGTTCTATACGGCAATGACTGCTAGAACCAATGGACAATTGTCCTTACAATATGGTAAGCTAGTTCTATACGGCAATGACTGCTAGTACAATGGACAAGTGTCCTTACAATATGGTTTGCTGGTTCTATACAGCAATGACTGCTAGAACCAATGGACAAGTGCCCTTACAATATGGTACGCTGGTGCTATACGGCAATGACTGCTAGAACAATGGACAAGTGTCCTTACAATATGGTATGCTGGTTCTATACGGCAATGACTGCTAGAACCAATGGACAATTGTCCTTACAATATGGTAAGCTAGTTCTATACGGCAATGACTGCTAGTACAATGGACAAGTGTCCTTACAATATGGTTTGCTGGTTCTATACGGCAATGACTGCTAGAACAATGGACAAGTGTCCTTACAATATTTTCAACTCAGTCTATATTACTAGACGCCAAGGAATGCTAGAACAATGGACAATTAATTGTCCTTACAAAAGTTTAACTGATTATATAAGGCCATGGCTGCTAGAATAATGTACAAGTGTCCTTACAATATGTCAAACTGAATCTATGGAACAATGAACAATTGTCCTTTCAAATGTTTAACTGAGTATATAAGGCCATGGCTGCTAGAACAATGTGCAGATGTTTACGATATTTCTAACAGAGTGTATACGGCAATGACTGTTAGAACAATGGGCAAGTGTCCTTTCAATATTTCTAACTGAGTGTATACGGCAATGACTGTTAGAACAATGGGCAAGTGTCCTTACAATATTTCTAACTGAGTGTATACGGCAATGACTGTTAGAACAATGGGCAAGTGTCCTTTCAATATTTTTAACTGAGTGTATACGGCAATGACTGTTAGAACAATGGGCAAGTGTCCTTACAATATTTCTAACTGAGTGTATACGGCAATGACTGTTAGAACAATGGGCAAGTGTCCTTTCAATATTTCTAACTGAGTGTATACGGCAATGACTGTTAGAACAATGGGCAGGTGTCCTTACAATATTTCTAACTGAGTGTATACGGCAATGACTGTTAGAACAATGGGCAAGTGTCCTTACAATATTTCTAACTGAGTGTATACGGCAATGACTGTTAGAACAATGGGCAAGTGTCCTTACAATATTTCTAACTGAGTGTATACGGCAATGACTGTTAGAACAATGGGCAAGTGTCCTTTCAATATTTCTAACTGAGTGTATACGGCAATGACTGTTAGAACAATGGGCAAGTGTCCTTACAATATTTCTAACTGAGTGTATACGGCAATGACTGTTAGAACAATGGGCAAGTGTCCTTTCAATATTTCTAACTGAGTGTATACGGCAATGACTGTTAGAACAATGTGCAAGTGTCCTTACAATATTTCTAACTGAGTGTATACGGCAATGACTGTTAGAACAATGGGCAAGTGTCCTTTCAATATTTCTAACTGAGTGTATACGGCAATGACTGTTAGAACAATGGGCAAGTGACCTTACAATATTTCTAACTGAGTGTATACGGCAATGACTGTTAGAACAATGGGCAAGTGTCCTTACAATAATTCCAACTGAGTGTATACGGCAATGACTGTTAGAACAATGGGCAAGTGTCCTTACAATATTTCCAACTGAGTGTATACGGTAATGACTGTTAGAACAACGGACAAGTGTCCTTACAATATGTCGAACTGGTTCTATACGGCAATGACTGTTAGAACAATGGACAAGTGTCTTTACAATCAGGTAAGCTGATTATATACGGTACCACGATTTCCCGAGAAATACAAGAACAACGTAATATCCTCCCCCCCCCCAAAAAAAATGATATATCCCGATTACAAGATTTTTTAAGGTGTTATGTTTCTTTTTTATGCATGGTGTTATACTACTTTTTACCAACATTAAAGAAAATTAATTAAATTAGATTCTATATGGCAATTGCTAGCTGAATTTCTGAAGTTATACTCTCTTAGAGTACGGCATTCCACATCCCTTGATTTCTGACATAGCCGTCCGTTAACTTTTACAAAAATCTTCTTTTCTGAATCTACAGGGACAATTGAGTATAACATGGTTAAAGTCATCATAAGAATATTCAGTGTAAAATATTTGTCTGAGGATCTCATCTGTCAATCAACAATAAATTTATATTACTAAAAGTGGGACATATTTATAGGGAAAATGAAAGTTTTGTCTTAGAATGACCATCAGGACAAGAACTGCCAACCAACATGTAAAAATAAGAAGATGTGGTATGATTGCCAATGAGAAAACTCCCAACAAGAGGCCAAAGGACACAGAAATGGTCGTTATTGCTGAAAGTGAACATAAAGGGGTAAAATGAAAGTTTTGTCTATGAATCTTTCACAGACGGCCTTTAGGAAGGGAAAATCTTGATTTCATTTGAGAACACAATGATGACACCATTATAATATCATAATTGTTCTCGTACTGTAATACTGTGGATTTTTTTCATTACGTATTTATATTTTACCTACAATGTACTTCGGGAAAGTGTATATTATGTCTTTATGCTTCACAATACTAACTGAGCCTAGGCTCCGTGTTGAATCCCGTACCTTGACCTATAGTGGTCAGTGGCGGATCCAGAAATTTACATAAGTGGGGGCCCACTGACTGACCTAAGAGGGGGCCCGTTCCAGTCACGCTTCAATGATTCCCTATATAAGCAACCAAATTTTTTCCCAAAAAGGGGGGGGGGGGGCCCGGGCCCCCTGGCCCCCCTCTAAATCCGCCTCTGGTGGTTTACTTTTATAAATTGTGAGTTACATGGAGAGTTGTCTCTTTGACACTCATACCACACCTTCCTATATCTATGTATATTAATTATACATTTTGTTTGTTGGCTTGTTTGTTTTATTTAATTGTATAATATGTATTTGAACTGGGACTTTTATACTAACAATATAATAATCCCAGGTTTGAACTTTTTTTTCAGTTGATACTTTCTGTATGTGGTGTATGTCACACAGATTTTGCTGCTGAATCCAAGTTATGGTCATGCACGTTAACAAAATTATTTATTACATATGCATAAATTATAGTCCGTAGATCTCGGACTCCAGGAAAATTGTTTCTATTTTGTAGCCTCTAAGAGATTCCTAAAATGTTGAAATTTTCCATTTTCCTTTATAAGATCGACATCGTTATAAAAATATATTTTTCTTTATCAAACTATTATAACACGCTGTATTATAGCGGAGGAGGGTTTCAGCCGGCCCCTAAACACAAATATTTACTCGTTCAGTGAAAATGGACGTCACACTAAACTTCAAAATAAATAAACTAAAATTAAATGTATACAATATTAACAGAGGCCATCTCTCACGATCCGAAATAAAACAAATTCACAAATATTCCATTTTTGGAAAATTTCTGGTCAGACTAAATAACCATTTTAAACCGTTAGAAAGATATGTTTGTTGATTGGAAAAAGTAGTTTACAATATAAAAAACAAGTCATGTTTGTTCACATTTTTATTTCTGTTGGAATTGATGAGCAATCTGCCTTTTGCAGTTTTGTAAATGATATTTTCAATATGATTTCCTTCTCGGTCATATACCAAATCTCTCACGATCCATTCGCAATGTTCGTTAAAAGAATCTTTTATGATTTTTTTCTCTCGATATACCGACCGACTGACAGTCGTGATATTGTTCAGTCGTCCAAATCGATATAAAATACCTGTACATACCCGGATATCTCTATATATAGACCAGTATTAAAGTTATATTTACTTGTTTGAATATTGTTATTCAGTTGCTAGGTTGATTACAACAATTTGTGGTGTTTATAACTGAAAAATACAAGGTAAATACAAATAATATTCATTCATCATGTTTGTGTATTAAAAAAAAACCACCTGATTTTACCTTAAAATTTATTGTTATTGTAAGATTTTCCATCGATCGGTTGACAAAATCTATACAGCTGAATAGTATCAATTGTATAAATGTAAACAAACATACATATATATAAATATATACAAATGGCGAATTCTGTGTTTTAACTTGCTATAGTGCGTTGTAAATCACAGACGATGCTAACATGTTTAACCCGCCACATGATGTATGTGCGTGTCACAAGTCAGGGGCCTGTAATTCAGTGATTGTCGTTTGTTTATGTCTTACATATTTGTTTTTCGTTCATTTTTTTAAAAATATAAATAAGGCCGGTAGTTTTCTTGTTTGAATTGTTTTATATTGTCATTTCGGGGCCTTTTATTTTATTTTATAGCTGACTATATGCGGTATGGGCTTTGCTCATTGTTATAAATAAATAAATAATAATAAATAAGCTTTATTTAGAGTCGGCATGGTATATAAAACATAGACAAACATAAGCTCTAATGAGCTTTTAACCGACATGTTGAAGGCCGTACGGTGACATTTTGGTCTCTTGTGGACGGTTGTTTCATTGGCAATCAAACCACATCTTCTTTTTTATATATGCATTTGTAATTTTACTGAAAGATAAAATTTAGAATGGAAAAGATGCCTATTACCAAATAGTGCTTACGGATAGATTTTTTTATAAGGAAATGCTGCGGGAATGTCAATGAGACTACAATATATCCATAAAGACCAAGAAACATAGATATAATGAAAAATTACAAGTGACTGTATGACGGCCATCAACAATGAGCAATACTCATACCATATATAGGTGGGTATAACAGAATATGAAACAATTTTAAAAACAACGTCATGATTTATATAATAAACTAGTAATGTGTGTAAAATGAGTAAACATACAGCGACCACCGACAGACACACGTGACAGGATCATACGAAGTTCACGATACAGGCCCGTAGCCAGGAATTTCCAAGGGGGGGGTTCGTTGGACTCGTGAACTCGACTTTAACAGTCACAATTTGAACAAAACGTTGACTTTAACAGTGCTTATTTGATTTCAAGGGGGGGGTTCGTCCGAACCCCCCGAACCCCTCTGGCTACGGGTATGACGATATAAAAAACAAATGAGTAACGTTGATGTAGAACCTAGTATACATTCGATGTTACATACATCCGAAACTATAGACTTGTGTTTAAGGAGTATTCAAACATTTCACGTAAACTAATGCCAATAAACATCATGTTAATTTAAATGTGTGAGAGTTTGAATATAAATATATAATATAAAATAATTATAATTTTAGACTAAATTCCTAGAACAGGCTTATTTTTCTAGTGTAGATTTTTTTTAAGGAACGTGCATGGAACTTAATATGATGACTAGATTCATTAAGTTACATACTACGTACGCTTTTTCTTTTGCTATTCCTTATCAAAACGTACTTTCAGAAAACATGCATCTTTGGTCGCGTTGTCTCTTTGACACATTCCCATTTCCATTCTCATTTTTATTGTGAATGGGTTAATTGGGCGCCCTTAAACATGTTTAACCCCACCACATTTTGCATATGCCTGTCCCTATAGTCAGGAGCCTGTAATGTAGTGGTTGCCGTTTTTTGCTGTATATCATATTTGTTTTTTATTCATTGTTTGAGTTGTTTTACATTTGTCATTTCGAGCCTTTCATAGCTGACACCGGAATGATTTTTGCTCATTGTTGAAGGCCGTACGGTGACATATAGTTGTGTACCTGTAAGTATATTCCGTTAAAGTCATATGTTCATAGATATCTATTTAATTTATCATTATCAATTGCAGGATAAACGCTTGAACAAAAGAAGTGGCTATAAACCCCTTATATAGTACACGTAAAGGAGGTTTATATCAGGCGATTGTACTGGAAAATGTCGTCGAGAAAAACGAAAATTGTTAAACCAGTTGTGTCAGACCTAGATCTTTGTACACAACATCGGGAGAGATATGTCAAATACTGTACCCAACATGATTGTGCATGTTGTACTAAATGTATCGCTGAAAATCACAAATCATGTAAAGAAGTCATATCATTGGATGATGCTTTACGTGTTTTTAAAGAGTCCGTCGTATTCAAAAAGATTGAGAATGGTATAGTTCTTGCTGCGAAAAATATCAAACAAATCCGGAAAGAAAACGAAACAAGCGTCTCTGTTATTTCCGAGGGAAAACGAGAATTGAAAGAGAAATTCAACAGGCTAGAATTAAAATAAATGAACATTTGGATAAAATACAGGACCACATGTCCAAAGAATTACTTGAAGTGACGAATAAAGCAAAAAAAAAGAGCAGTGATTTAAATGGTGTCATAAACGAAATGGAAAGAAGCATTGTAGAACAACAATCTAAAATAAATAAAATCAAAAAGGACGCTATAGATCTTCAAGGTTTCTTAACTATAAAGTCAACAGAAGCAGAACTTGATAAAATGGATAAAACAGTAAATTCTATCATTAATGATGGTGAAGATGGCTTAATAAGTATCAATTTCAATCTCGATCCCGCCTTGGAGAATTTGACGCTAAACTCAAACAGTTTCGGTCACGTGACAGTGGAAGTTAAACCTTTTCTCAGTAAAATCATAGAAGAAATCAGTTTGGATTTACAAAAAACAATAAACACACAGGTCAAACAAACAGAAGGTTGTTGTTTACTAGACAACGGAAAGTCGGTGTTTTCAGACTTTTTGAAGGATCGCCTGACCGTCATTAGTGAGAACGGAGAACTCGATTTTCAAATCCCGACCAAATCCTCACTCCACGGTCTCGCAGCTATCGACAGTCAAACCATAGCCATCTCACCCGGAGGCTCGGCTCCACATGTAATAAACATCGTTGACATTAAAGACAAATCAATCATGAAGACTATTCCAGTTAATTCCGAAGTTGATGGTATGGTATACATAGAGGATAATCTAATCTACTGCGCAAGGGCAGACGGTGTACAAACGACAAATCTTACAAACGGTGTCACGGCCACAATTCTACAGTGTAACCTAGGCCAGTTTGCCAACATTGCCAACTTTAAAGATAAAATTTATGTCACAGACAGAGATGAACACACAGTGACATGTTGTAATATTAAAGGTACAATTCTTTGGACATTCCAAGATACCAAAGTCCTTCAGAGGCCATGGGGTATTACAGTAGACAAAGACGGGAACATTTATGTTGTTGATTGGAAAGATAAATTAGTAGTTTTATCTACTGATGGTAAAAGGTACAAACAATTACTTTCTGCCAAAGATGGACTGAAAAGTCCGACAACTGTATTTTACCATAAACGTACAAATCAGCTTCTTGTAGCAAACGAGAAGAATACTGCTCTCTTGTACAAATTACTATGAAATCAAGTGTATGCTTAATATTTGAATTATCACTTGTTATCTGTGATCATGGATTGTATTGGATTAGGCCAAAAGTAAACAAAATCACATAACACAACGTTGTTACACAAGGGAATGATTCGTTTGGATTAACTGAATTATTGTATTTCTAAAAAGGGTTAATATAGAGATTAGTTAATTTATATATTAGTAATTTCTGCTTAAAGATTTAAAGTAAACTTTTATAAAAATATTGTTGCAAAATTATCTCAATTTGCTTTCTTAGAACCTATTGGACTTCGTGTATTAAAAGTTGTCAACACATGCTTATACAGGAATCTAGGTAAGATATTCTAATAGGTACAGCTGAAAATTGCTGCACAAGAAAAGGGAAACAAAGTTAGTTCAAAGATATTCATTTATAGTGGATTTGGGATTCCACTTTGCTGGTGTGAGTGCTGCCTTGTAGCGACATTAGCTTAAATCTTTTTCGAATTCTACAAGGGTGTTTTTTTTCCTTGCAAGATATATTGCTCTCTCTTAACAAAGGTCAGTCATTTATCGTCTCCTTCCGACGGACTATCATCATCGTTTTCCAAGACCATACTCGCAAATGGTGGCAAAGGAGAACCTAAAATTCAGTCCCTGAAATTTTCTCCCAGGAACAGGGATCGAACCAGGAATGATTATTGTGTGTTTAATATTCACAGGAAAAGAAGGGATCTGAGACATTGATTCTAAACAAGTAACCACTTCACGCACTCGAAAATGTCCAAAGCAAAGGGATACTGTTTTTTTTTTATTCTGTTCACTATTTCAAAGCTAAAGTGAGGATATCAAGGACCAAATATATCTCGAAAAACTCCTTTAAATTTCATTTGGCAAATTTTATCACCGGTCTGGTTGGAATTGCTGTTAGTGTACTGTTGATTTTCTATGCTTTTTTGTTTTGTTTTGCCATGGCAATGTCTGTATGTGCCTGTCAGGAGCCTGTAATTCAGTGGTTGTCGTTTGTTGATTTGTTACATGTCTGTTTTTCAGTTTTTAACAAACAACAACAAACAAACAAACAAATATTTTATTTGCCAATCACGGCGCCCAAAATGAGAAGAATATTTACAATATAATTTTCAAACATAATGTAAAGTAAATTAAAAATAAATTAGGCCGTTAGTTTTTTCGTTTTAATTATTTAACACCTGTCATTTCGAGGCCTTTTATAGCTGACTATGCGGTATGGGCTTCGCACATTGTTGAAAGCAGTACGGTGACCTATAGTTGTTATTTTCTGTGCTTTTGGTCTCATGTGGAGAGTTGTCTCATTAGCAACCATACCACATCTTTTTTTATATATTTTGTTTTATATATACGAGTTTGAATATCCATTTGAGATCCGTTTGATATCTTTTGTCTCTCATTCCTAAATGTGGAATCTCATTCGTGGTTGTATTTAGCTTTACATTTTATTATTCTAGTGTTTTGTGTTAGAGTTTTTGTTTTTTGTATAAATTGTTTAAAGCAATTAAGAGCTTGACTCATGGTATTGACTCTTGCTCCTTGTTTAAGGTCATACATAAATCTTTGTTGTGTGGAAGATTGATGCCCTATTTGACAGTTGAATTATACCTCATTATAGTTATGTTTACAATTACTAGACCACTATCCCTTTTCTGGTCTAAAATAATCACAGTATATCAATTTTCCCTTTGCCATGTTTATTATCAATAAAGTGAGCAAAATTTCAAAAATAAGATCGGAGAATTTTATGCTGTTTATGCTACGTCACACAAAATGGCTATTCTATAAAAAAAAATGCAGTTATTTGACCTTCAGCAAAATTTCGAAATAAAATGTATGAGCCTGATATTCCATATAAATGAAAGATAAGTACTCATTAAATAGTATAAACCAATACACCGAATTTCTTACATAAAATAAATATTATGTTTTTTTAAATTTATTATCCCTTTATTCATCCTTGGCGTTCAAATGTTACGATTTGAGCGTTCCAGATGAAGGTAAATCCAGAAAAGCGCTTCAGTCTTACTTTCATTTCATGTTCATATTTCCCTGTTCTGATATTAAAAGACTGGAAATTAACCAAATATTCTCAGACATGTTGTATATTTAACGTGACACGACATTACATTATATTTTCCAAGAAAATGTGTTTAATATATGTCGTTTCACATATTACAAACACATACTTATACTCAATATTAATTTAATAAAACCTTAAGAATTTCTTTTAAAATTATATTCTTCAAACTTTAAAATGCGAGGTTTACTGATTGCTTTGTGAAAATGTTACATGTATATTTAGGACAATGCTAAGTCAAGATATTCTACTTCGTACGTTTATTTTTAACAAGGTAAAAATCTGCAGAAAGACACGCTATTTGTTTTCAAACCCGATACATTAACTCCTTTGAATGCCGCATTATTTGATTGGAATAGAGGATACATTTTTTAATACTAGTAGCCTTTGGATTTATTGGCCTGATATCAAAGCCTTGATTTGTAACGTGTAACCGGGTGATCAATGGATCCGTATCTGAATAAATCAGGATTTCAAGTGTTCAACTTAAATTTTCATCACGACCAGTTGTCCTGTTTAAAACAATCAACACATCCATAAATGGATTCACAACGAAAAATATATACACAGCACAATGCACATAAATAAAATTACAAGGTGAAGTTTCTCATTCACTATGTATAAACACAATGCCTAATTATAGAATATATACACACAACATGCACAATGTCACTATGCAATCACTTTGCAACATGTATTAAGCCTGATTATTCACAATGTCACTAATATATCACTATGCAACATGCACCAGACACCTTATTGCACAATGTCACCAACGGATTACTATGCAACATGTATCAATACATATCACACAAAACGTATGAACACATTATCACATATATACAACATCTATTAACAATATCCACAATTTGTAATATCACCTTTGAATGTTCAATAAACCACAATAACACAAAGACACAATTACACTTGCACAATGCTTCAATGCACAAGGAATGTATATGAACACAGCTCAACTCACACACTAATTATCACTATGAATCCGAACGAAATGAATATATTCCAAACTGGTAAGATTAAACACAGTGCACTTTCACTTAAACACTTCCACAATATAACAACTTGCAACACCAGCATAATTTCGCAAGCAAGTATACAACTTGTATTTTCACTGTACAATAACTTATTATATAAGTTCACTTTATAACACAATCACTATTCCAAATATTCACATATAAATCAAAACACTATAATTTATATCCTTTGAATCACTAAAGCGACTCTACTTACCAATTGGAATATTTAATCCTAGAAGTTCACCCTTCAATGGTCCACATAAAACTGACCAAGTTTCTCTGTCTTTGAGCTGGTTTATATACTACCATATGGAACGGTCAATTATACTTGAAGGGGTGAAAATCAAGACTATACCAACTTTAGGGGTTATTAAAGTAATAGATGGTGCTCCAACTATGGAGAAACTTATATACATCTAGAAACACAATCAATAGGGAAAGACAACTGGTGTTTCACATCAAAATAAATGAACTATGACCGATTTTCGTTACACCACAACTTTTTGCTATCGCAGCAAGTACACTGCCCACGATCAATTAATTTTGAAACATTAAGATGTTCATCTTTTGTTCTGGAGAATATGCTTTAATAACTAGTTGTAATTAGCTTTGAACTTGCTTTCATTAAATGCGAATTTTATTATTTAGGCGAATTTGTATATTGTTTTTATCAATGTTTATCTTAATGGTTTTTGTGTTTCATACTGAATTTTTGAGTTAATCCACATGCAACTGATTTTTAGTAGTTTGTTCTATTGTATTTCTGTTTCAATGTACGCCATTGTCCCAGGTTTTGGGTATGGTTCAACGCTCTCAAACATATTTGGTAGTTGCGCACCTTGCAAGGTCATTATGTCCGCTTGACGTCGATTTCATTTCATGGATCAGTGAACACGGTTAAGTGTTCGTAGGATATATCTCAGATAATGTAAGCAATACGTCTACTTTATTTGATATATCGAATGATTTTAAGTTGCAAATCCAACTGGCAGGTGCTATCTGACCTGGACCTCATTTTCATGGTGCAGTCTGTTTTCTAATACAATAACTATATTTGATGTATGAAATGATTGTATGGTGTATATGTCTGTTTTGCAATAATCATCTGACCTTGACCTCATTTTCGGAGAGTTACATTCAGTTGAAAAGCAAAAGTTCTGTACACATGAGAAACACATAATTTATTGTCAGTCCAAATGTTCACCTTTTTATCCCTGTTGACCTACCTATTAAATTTCGCTGAAATATTTGCCTCTGTATGCCTAAGGGGAAGTGCATTCAATTAAAAAAAATATCAAACATCACCAAAAGCGTTAAATTAAATAATTATTTGGTATAAACATCCTGTTTGGTTCAATTTTGTGAAAGTATATGATTGTCTTGCTAAGCAATAATGCGACCTCATTTTGGGTATTTATGCATGTATCCCTTAATTCGTCCCGTAAGGAGAGATGCGTGCTGCAAGTGATTATCATGTTCAGTTATAAAAAAAGAAGACATTGAAAAGTTTCGGGTAATGTCTCACCTTCTTTACTAACCATTGATATTAATATGTATATGGTTCTTAATATAAAGTTTTACTATCACATCAACTAAATATGCTTTGAGTTTTTTTGTTTTTTTTCGGTTCTGTACTATTGTCATTTTTTTAACGATAACACATATTTTATTCAATCATTTCCTGATGTATAAAAACCTAAGTAGCCCAGGTCACATACTTAGAGGCCCCTTTATTTTCTTGACGAGGGAAAATATCAAATGAGTTTATACAATAGTTTTACATGCATAATTATGTTTAAATAACCAATACAATTGATTTTCACACCTGATAAGCATCACTGCAGGCGGAAACCCGGTTGAAATAGAAAAAAAGAATCGATGCTCTTTGTTAGAGAAGGCGATAAATGCTTACTGTAATGTTTACTTCAAGTATTGTTGATATAATGCACATATAAGAAACAAACTTAACCAGGAAAACTAAACATTGACCAATGACCAATGAAAATAAGGCCGATGTCAGAGGAACCCAGTCAGGAAGAAATATGTACACCTTACAATCATTCCATGCTTTTAATAAAGTTTACCTATTCCATATAGTGTATGAACAACAAACTAAAGTTCCCAAAGCATATTAGACCAATAAACAGTGAGCCTGGAGAAATTGCAAAACAAGCTAATCTCCGAGACATGATAAAACATTTAGATGAGTGTGCTATTTCTTTATCTCTAGATTTATCGTGTTTATATAAAACTGTTAAAATATATAGATAACACTTTGAGATTGTAATTGTACACGGACATTACTTCCTTGATACTTCAAAGTCAAAGTTTGTTTATATTTGGATGCATTTTTTTCTGTTGTAAAGACCTCTCAGTTTTAGCTGTACAGAACAAATACGGTAAGATTTTAACTACATTATCGTTTGAGTTTATAAAAGCCTTATCCTTTAAATAGCTTACAAATTCAAGATAATACTTTATGTATCAGTACTTTGCCGCAAAGTTTCATTAAGAAACATTTCACACCTAATAAAATAGGCCTAAAAAGTCAGAAGGCAAATATTCATGTTCTTTCATGTCATTTATTAATAACAAACAAAATAACTAGACCTGCTTTGATATGTTAACAGCACTTGAATTTTCAGTAGATTACATTTGTTCGCTTTGCGAATTCTAATGGGAACTAACTGTGCACCATATATTGCAGACCTGTGAAGATTTTTTGTTTACTGTAATTCATAATACTTATCTAGATGGTGACTTTCCTTTGCCACCCTCTTATAGTGTTTATATATCTCAACTCGTTCGATTCGCCAATGCATGTAACAACGTTATTGATTTTAATGGATGAAATCTTTGTATTACTGAAAAAAAATATTACCCCAGTGTGATCGATAACACGAACTAGTCAAAACATTTACTAAATTTTATCATCGGTACAAGGACATCATTCGTAAACATAAATCAGCATGCAGACATCTTATACGTTCGGGTATTTCACATCCAATCTTTTATGGTATTATTTTATAAAAAGCATAGACATGTCGCCATTCACATAAAAAGCTAACCTAACCCATAAACGAACTTATTCAATAAGAATTTAGCTACGATACTGTGGTCAGGTTATTAAAGATGACATTGTTTTGAATTATTATTGATTCGCTTATAGGGTCTTATCGGAAATAAACACTTTTTTAAAAACAGTTGTCATGATACGGGTTGTGTTCTATTTATTTATATTTTGAATACTTGGAATGGTAGAGTGTTTTTTTTTTGTCTTTTCAATATATCTCTTATCGGGCATGTACCTTATGTCGTAACTACAATCCCGTTCTCTTTTTAAACGAATATGAACTACTGAGTTAGACTATCTGCTTACCCTTTCGGAGCATCTGAAATAACCACCAGGTTTTGGTGGGGTTCGTGTTGTTGTTTTACCCCTATTTATGACTCTTTTACCTATTGTGTATGTTTGTTTTGTTCACGCAACGTTGTCAATATAATAGAATTTGAAAGACTGTTGTACAAGTGAGAGATTTAGCGCTATAAAACCTGGTTCAATCTACCATTTTCTACATTTGAAAATACCTGTACCAAGTCAGGAATATGACAGTTGTTGTCCATTTGTTTGATGTGTTTTATCATTTGATTTTGCCGTTTGGTTATAGACTTTCTGTTTTAAATTTTTCCCTCGGAGTTCAGTGTTTTTGTGATTTTACTTTTTTGTCATTGTAAAAGACATTCTAATGCAAATGAACTTAGTATTACGGTGTTCTTTATCACATGTTTACAATCGATTTGTTAAGGATAAAAGCGATGACGGCTTACTTAATTTGTATAATCAATAAAGATTTATCCGTGACTATATATAATGTGACTGCTGATCGAAATATGAATGCTAATAAGTTATGTTCGTGTTAAAGAGCAAAAGTTTTATCGCGACCTTAACACAAACAAAACAGAACCATATGGGTGAGAATGTACAACTTATCCATTGAATCATCTAAAACATATTTATCTTTATTTGTAAAATACAAAAAAGCTGTCATTTCTAAATGTCCAAATTACTTTTCAAACAGTTGAGGTTCAAATTTATTTCTTTGTTTAATATTGATAATACATATTTTACATTGTACTGTTTCTTTGATATCATTGTTTCCATGAAAGTTGAAGTCTACGCTCATCAGACATGACCCTTTAGAATATAAAAAAATCGAATGTAAAAGATATTAGCATTGCTCTTCGAATGACAATCTAAGCATAGAAGACATTTAATAGATTCAAGTCCTGCAAATCTCTTTTATATAACTCTTAAATACTATCAGTTATTTATGTACCGTTCATGTAAACAACTATAGATTAACGTATGTCCTATAACGCGGAGCATTGGCTAAAACCGCATAGTATTCCATAATGAAACAAAAACGACCAGACGAGTGTAAAACAATTCAAACGAGGAAAAACAGCCTGATATCTATACAAAACAATAAACGAAAACCAAATGTGAAATACAGCAACAAAGACTACGACTGCATTACAGGTGCATAACATATATAGTAGATAATGCAATATGTAACCATTACTCTTTTAAAATAACTGTCGTTTCTAAAAAGAAATAAGTGGATGTGGTATTGCCAATGCCACAACTAGCAACCCAATACCAAATGTCATTGATTTATGCAACTGATAACCGTACGACCTTCAACGTGGAGACTTGGCCTACTCTACCTTTAAGTGTTAACTTCTTTTTCAACTGATTTTTATAGTTCGTTCTTATGTTGTTCTGTTATACCACTGTCCCAGGTTAGGGGAGGGTTGGGATCCCACTAACATGTTTAACCACGCCACATTATGTATGTATGTGCCTGTCCAAAGTCAGGAGCCTGTTAATCAGTGGTTGTCGTTTGTATATGTGTTACACATTTGTTTTTCGTTCGTTGTTTAATTTAGATAAGGCCGTTAGTTTTCTCGTTTAAATTGTTTTACATTGTCATATCGGGGCCTTTTATAGCTGACTATGCGGTATAGGCTTTGGTCTCTTATGGACAGTTGTCTCTACAAACTCAGCTATATAAGACAATACAGTGACCTGTGTAAAACAATTCAAAAGAGAATAACATTTTCGGACTTTAGCGTTTTATACCATTGTACTTTAGCGCATCATATAATCGTGCTTAAAAACAAAGAAAACTCACCCTAAGCTTTTAACATCATCGCACATAAGCGTTGACCATTGGACTTTATCGTGACCATTACACTTTAGCCTACCATCGCACTTCAGAGTGCTACATATTAACTTTTAAAAACATAAAGTAAGCATGATTCTAATTGCATGAATGTTTTCTTTAAACCCTATGATATACCTTTTAAAAATTATTTTCTTTTCGAATTTGTTCCTTCTAGATAAATTTGAATGGAATGCTATCAGCGTGAATGCGAGAGGAGCGAGACCGCACTCAGTACCTAAAATAGTTATTATTTCTTATTACGTTACTTGTTATTTCGACTCTTATTCGGCATCACTGCACCACATTTCAGAAAATTAGGGTTCCGTCACCAACAAAGCATTTATTAGTATGAGCTTTTGAGTCAATTATTTTAATGTTCACCTTACAAGTTTTCATATGAATAAAGAATTGAGAAAACATACATTACAGAAATTATCAACCACGAACGATCTCTCCGAAGAAATAAGAAATGGTTAAATTTATATTAAAAATAATTGTAGATACTAACTGCTATGATGCCAATGACAAAGGTGTTACATATAATGGAACAGCCAATATAGTAGAACTTGGCTATAAGTGCAAAAACTGGAAGGTGTATCATTCTAATTATACATTCTATTATCAAGACCATAACTACTGTAGAAATCCAAGGCCAGATGCCTTCGATAGACCTTGGTGTTATACTGGAAACTATTATCGAACTGGATTATGTAACATTGTGGCTTGTGGTAAGTGATATAAATATCCTATATATTATGTCCGTATTAACTGCACAATACTACATGGTCGTCTTGAAGTATAGTTTAAGGTACTGACATTGTTTATCATCTTTATTCTGTGTTATAGTGTTCTTTTATTTGTCTTTGTAAATCATTATCCTTTACTTTTAAGTGCATTTCTAGTAATATCCGTTTGCGTGGTTCGTTACTTATACGCCCCGCCATTGTGTTATTGTGCTATGTTCTTTTTTAAGTATTTTTGTTTTTCGTTTTTGTTTGTATCTGCTTTGTCTATGTGCCATTCTGTAGTTCTTTCTTGACATATAAGTTTTTTTTTAAATAGTTATTAAAATATAAAAATAATGTTGACTGTTGTACCCCTATTATTTACGTTTTTGCCTATTATATAAATATATATATATATATATATATATATATATATAAAAGATGTGGTATGATTGCCAGTGAGACAATGTATGTTTGTTTTGTTGACACATTGTTGTCAATTTAATGGAATTTAAACCGACTGTCATTCAAATCAGCTCAGCTTCACTTATATATCTGCTTTCATATCAGACGATTAACACATGTTCCAGAGACATATAAATAGTGGTACGCATTTACAGTTGAAGAACATAGTAATGCTTCTGCAGTTATGTTATTTAAGAGTTCTCTTTTATTTTTTTGATTTGAACTTTTTATCGTTTAAAACGGCATTGAAAATCAACCCTTTATCCTTTGTTGCTATAGAATAAGAATAAGAATAAGAATATTTTATGTCCAATTAAAGGGCCTTATAAAGAGCTTTGTTATGTCGTTGTTCTCCTCTTATATTTAATGCGTTTCCCTCGGTTTTAGTTTGTTATCCCGATTTTGTTTTTTGTCCATGGATTTATGAGTTTTGAACAGCGGTATACTACTGTTGCCTTTATTTACCATATTGCATGTAAATACAGAAGATTAGACATATAAAAAAACAACATCGTTTAACAATATTAAATTATTGCATTAATTTTATTATCTTTGAACTTTTCCTTATCTCTAGCTTTTTAGATAAAAACTTTCTTAAAATTTATATCATTCAAATTTTCTTGTGCCAAAAGCCCATGAACATTTCGAAAAATTGTCTTAAGATTGAAAATTATTGCAAGTTAAAGAAATTTCAGTAAAAAAAGCCCTCATTTCTATTATCAACATATAGTGGGCATTCAGTCACAAAGTGTATCTCATCGTCAACTTATAAGACGCATTACATGTACAGTTGTTGCTATGATGCTCCATTCGATGTCCACGTTCTTAGTATAAATAGGGAGTAGCTACTGTGTTAAAGTTGTTATTTGTACCAAAGACAGCAGAAAGTGCACATGAGAAAGATAGGAAAGTAGATAGTTTAAAACGAGTAGCAAAAGTGAAGTGTTTGAAACCTGCTAACAGAATATAAACATGATAAATAAGAGACAGTTGATTAGGTACAAACTGTCCAAACAATTCTGGTATTAAGATTTTGTCTTTCACATCTCTCACTATTGCAGCGAGTGTATGGTGATAGACCATGCCTTAGTGCTACCCTGTTGGCCCGACAGTTATACACATACATTTAAATAAGGTGTCGTACGAAAATTTACATCGGTTCCATACACAAAGGTTTCATCCCAGTTCCATAAATTAAGGTTTCAGCACAGTTCCATAAATTAAGGTTTCGGCCCAGTTCTACAAATTAAGGTTTCAACACAGTTCCATAAATTAAGGTTTAAGCCCAGTTCCATACATCAAGGTTTCAGCCCAGTTCCATACATTTAGGTTTCTGCCTAGTTCCAGACATTTGATTTTTACAAGTATCAGATTGTTAGGTTCTTTGGTGTTGAAATCCATGTTATGTAGTATTTGTTTTATATTAAGCATTATAGCGTAAGCTGTTTTACTTTAGAATTAGCATTGATTTTCAAATCCCAGGAAACTGCTGCGAACCCATGCCCTGTTATCCATTACAATAGAAGTTTATTCTGCGGTTAGACTACTTAATACAAGTTTTCAAATTTGTGTTGTTTATGTGTATGCTTCGGGTACGATTGTGTAACTCGTTGAATGCATCGTTTTTCTGTTTATTGGCTGTTTACCAAGTTTTTCGGGACCATCGTGCAAAATTCAAAATTCCTTATTTGTATGGCTTTCTGATGTCAATTTCAGGATAGTGTCACTGCCATATGATTTGGAAATAAGTATGAAAAGATACCACTTAATGTACACAGGCAAAATATGCTCACGCTCATTTCACTCGAAATTTACATGAAAATTTTCGCAAGCTTATACATGAAACTCTCTAAAAATATTCAAATGAATCTGATGAGAAATGTCACGTGAATTTTTATTTTTTTTTATTTTTATTAAATTTGAAAATTTGAATGTTATTTGAATAAATTAACAAACTTTACAAATCAGGTGTATTTCAAGTAAACAAAATTCATGTGACATACAAGTAAAATTCATGTGAGTTTCACGTATATGCTCGTTTTAGGTGAAATTCACGTGAGATTCACATGGATTTAGATTCAAGTGAAATTGATGTGACTGAAATTGCCATGTGTTGTATACTAGATTTCATTGCGTACACATTTTTCTTTTTTTTCGCAAATGATAAATAAGATAGACCAGCATAGTAAAATAAATACGCTGTTTGAAATAAAATAACAGATATCACAGATTATCTTGTATATTTCTAGCTTTGCATTTAAAAATACAATTTCCAAAATAAAAATCAAAGGAACCCCATAAAATGAACACTGCATGATAGAGAGGACGAACAACTTATCATTCCAAATTGTTGTCTCTCTATGATGTCTTCTTTTACGTGGCTCTGTACTTATGCATATCGTCATTGTGGTATTGTTCTGTATTATCTTTCGTGCTTTCTTATGTGCTTTGTCCGTGTGACTTTTTGTGTTTCTTTGATACATATGACGTGGCTCTATACTTTATTGTCCCGCCATTTTGTTATTGTTCTATGATAATTTTTGTATTGTTTTCTTTCATATTTGCTAATCATTGATCTATATGCCCTTTTGTGTTTCTTAGATACACAATGACGTGGATCTTGTTAAAGAAGACATTCACAATAAGCATATAGACAAGCGGCAAGAAGGAAAAGGAAAACTTTTAATTTACATTCTGCAGAGGATATGTCTAAAAGAACTTTAGACTATATTCTGTTTATACTTTGAAAGACAAAATTATTTAATATCTTTACCTGTGTGACGTTTAAATTCTGATCGACCAATGTACGTCAAACGCGCGATTCTACGTCAGAGTTAATGTTTACATTTGTATCTAACCATGTACTTGTCAGGGTAAGGATTCGGTCCCAGTACTTAATGTAATCTTTCAATCCCTTATGATTGAATTTAACATACATAAATAAATAAAAAAATAATTAAAAAGCAATGTAAGAGGTTGTTAAATTTGATGCCTTTTTGTGCTTCTTTGTTAAATGTTTGATTTGGTTTTATTGTGATTAAGATTATAACACAATGTTGACTTATGTTCCCCTCATTTTAACATTTTAACATTTTTACCTATTATGTCCGTTTATTTTGATCACGCATCGTTGTCAATATAATGGAATTTGATGCGACTGTCAGAATATGTATATCATAAGAAGTCTCTAAAGCGTTTGTAATTACATTAACGGTAATATTGTTATTGCACCAGCTGCCCATTTCAAAAAGAAATGTTTCTTTAATGATCGATGATATTCGAGGCTAAAGGTAAAAACTTAATAATACACAATTTAAAACCTGATAACCCCAATATGAGGCCTCTTCATAACTATAAAGTTAGTTTAATTCCTGATTACCGCTATCAGTAAAAACCGAAACAATGTTATCCCAAATAAATCAAACACAAATAAATGACGAAAAGGCAAACAAGGGGAAACGGCAGACAAATGAAACAAAACAGTCATAGTAGCTTTAAATATTTAGTAATACGTGTTTGTGAATACCTGAAGTTACATCGGGGATTTAACGTATAAAAGTCGATATAATTTATTTGACTAGGTTGTGATTTAGTATTTACGAAAATTAGTAAAATACTGCTGGTGTACATATCAGATATATAATGTGCAAATAAACACATCCTAGATACCAGGACTAAATTCAGTATATACGCCAGACGCGCGTTTCGTCTACAAAAAAGTTAAAAAGGCCAAATAAAGTACGAAGTTGTACAGCATTGAGGACCAAAATTCCTAAAATTTTGCCAAATACAACTAAGGTAATCTATGCCTGAGGTAGAAAAGCCCGAGTTTTTCAAAAAATTCAAAAATTTGTAAACAGTAAATTTATAAATATAACTATATCAATGACAATTCATGTCAGCACAAAAAGTGCTGACTACTGGGCTTGTGAAACCTCAACCAAACAGTAATTCATCAAAAAAATTAACCAAATTAAAGCCAATATAAATTATTAAGTAGGTCTAAATTTGATTTGCTTATATGTTCATGTGAACTATTTTGAATCTGTAGATAATTGCAGTAGTGATCCCTGTCTAAATGGAGGAACGTGTGCTTTACAAACAAATGGATACACGTGTACATGTGGAGAACGTTTTTATGGAATGAATTGCCAGTATGGTATGTTTTCCATTATCCATTGATTTAATTTATAAACTCATTTAAAACTAATTGAAAAGGTACATCAATTTGAAATGACTTTTGATCTCAGGTGTTCCGAAAGGGTAAGTAGAACTTTTCTCGGAGTTCAGTATTTTTATGATTTTACTTTTTATTATGATCATCAAACAAAATTGGTGATTTGTAATGAACATAGAAAATGATGTCATACGTAGTGATTTGAGCATGATGTGGCACACATAACTCAAAAGTGTTAGCCAAATCTTTACATGGTCAGTAACAGATATGTCATAAATTTTGTAGTGCGGGTAATCTTTATTTTTAACAAAATGTATCTTGTAGACATCAGTAAATGTTTCAATGTAACCTGTTTAAATGGAGGTATTTGTAAAGAAAAATTAAACGGAGCCTATCAGTGTATCTGTCCTCGCGGATATAGAGGAGAAAATTGCGAACAAGGTTTGTAGCTGTAAAAATTAATTTTTGTCATGTATTATATCAATGAATATGTTATGCTGTAAGTTATAACTCTAGCTAAAGAGGGTCAAGCTGCATTCTATCAATTATAAAGGAAAACATTTAGATTTTGTCATTAATATTGGCACGAATACATCCCCCTTAACCATTTTCTGTCGGATTAAAATAAAAACTCTCCGCAATGCTACTATCAGTGTCGCTAAAGGTAGCAATTAACACCTACAAGTAAACATAATGAAAACAAATACATGCATTGCAGCAGCTCACATTTATATTATTGCATTTATTGTTTATGTGTTTCTTTGTTTAATATGTTCTCCTATTTATTTGTATTGTAGTCCTGTAATATTATGTTGTCATTTTAATTTTATATTTAACATTGCCATTAAAGTGCGAGGTTTAGCATGCCACAAAACAAGGTTTCTTGTACAAAGTCAGGAATATGGCCATTGTTATATTATAGTTCGTTTCTGTGTGTGTTACATTTTAACGTTGTGTTTCCGTTGTGTCGTTTATTTTCTCTTATATTTTAGTGTGAAAATTCACATTACTATAAGACGTGTCTCGGTACTTTCTATCCCAAATTCATGTATTTGGTTTTGATGTTATATTTGTTATTCTCATCGAATTTTGTCTAATGCTTAGTCCGCTTCTGTGTGTGTTACATTTCAATGTTGTGTCGTCGTTCTCCTCTTATATTTAATGCGTTTCCCTCAGTTTTAGCTTGTTACCCCGATTTTGTTTATTGTCCATAGATTTACGAGTTTTGAACAGCGGTATACTACTGTTGCCTTTATTTATGTCAAATACTGAATATTTTCGTAAAACTCATTGTCTGATATCAGCAATGTTCCAATCCAACACCTCTGATTGAATCAAATACCTTATATTTAAATATACAAATACATAAATCACTTGGACACTCAAAATGTATGAGTTTATCGTCTATCATTTAAGTACTACATTTCTCAACTCAAGATAACCAGAAGACAAACATCTAACACCAATTGTCTAGATTTTCAAATCTAATACTGTTGTTTTAGATTTTAATTAAGAAGTAATTCCTTTTCGCCATGCTCTATGTTCATTTTAACATAAGTAGACACGAACTTTGTCGTTATTGTACTCTGAGCATTAAAAACGATGAAAATAATGTTACAACGACAGAAATTTTATTGTCCATTCAATGACAAGACAGTTACCTGCTTTCTAAAGTAAGCCAGAAAAATATTATGTTTAATCATAATAACATATTTCATGATATTTGTCTTTATAAAAAAAGAAGATGTGGTATGATTGCCAATGAGACAACTGTCCACAACAGACCAACATGACAAAGAAATTAACAACTATAGGTCACCGTACAGCCTTCAACAATGAACAAAGCCCATACCACACAGTCAGCTATAAAAGGCACCGAATAGACAATGTAAAACAATTCAAGCGAGAAAATTAAAGGCATCATTCCTGTACAAAAAAATGAACGGAAAACAAATACTCGTATGCAACACATAAACAAAAGACAACCACTGAATTACAGAATCCTGACATGGGAAAGGCACATGCATACATAATGTGGCAGGGTTAAACACGTTAGCAGGATCCTGCCCCTAACCTGGGACAGTTATACATTTCAATATTCAAATTTGTTATATAGGACCACCCTTCAAGGTACAACCACAGGTAATTCTCAATGATAAAATTACAATTGAAGAAGGAACCAGTATCACCTTTATTCCATGTTTTGCGGCGGGAATTCCTCGTCCAAGTATCAAATGGGAATCGATTGATGTACGTAGAGCGTTTGATTTATTATATAAACTTAAATAGATTTTTTTAATTCGTTTTGGTAATAAATGTTTCGATATTTAATTATTTCACAAATTGCACAGCGATTAGTTTTTGAATGTAAAACTCTCATTCACATGCGACAGTTTTTGCTATTGATTAACAATCTAAAGACCGGTAATAAATACACGCAACACATTCTGAATTAGCAGGAGTTTATTTGTCATTAGGTTTTTGGAACAATAAGAATAAAGGCAAACCATACATTGGTATACTAATGAAAAGCAGGACTACTTTGTCGAAACTCATGTTATATTTATGATGATTAATGCACACAATGCGTCATACTGATTCAAATGGCATGATATGAAAAAAATGTAAACTACCTTTTTCTATTATATCGAATATTCTTATTTTTATAACTCTAGCAATTATTCTAGTCAGCAATCCTTTATAGCGAGTAAATGATTTATTGTGGCGACTTGTGTAATTAAATAATATCTAATGAACATGATTCAACATAATATATACACATACAACCTTATATGATTATTCTAATAAATACAATGAAAACGAATAATACAAATTTATCGTATGCATCTGAAGTTAAACATGTTAAAACGGTGACAATTCTCTGTATCCAGTTGACGGGTTTACTGACTTGTTCCACACAAATGAAATGCTAATGTAATATATTCTTTTTGAAATAAAAATAACTTTACAGTAGGAAAAAGTAAAATCACAAATGTACCTAATCATATGGCAAAATTAAATGACAAAAAACATCAAGCGAATGGAAAACAACTGTCATATTCCTAACTTGCTACAGGCATTTTCAAATAACGAAAATGGTGGATTGAACCTTGTTTTATAGCGCTAAACCTCGCCAATCGCATCAAATTCTGTTATATTTACAACGATGTGTGAACAAAACAGACAGAAATAGAAAGAATTCTTACTGTATACATTTATTGACAATAGAAAATGAACAAACTTGAAATAGTACTCATAGTAATATTACAAATTGAGTTTGGTTCTCAAACAACAGCCGGAGATGTAACTGCCTATGGTAGCAATACGCAGTAAAAAGTTGAGTTTCGCATTATGGCCATGGTGATTTTTTTAAATATGAAAGTTGTTGTACAATAAAATTGATATTTAGATAGTCGAAGAATAATATAGCCTTATTAGTGGGTTTATATGAACATTTAGATAGTTTTAGCATGTTTTAAAGACTTTTTTTCTGTTTGACAGTCCCTATTTTCCTATCCTTACCGCTCATAGGTTTAGAAATTACTGTAGTGTTTTTCAACAAAGATTTGACGCTCGATCTTTTCAATTCAGTTTTATTGAAAAACAACCTCTTGATAGATTTATATCTATGGTTTCAGGAAAGGCAATTGATTGAAATTTTCCTTTGGACAAAATGTTTTAGACTTTTGGTGACATGTTCACCCCAATTTTTGCAATATCTTGTATCAAATAAATGCAGATTGTTGCCATGGTTACACCAAAAATAGATTATATTTCACCATAGGAACTATTGGAAATCTTATCGATCAAAGATTCTCTCTTCATAAATATACACATGCATAACACATATAATAAGCCTTATTTGTTAGAAAGAAACTGTGTAATACTTCCTATGCTCTTTTCTATTTTCAAGAAAACGTCAATGCCCTCAAATGCTAGACAAGTGGTAGATATACTATTTTTCGAAAATGTCACCTTGGCTGATAGTGGACTTTATATGTGTACGGCTACGAATGCTGTTGGAACTGATGTTAAAGTGATACATATTATTATAAAGGGTAATTATTCCTTAACAGTTTTAAGCAATCGCACGTGTCATAAATAAGTCCATGCATATCATGTATATTACTAAAAAGGTAGAGATGCTCAGGAGTTGCTCATTTGACTTATTATGTCCGTTCAGATATTATTTCTATATAATGTCCCTCTCAAAATTTAATCTGATGTTATGCAATCAAACAACACAAAAATAAGGATATTTGGTATTATTATACCTTACATTATATAATAATTACTTGATTTGCTAAAACGGAATCACATGTCATAGTTTAATTTCGATGTTTTTTTTCTTCAAAAATTGACAGGAGCGATGAATAACACTAACAAAATGAAGCCTCCATCAAATTACCCTATTATCCGCCGGTGAAATGCTCTGACAAATTGAAGCCTCCATCGAACAACATTTTTATTCACTGGTGAATAACCCTTGGCGTGCTCAATGATCACTAGTTGACTCCCTTTAAAGTATGCCGTCACTTAACGTCCGATAAACAAAAACAACTGCCAGGTTAGAAGTCGAATGACGAAGAAACAAGACCATTCAAGATTTGGAAATTCATCCAGTGTGGACGTTATCTCTTTAAACGGTCTCTTTTAGGATCATCTATATTTTACATGATTGGGCTCAACTTTTTGGAACTTTAGGTCCTCAATGCTCTTTAATTTTGTACTTGTTTTACCTTTCTAACGTTTTTCATCAGAGCGTCACTGGTTAGTCTTGTGTGGACGAAACACGTCTGACGTATGATATTTTAAACCTGACACCTTTTGTTAGCTATTATTCGTGTTTCTCTGTCCTATATGTTCTCAAATATATTTGTATTGTAGTCTTATCATGTTATGTTGTCATTTTAATGTTACATTTAACATTGGCATAAAAGCGGGCGATTTTGCATGCCACAAAACCAGGGTCAACCCACCATTTTTTTGTATTAAAATGTCCTGCACCAAGTCAGGAAAATGCCGTTGTTATATTATAGTTCGTTTCTGAGTGTGTTACATTTAAATGTTGTGTTTCTGTTGTCTCGTAGTTCTCCTCTTATATTTGATGTGTTTCCCTTAGTTTTAGTTTGTAACCTGGATTTTTTTCAATCGATTTATGAATTTCGAACAACGTTATACTATTGTTGCCTTTATTTACCGAAAGAGTCTAGCCTTATTGTACATACGCGAAAATGTCTATAGACACAAAATAGTTGTTGACAATGTTTAACACTATTTTACTTTTAATAAAAATATGTTCGTTCGGTATAATAAAACAATAATGGCCCATTGAGTCGGTGAATGTACAAAAATGATCAACCCGAGTAAGGGTTATTCCCCACGGGCTCAAGCCTTCGTGGAATAACCATTACTCGGGTTGACCATTTTGGATATTCACCTCCTCAGATGGCCATAATAGTATAGTATTGTCAATATGACGACCATCCACCGCAATCACTTCAAAGATAACAATAATCGATCAAAGGTCACCGTACAACATTTAGCTATAGTGATTGATTGCTGCTTTGCTTAACACCAAGTGGAAGTAATTTCGTGCATTATCACGATAAGAAGCCATTATGTGTTACATGATATGTATGTTCCGCTATGATACGTATATCGACTCGCATGAAAGGCGATACATTAAGACCGTCACTGTGAGATATATGGATAGGTGTATATAACATTAGCCTTTTGTAACAGGCAACCAACGTACCCATCTGAGAGTTTTTTCAAAAGTTATGTTACATTTGGTTCACTTGTTCATCTCTATACGAGGATTCGAATCAAAGTCCCTTCTCTGACTAGACGTAGCTTTTAATTTATATATCCCTCAGTGTGAAACAAATGCGAACGTATTCAAAGTTTATAGACCCGAACATGAGAAATGCCATTACAATATTTCTTCACCCCATTGAGTTAATTAAATAGAAGTGAAAAACGACTAACTGATTTGTGATGAATTGATGAACGTAAAAAACAGAGGAAGTGGATTGTAGTTACTGCATAAGGAACATAATTATCCGATATCATCTGTGGATTGGTTATTCCATAACGGTCAACCAACTCGTGATCGCCTCCGTAAAATTCACTTCACCATTTGGAACTCTTTGTTTAATAGCTTCCCTGTGAGCAGCAACCCTATATATATGGGAAATCATAATAGGAAACACAAGCCCAGGAATATTGTATCAATTACACAGTATGCGCTGCTTGAATGCTGCTACATAGAAATGGAAAGTTCATATAAAATAAGTACACAATATTTTGACTATTTTTCCAATTACAAGCGTTGACTTATTTGACCGGTCAATAGGTTTCAACTTTTGGATTCTGATGAAACTTTTTGACCGCAAGCGTCATTATATTTCGCGGAATTTTCAAATGCAGCTACGGTATTGGAGGATTTTGAAAATACCATGGGAGTTACCTATTGTATCTATGATTGACTTCAGTTTAAGACGTTAACATTCAGAATATTTATGAAGTAAATGTTAAACAATATGGTCAGGTTTCTTCTTTATATATTACAGTAATTGATTTATCCCCGACATTTATTATTCGTTTTCATTTTCGATATAATAAATCACTTACTGGCTGGATATTCGTGGATTATTCCCCTCGAGTTCGCATCAGGGCAATAGTGGCAACCCGAGGACCATAAACTTGCTATTCCACTCATACTCAGTCAATAAGTAAGTATAACTTATATCATATATGAAATTATCGGTTTTTATTTCACTGGAAAATCTATGTTTTGCATTGTAACCAATGTAATAAAGCTTATTATCTACATGAACAAAATCAATCATACAGTTAAACTTTTATATATTACGATTTTTTGTTGCTGTAGCGAAACCACCCATACTCCACACTGGTCCTATCATTCATGCATTATCTACAGTGAAGGTGGACTACTACACTGATGCAAAACTAGTATGCAACGTCACAGGATTCCCCATGCCTACTGTTACATGGAAACATGGCAATGTAAATATTGTTATCAAATTCAGTCGTTTGATGTATTTGAGCTTTTGATTTTGGCATTCCATAAAGGGTTTTTCATTTTGCAATTTTTCTTAGAGTTCGGTGTTTATTTTTATTTTATTTTTAAGATGCAAAGTTTAAAATTTTGAACTCCAGACGAGAGTTTCGTCTTCAAAAAACGCACCAGTGACCGTCGGAAAAAAGGAAGAATGATGTCAGATGTTGATGAGCATTGAGGACTCAACGCTCTCTAAAAAATAATTGAAAGGTTTTGTAAAAATTCACGTACAGCTGAAGTAATTACGGTAGACGTCAAACAAAAAACAAGACAAAAATGTTTTGAAATTGTGAATCAAGGTGGCATAATTCCGTCAACAAAACTCGTGAAAATTACATTATCATTTCAAAAGAATTCTTATTTTAATTGTACTGTTAAATTTTTCAGTCAACATTAGCATTATATATTCCCAATTAGATCTAAGCACCTTTCAAATATGTGAGTTGATTTTTAAACCCTAACAATACAGAGCACATGCTTAAAATGCATGAATAGGCAAATAAATAAAAACTCGAGCATGCAAAAAAGGAGTTTTAATTGAAAATAACCACAATTATTGTATATACATTTTGTTTTTTCTTCATTATAATGAATCTTTATTGTGTTCGTCCGTTTGGTTGCCAGTCCGTTGGTGTATATATGGACTATATACAACATTGAATTCAACACTCTGTTAAAATGGGAACATTTACTTATATTGATTTGGACTTGTCAAAATATATGCAATTGACAAATGTACATCCACAACACATGTAGATGTGTTGAAGTGATGAAAAGAAAAAAGATAAGGGTTTACTCAGTTGATCTGAGGTAAAATTAAATAAATCAAGAATTCAAAACTGATACTTTAAGCTGAAAGAGTATAAGTTAAGGAACAAAATAAGCTAAACATTTTGATAGGTCATGAAGCTTCTTTTCGAGATATTTGATTTATACAGTATGGCGGCAAAAGCCTGACTCGGACTTTTACCTTACTTTTGTATTGTTATTATTTGGGTCTCAAATCAAAAGAAAGAAAATCAAGAATCTGCTTAAATTTTGTCAAATGACCTTTTATGGACTAGAAAGTCTTATGTTTAAAGATAAATAGGCAAAATATTTTACCATGTATCGTATGGAAAACACCAAGGAGTTCGAACATTTGCCCCTTATTCCAAAACCTCACCTGAGTACATCCTTAAATGATTAGGAAAAGCCATTTTCATACGCTCGACCAATCAACGGAACGTTTGAAACAGAACTTTACGAAAAGTAACTATAAACGAGTCGATTGAACTTGATGAAAGATTTGTGTCACAGATGACAAGGGATTCCATGCAACTTGAGATAAATATTACAACAAATACAGTAAAATATGTCTCATATCTTGACTTACATATGGAAATTGACAATCAGGGTCTTATGAAAGCAAAACGTGACAAGAGAGTTGATTTAAGGTTCCCAATCGTGATCTTCTCTTACGAGCAACATACCAGCAGCGCCTTTAAACGCAGAATATATCTCCATGTTAAGAAGATATTACAGTGCTCTATTCTTATCATTCCTTTCTTGATAAAGGATTGCTGCTCACAAGGAAAATATAAAACCAAATGTTCCTAGTGGTAGGTTGAACTCATTTCTTTGTTATTATCAATAGGAGTTGGTTGACCGTTATGGAATATCCGTTATTTTCTTTGACGTTATTTTGACTTAAGTATTTGTATTTATTTGAACATCGTTTGACGTTTTCGCCATGGTCTTGTCTGTTTGTCATTGACCTATGAGTCTGAAGTTAACATTGATATCTTCTTAAACAAATTGTCTAATTTATCTAAAGTAAAATTTGCCTAAGTGAGTTTTATGCACAATTTTCATATGTTTTAGAAAGTGTTGCAAACATCGGGGAACATCATAGTTGTGCAAAATGTGACAAATACAACAGCAGGACAGTACACTTGCATCGCAACGAACGACGTTGGAACAAGTCAAGTAAACATATATCTTAAGGTCACCTACGGTAAGTGTCTATTCTAGAATTAAAAAAAAAAACACAAACAAATTGATATATATTAGTCGCTGATGCATGATTTTTGTAGTATTATTGATTGATTTTGGCTTTTATCCAGCTTCAGTAACTGCAAGTACTCTTAAATCGTACTTTCGTGTTAATTTGAACTGTTGATATAATTTGTAATGTTTCATCTTACTTATTTAATGTTATATATCGTATCTCATTTTCTAATATATACCAACTTTGACAACAAGTTCTTTGTATGACTATAAATTACACTTCTAGTCTTTATTTTGTAAAAAATATTACCGTTCTTCATTACTGTATACCTTACACAAAAAACATGTTTCTTATCTTATTTGGCGGTATTTTGTCCAAGGTTATAGTTATCTTTCTGATAATGTTAACATCTCACCCCTTATTTTATTGATTTTGTAATTACATTGTGTGATAGATCAAATTCATTCGTTCAGTGTATGTTCATTTGTTTGTATTATTATTTCTTTTGATTGAGTTAAGCCATTTGAATTAATATTTTATGGTGTGTCTTTCTATGTTGTGATGTTGCACTATTTGTTCATGTAAATGTGAAGATTGGCATCTATGAAAACGTTTAAACCAGATGCATCAGTTTTCACCTGTCCTAAGTCAGGAACCTGATGTTCAGTGGTTGTCGTTTGTAAATGCGGTTCATAACTTTTTCTCGTTTCTCCTTTTGTTATATAGATTAGATCGTTGGTTTTCCTGTTTGAACGGTGTAATACTTATTAGTATTTTTGGGGCTCTTTATAGCTTGCTGTTCGGTGTGAACAAAGGCTCCGTGTTGGAGACAGTACTACCTAACATATACTGGTTTACTTTTACAAATTGTGACTTAGATGAAAGTTGTCTCATTGGCACTCATACCACGTCTTCTTATATTTATATATCGATACAATCATAATTGATTGTATTGGCCTGGTTATTCTTGTGTTTTTTGTTTTTTTTACAATAATGACATATTTTCTATGAAATGTTATTGAAATATGGTGTCCATGTTAATTTCCATTCAAATTGAACATATAGGTGTAATACCACCAAATCATGGTACGTCACATCCGGTTGTATACGAAAGTAGGTCGAAAAAAATATTCCCTTGAATTTGACAATTGTAGGTAATTAATTCTATATTTTATTGCAGTAAAACCATTTCTGTGTCATAAACATATGTCTTGGGTATTTCAAAACACCATTATTTTTTATTTGGGATTTCTATAGAAAATTTTGTAATCTTGAGGTTACATGGTGACTAAACCTTGTACACAGATAAAATAAGGGGAGACATTTGATTGGTTAACTTACAATGATGGTTATTTTCTTAAGCCCCAGTCCCACTAGACCACGATCGCACCACGCTCATCGCGATCTAAAATAAATTTTGATCGTGGTGAGGTCGCAGTATGAGTGGCATGAAAATGCAAATTTTCGTTGCTTTCACGATACTACTACGTCCTCTCTACGCTTCTACAAAGATCCCGCTACAATTACACCACGTTCTCACCGCGCTTATTCTGCGACCTCTCTACGCTTATCAAGATCTTTCTACTCTCTTCACGTTCTCACTACGACCATACCACGAGTTATCCGATTGCAACACGATCTTACTGCGATTATAACACGTTCTTACCACGATTATACTACGTTCATAGCGCGATCTTACTACGTTCTCAGCAATAACGTCAACATCGTGTTCAATATCAATACAGTTCAATTCCTTCTATTTCTGATTAAATCGTAGATTTCTCGGAAACAATACAGTCATGCCACCAAATTCTACCAGAACACGTGGGCATGGTGGTAGGAGTTGATGTAGAGGCAGAGGGAGCAAAGTAACGAATCCTGATCAAGCAGAGATCCAACCTAAATTGCAACCTATTGCTGGTCCATAAAGCTCAATGACGATATTTTAGTGAACGATAGCAGAGATGACATAGATGTATCAATATATATAGGAAGATGTTGTATGAGTGCCAATGAGACAACTCTCCATCCAAGTAACAAATTATAAAAGTAAACCATTATAGGCCAAGGTACGGCCTTCAACACGGAGCCTTGGCTCACATCAATCAACACGCTATAAAGGACCCAAAATATTACTAGTGTTAAACCATTTAAGCGGGAAAACCAACGATCTAATCTATATAAAAACGAGAAGCATGGTTGAGACGTTAGAGCAAATGGATAATTACATTCAAACAAACAAAATCTAGGGAGCTTTTTTATATATTTTATGTGAAAATGACAATGGGAATGATGGTCGCAGTGTGAACGTAGTCAGGTCGTAAGAAGAGCGTGATGAGGACGGCAAGGGCGTGCTAGAATCGTACTATGGTCGTGAACAGTGTGGTATAGTCGTAGTGGAAGCGTAGTTGGGTCGCAGTGAGAACGTGATGGTCGTAGTGAGGTCGTGATAACGTCGCTGTGCGATTGTAGAGCAGTCTCTCCCGATAGAATCACGCTTTTGCTACGCTCTCGCTACGATTGTACAGCGACCTTTGCGATCTTACTACGATCTTAGTGCGCTCTCACTACGCTTCTACTACGACCTGATTTCGCCACGACCGCACCACGTTTGATTTGAACATGTTTAAAGTTGGCCACGCTATTCACGATCTTGAAGACCTCACCACGACCGTGATACGACCTTACTGCGATCTACACGATCGCACTACGATCATCAAAATTTGCATTTTTTTTTCACAGATCGTAGTGCGATCGTGGCCTAGTGGGACTGGGGTATTATATGCAATGAAATGTTATGTGAATTTTTTTCTATAGAACTGGACAGGATAAAACTTTACTCATGCCAAGTATTTTTTTATTTGAAACAAGGATAAATTCTGCACATTTTTTTGATTGTGCAAATTTAACAGACCAATAGGGGAAAATCAATGGTGGTATTACACCTATACGATTTGTTTTATCCTGGGTTCTTTAGTATAATCGAATAACGCACAAGAAAAAATATAATGTAATGTAAGCTATGATTCTTTATAAACACGTACCGGCAAATTACCTGGTTTCTATATGTGTCGTTCTTGCGCTGATCAAGAAAGACATAGTAAGGTTGAACATGGAAACATGGAATATGCCAAAGAGATAACAACCAGACCTAACGGATAGGAAACAGTCAAGGCAACCAATAGGTCTTCAACAATGATTTTTACTACATTTGGGAAGAGACCACATCCATTATGCATATTTAAGCAAATACAATATGTTGAAACTATTGATAAAATTGAGAATGGAAATAGGAAATATGTCAAAGAAACAATAGACCGACCAAAGAGCAGACTACATGTACTATTTTAGCGATATCGACTCCACACTTAGCTCTAAAATATTCAAATGAACTAACAAAGAAAACACAACACACAAAACTATTCAATGCTTGTATGGGCTTGGCAGGTGACCATATACAAAGCTTCAACGGTCCTTATATATCCTTTTCAATAAATATTCAGTTTTCTTAAAAGGACCAACTTCAAAGCAAACTGCAAAAATTGAAGGAGACTCACAAAGGCATTGTGCATATTTTGATTTGTGTGTCTCATTAGCAGTTTTTAGCGAGAGAAAAAAACCCAAAACAGTATCAGCGAGAGGGCTCCATGTTTATCACGAAAATGATAAGTTAATAAATAAAAAACAAAACAAATGTTTCACCTTCAGTAAACATTTACTATTTAAAGGTAAAATCTGTTAATATGTGTTTATAAAATTTTATATTTTTTTTCTCTTTCTTTAGATACGCCTAAAATAATAACACATCCGAAAACAGCTGTCATAATGGTGGGACATTCTCACAATTTTTCATGTACCGCAATTGGACATCCAAAGCCGGCAATCTAATGGTCCTTCAAGTCAGTAAGTTTATTGTATATGTGAAAGAATCCAATGTAACGCACCAAGAGCTACGTTTCATAAATGATTATTTAAAGCAACCGAAATTGTTTTCAAATATTCTGATGCAGAAAGGATAAATATCAATGAGAATGATGTGCTATATATTTTAATTAAACATCTAATCCCCACAGTTCAAATGAACTGAATGTAGGTTATTCTACGTCACTGTTTGACCTTTATCAGAAAAGAACCTATTACCCAATTTTGTCATATAGACCTAAGGGGATAATCGGTCTGTAATTGGTTTATTAATTATTTTTTTTCTGGACGGCTTGAATGAAATCATTCGATACAAATATATTTCTGGTACACATATACATATAATTCATAACATATTTCTTTCTAGTTTCCACCGTTTCTTGTTTGTTAATTTATCCAGGAAACTAATTCAAAATTATAAAGTGCATTTTCAACACTGAGAAACTATTTCTATGATCAGTCAAATGAATTTCTTTCATTCATTTCATTTCATATCATACATTCCCGTGCACATACGAACAGAAGAAAACACTGATAATGGTTTCTTGTTAAACAATTGAAAATATCACTTTTACAATTTCGTTGCATCTGAGTACTTTTTTTGGATGACCACCACCTGATACTCTTAATACATAGATAATTGAATGTCTACGTACCTGGACATTATCTATTTTATGAAGCACAAATAAGATATGTAGGAGAGGGGCGAAAGATAAAGATACCAGAGTGACACTCAAACTGATAAATCGAAAACAAAATTACAACGTAATGGCTAAAAAGCCTAACAGACAAACAATAGTGAACAAAACACAACATATAATACTTAGGATTTTGCAACACAAAACCCAACAAAAGTTGGGGGCGATCACAGGTTTCCTCGAAGGATCAACAGATCATGCTCCACATCTGATACCCTTCGTGTTGCTCATGCTAGTACAAACCCGGTAACAGGTATTATCAGGTAGTTTTCGTCAAAATAGAACGGATTATGAATATGAAATTAGGAACTTATCCGCTATCATCTGTGAAACGGAAATTTCATAACGGTCAACCACCTCGTTATGCGTCCCTAAAATTTACGATGGGATGATTAAAAATTCACAATTTGGAACTCTTTGTTTAATAGCTTCATTGTGAGCAGCAACCCTCTAGCAAGGAAATTATGTTAGGCAATACAAGCTCGGGAATATCGTATCAACAGGGAAATATATACTATGTATGCAGGCGCTGCTGGAATGTTGCTATATAGGAAAAGAATATTCTCAGTTGTGAAGCTGAAATCATCTCTTTGTCGTGAACTGTTGTTTTCATCCGACCATCATAATGATTGTACATATCTAAATTTACGTCAAGATATGAGGCATACTTGGCCATATCTGTTGTATTTCAAGTTTGATGGGATACATGCACTTAACATATTCACAATATTTTGAATTATTTAGTATACCTTTATACCTTTATCTTCGGATCATTAAAAAAATATATTAGACTTATTAAAAATAAAACTTATGTAGGTGTGCGCAGCTGAACACTTAACACGAACATATGAATTTAGACGGGTTATATTTTTTGCTATTTAATGCAGAATTAAAATTAGTTAAAGTCTTTGCCGTCACAGTTACATCTGACCGGTTATTCCACTGATCCTACTCTTATTGAAAAAGTATTTAGCTTATGTGTTTTTTTAAAAGTATTAAGGAATGACTCTTATCGTCGCTGGGCTTTCAAAATGTCGTATATGACTTTTTTTGGCTAAAACTACTTTTTGACACCAACGGTCTAGGCGGGAGGAAATCTTTAGTATTACAAAATAGCATACAGTTAGACCAATCAAAACGCTTGAAATAAGATATATTACAAAATTGCCAATATAAAGTTTGCTTCCAAAATGTTGTATGAAAACTTGAAAATCGTTGTATAATGGCTTTGGGAATAAAATAAGTATACTTTTTTTTTTATTTCTGCGAAAATAATTTAAGTTCTCGGATAATCCAGAATGTCAACTTTTTTTATTTCACTTCTATTTACAAAAATGTTCAAGTTCACATACGACATTTTGGAAGCATGCATTTTGTCAAAATTTTCAAAGCATGTTTGTAAGAATTTTTTTTCTTGAAAAAATTGTAATTTACAACATTTTGGGAGCCCAGCGACGTTATATTATCAGATGGTGCTAAAGTAAATAGGCTCATCCAGTTAGTATCATATATACCATGCAACGCTTTGTAGACTTGTATCATATCATTCCTATCCCTACAATATTCTTATTCCAGGTTGGCCCAATAAACGTAGTTTGTCTTCATAACTAAGATGATATACATCTTTTACCTATTTAGTGGCCCTTCTTTGTACAGATCCCAGTTTGCGGATGTCTTTTTTAAGGTACGGTGACCAGACACATGTCGCATATTTTAATAGCAGACGAACTATTGATTTATAAATAGTGAGAAACATATCCTGATCCATGTTATCAAAAGAATAATGATTAAGAGATAAAACTCTCTGCGCTTTATTATTAATATCACTTATATGTTTATCAAATTCAAATTAGACTCCAAAGTACTACCAAATCCTTTTATTCGTTCACTGTAGATAATGCAATCAAATTTCCGGATTCACCCAACATGGTATAACGATATTGCAGGTCATTTTCAGGATTGATATGCAATACTTAACATTTAGCAGCATTAGATTTTAAATTCCACAATTCTGACCATTCAAATAAACTGTCCAAATTTCACTGTGACTTACAGCGCTCATAATCTGACAAAACTTTAGAATAAACTTTACAATCATCAGCAAAAACTTTCACTATGCCCTCTACTACACCAGGAAAGTCATTTATAAATGTTAAAAAAAGGACTGGTCCTAAAATACTTCCCTGAGGTACACCACTCACCACATCTTACCATGTTGAGTTTCTGTTATTTATACGAACAAATTGCTTACGCCAAGATAGAAAACTTTTTATCCAATTTAAAATACAGCCCTTTATCCATTTTTTCAAGTTTCAAAATTAAGCATGGGGGAACATCATCCGTATACACAAAATAAAATTCGATTTCTTTTTTTACAATTGACATCAAGAAATGATCATGGAATCGTTCATAATTTTGTTTTAAATAAGAACCCGTTTTGGGTCCTGAAGCTATATATCCAAACACCCAATGCCCATTTATAATTCAAAATATTGACTGGAATGGAATATGAATTAGCAGTTGAAAATGGAAAATGATTTTGTTTGTAATCAGGAATCTTCTATTGTTTTTTGTTGAAGGGTAATATCTATTGTTAACACATCAAACTTTTAATAGGCAAAACTCTTTTCATTAACCTTCTTTTGAGTAAAACAATGAATATGAATATTGGTTTGTAAATGCAATCGATAGCCAATCTAAAAAAATAAAAAATTGGGGAGGGCATGAACATGCTACAAGTCGAAACATTTGAGATAACACTTTGGCTAAAATAATAAAGATACACGGACATACAGCAGTCTACTACCATTGTAAAAGAAATTGAACAACAAGAACCGGACAACAAATATATTTAACTGTCAAAGGGAGTTGAGAGCTTTAGGAAGGGATAAACTCTTGTTGAGGAATGAAAACGGTTGGAATACTAGATATTGAATTATTTGAATCAGATGTAAGCGGTTTATAATAAACAATGGTAAATATTTAAACTGTATGTGGTATTGATTGACACGATTATGACCAAATATACTTTATCTTAGTTTGCACAAGAGTCTACTATAATGCCTTCCCACCAACTTCACCAGGATGGACAAGTACTGACTCTTTTTGCACGCAACACACTTGAATCAGGAACACTAACATGCAATGCAGTGAATTCTTTTGGAGATGATAAAGCTTCAGTTGCAGTCATTTTTAAAACTGGTATGTATTAAAATGGAACATTAAAAGTTGATTTGCTATAAAAATGCTATAACAATGACTAAATAAATAAAAAAATAGGTTTTTAAAAGTATTATAGAAACAAATTCTGATTGAAGACCGTATTCAAAATTAATTCGAAACCAATCAAAACAATATGTAAAAATGTATCAATTATTAAGTTGCTGTTTAGTTTTAATAAAAAGCATTTAGAATGATTCAAGAAAAATATATAATTTCGTACACTTAAGATTTATTATCGCCATTCAAAGATGTATTTCAAACGAGTTGCTCTTGTAATTTGAAGATTAAAGGCCTATTGTGGATACGAAATTGATGTATTTAGCATTTAATATCATGTATTTCACAAGGTTGAGATAAAACTGTGTTAAACTAGGATTCTAAGTTCGTATAATTTCTTTTTAAAATAATTAAAGGTGAGTTCAAACTCGAAATACATATTATCCAACCCAAGTAAAAGTTTTAATCTGCGGAGATACAATTAGTAACCTTATTGATATGTAATTTTAAAGATACGCGTCATGGTAATTATTTATGAAACTATTTCTATTAAAATGTGCATATTAGGACTTACTTTACTTTTGCAACAAACTTTCCCTTTTTTTAAATTTAGCTAGCAATACTGGTTTTGGATAATAAAGACGACGACTGGGCGATTTGCTTTCAAATAGGACATATCTGGAATAGAAATTATCTTGATATCTTGATAAAACATCAACAAGCACAAGGAAGAACACATCATAAATATAATCTAGCTACCCGTTTCAGAGATGTGATAAAAGATTCGAATCCTACATTAAATAATTTTTTTCTATGTTATATCTATAATAAATATTTGGTCCAGATACATTTAGTTTTGCCATTTCATTGTCAGTTTGTCTTCGATTTAAGCGACTGGGACAACAAATCAAGGTTACAAAGAAAAACGAAAAGAATCACAAAAGGAACTAGACAGTGTCTTTATTATGTTGGGATGAACAAGTACCCGGCCACGTCCACTCTGTTTTCTTGTTAGATGCATTTCTTTTGGTATCAATCTCATGAGTTAAGCCTTTTAAAACTATTTGTTGTGATTCGTTCTTATATATACTGTTACACCACTCTCCAATTGTCGGGGAGGGTTAGGATCCTGCTATCGTGTTTAACCCCGCTACCTGTTTTATGTATGTACCTGCCAAAAGTGTTAAATATTAGTTTTTCGTCCTTTTTTTTAGTTAGGCTGTTATTTTTCTAGGTTGAATTGTTTTTCATTTATGATTAAGGGATCTTTTAAAGCTGACCATGCGATATGGTTTTTAAGCATTGTTGAAGGCCATACGATGACCCATAGCTGTTAATGTCTATGTCATTTTGTCTCTTTTGAAGAGTTGTTTCGTTGGTTATAATGCCAGTTGCACCGTCATGGTAAGTTCTCCTGCCATGCACGTACGTAAAGACTATTTCAGTATTTATTTGTAGGTACCCTGCTGAAGCAGTGTTTTTCTTCGGTAGGTATCTATGCAAAAATCAAAAACTAAAACACATCATACGGACAAATTTTAATACATTTCCCGAAACAGAAATTAAACAAATGCAAGAAGCTTCTTTTGTTTTATTCTAAAAAAATCATTTGACCCGGGTAACACCTAAACATTTACACAACAACGTAAAAAACATTACATCTAGCATATGAGCAAATATTTTGCATTAAATTACATCCCCAAAAAAAGTTAAAAACGAAGGACTACAAATATCATTACTTTAGTCTTCTTCCCACCGTCAGAAGAACCCTTCCCAACGTGAGGCGTCTGTTAACTGTGCAGAATTTACAAGCTCTAAGACATGTCCAGTCTTTTTGAGGACATTTAATCCAATGTTACGTTTGAAACAATACTATATATACAAAAAGAAGATGTGGTATGATTGCCAATGAGTCAACTCTCCACAAGAGACCAAAATGACACAGAAATTAACAAGTATAGGTCACCGTAAGACCTTCAAAAATGAGCAAAGCCCATACTGCATAATCAGCTATAAAAGGCCCCGAGATGACAATGTAAAACAATTCAAACGAGAAAACTAACGGCCTTATTTATGTACTTTGGACGTTTGAACCCCTTTGAATTACCTTTTATCCCTCCAATACAAAGTAGAAGAAAATATTACTTACTAAAACTTAGTTTAGAAAAAACATCAAAAGTTATTGAAAATTTGGTAAACATATACTCTATGTGATTGTGTGATTGTTTTTAGAATTGATTAGCTATTATTTTGAAATATAAAGGCTCTATTTGTTATTAAAGTGCAGTGAGATAAGACTGATTTCTTGATCGATGGCCATTTTTGAACTATAAATTTGCGTTAATTTAATCAACATTGTCATTTTTCTTAGTTATTATAACATATCACTCTTTTTAACTTAGTTTTATTGTATGCTTTGCTGTTTGCTTGTTTAATACACATTGGAAAGCCCCCACCCCCCAAAAAAAACAACAAAACAAAACAAAATAAAATAAAAAATATATATATATAAAAAAAAAAAAAAAAAAAAAAAACTCAACAAAAGACCCATTTCTGTTCAATATCATTTCTTTGTTTTTCGTAAATAAATATATTCTAAATGATGCAAATGTAAATGATTAACCAACTACAGTTCACCAAATGCTATGCAGAAAGCTAAAGGTATTACGACAAAAGCCTAATTAAAAACTTATAATGCATTTTAATTTTCGTGTTTCCAACTAAGGATCAAAGTTAAAAATGTTTAAAACCTGAAGTACAAATATGTTAAGGGTTAGGTTTGCTTTGGGTATTTATAATCAATATCAATAAATCTTTCAATCTGTCCCAAGTACATCAATTAAGTGCATTATTGTCATCTTAACCACTAAAATGTGTTTATCAAATAATTGTTTTAGTTTCAACTCAATATTGTATCATTTTGAACACACTGACCATTTTCATTATGGTTTATACACTACAAATGAAGTTCTAAATTTGATTAAAATGTCTTCTACCCCTATACTGTTTCCAAAATATGATACTGAATTTTTGTATTTAATCAATGATTAAATCGGCAAATTTGTTACCCAAATTGATTTGCAAAAAACACCAAGTTACATTTTTGAACTACAGTAAAAATATTTAAATTTAAGATTAGTTGTTCTGAATAAACAATATATCTTCGCAAGAAATTAAATGACTCAATCATTTCAATTACATTCATTGCAGATAAACATACAGTTGTCGATCTTACAACACTGTACACCATGTTTTCCTGATTTAAACTGAACGTTCGTCTATATTGCCTAAGACATTTCAAGTTTTCTGAGAAAATTTTATAAATTTGTTTCCATTCTTTTTAGAAATAAGTACATACAAATGAAATACGTTAATCGTCTTTGCTGTTGTAAATTTTATTGTAGTACTAAGTCTGTACGAAATGAGATGCATGTAAATGACACGGAATCAAACTTGTTCTGGCGTTATTGTAGTGTTTAAGGCGTCAACCAGGTGTAGCAGAGGCGGTAGCTTGGCGTGAAATTAGGCGTTATATAAAAAATGAGTACACCTGGTCGACAGAAAACCAGGCGTCATATGCAAATGAGTACGCCCGGTCAATAAATAAACTTTAATATCCTTACATAAAACTACACTTAATTTAAATCAGTGTATTAAACCCTAGATGTGTACTTTGGGAATTTGATACAAACTTGTACTGTTTCTCACAGTTCTCATTGTTTGACTTTAAACTTGATTTATTAACCATTGGATAATCTATATAGATAAATACATATCAGCCGGCTCAAATAAGTTCAGTTTTAAGTAAGAATTATAATAATTAATTTTTCTTGAAAGAAAACTAGCATAATTTTTCACAAAGCTGTTTTGAAAACTAATGTTCTTTGAACAATCGTAATGCTAATACTACAATTTAACTTGTGAAAGATTATTATGTGAATACCCAAGGATGAAGGTTTCCAGAAATTGAAATTAAAGTTCATTAAAAAAAACACAAAAAAAAAAAACAATAAATGAGGGACGAATGATACCAGAGGGACAGTCAAACTCATAAATCGAAAATAAACTCACAACGCCTGGCTAAAAGTATTACTTGTATACCTTATAAAATCGGCACGTATTAATTAAATTGATCAAGAATTACAATAACAAAAGCAAATATAGTAAAACAAATATCCAAATGTCGTGCAAAAGCGGAAAAAATGTAACATCAAATGTATCATCAAATGTATCATCAAATGTATCATCTTCGTTGTGTGTATCATGCACAATAAACTAACAATGTTCGAGTAGTAATACCCACATAAAGGAGAAGATCAAATACATTCGACCCAACAATACTGTTTAACAAATTTTCTACGGATGGTAGTTAATAAAACAATTCACAATACAAGTAGAATTACAGTACTACCAGCATTTTTTTTATTTAGCAATAAAGCAGCATAATTGTTGTTGTTGTTCAATTCCTTTGATCTAATTTTGCTTCTTTTGTGAACTAATTTCATTTTTGTTATGCGAAGATCTAAGGCGCATAGATCATCATCAGTTTCTAGTTACATGTAAATCATCTTAGATACCAGGATAGGAATTTTGTTTTTGTGCCAGACGTGCGTTTCGTCTACAAAAGACTCAAAAGCGACGCTCGACATGCTCGAATAAAAACATGTTAAAAAGCCCAAATAAAGAACGAAGTTGAAGAGCAAAAATTATTAAAAGTTTTGTCAAATACGACTTAGATTATCTATACCTGAAGTAGAAAGGCCTAAGTATTTAAACATTTCAAAGTTTTGTCAACAGTTAATCTACAATTATGACTATATCAATGATAATTCATGTTATGATGGATAAAACGTGCAATATTTTGTCAACTAGGCTTCATACTTTTATCAACGCTTTTCTGGTGTTGAAACAATGTTTTGGAATTTACAGTAAGTTAGAAATACTATTCGATATACGCAACAGTAGTTTACTGATGTTTCAATATAATTAGTCGATAAAGAAGACCACACAAAGTTAGGAACACACACTGGGAGATTAGCATGAACTGGAAAAGGAGCTTGATCTGATACGTAAGTTTAGCATCATTCGCCGTTCGACGATATATATAATCAAAAATCCAATTTTTTTCAATATAAAGTAACAATGAACAACTGTCATATAAGGGGAAGAAATAATTAATCACAAATCATTTTATTTGGAAATGAATATACCTAATATTCCTATTTTGGATGCCACATATGGAGCATTATATGCCTACCTTCCTGGAGCACCTGCGATCAACCCCAGTTTTGGTCGGTTTTGTATTGTTTAGTACTTAATTTTCTGTGTTGTGTCTTGTGTACTTATATTTGTCTGTTTGTCTTTTCTATTTTAGCCATGGCGTTGACAGTTTGTTTTCATTCTATGATAGTAGTTATCAAAGGTACCAGGATAATAATTTAGTACGCAAGACGCGCGTTTCGTCTACACAAGACTCATCAGTGACGCTCATATCAAAACATTTTTAAAACCAAACAAGTACAAAGTTGAAGAGCATTAGGATCCCAAATTCCAAAATTTTGTGCCAAATAATGCTAAGGTAACTTATGCCTGTGATAAAAAAAATCCGGTAAGGGCCGATTTTTGCCTCAAATTTCAGGTTCATTTATCGAAAGATTTTGAACACTATTTAAACAGTTTAATGTCTATTTTCAGTTGATTCAATTAGTTAGTGTGATAGTTTTTAACTGATGTAGTCATTGAATACGCTCTGATTCAAGCTTAAATCAAATACCAAATATCTATCAAATATTGCAAAAAAAGTAACTTTTCAGATATTTTTTGTCAAAAATGAAAGTGGCCGCATCCGTGTTCATCCTCAACCTTGATATATGTTATGTATTATCATCAAATACAGCTTACATTTCAATATTAAGAATGAACACGAATGCGGCCATTTCCATTTAAGACGGAAACTTAAACTTTTGAACTGAAGGCTATGGTTTGGACAATACATTTTAACTTGTGAAATAAATGTTCTATAAAACTGATGGAAGGAAAAAAGACTATTCCTTCTGATTAACAATATCATTGCATGGATTGTAGTATTGTTTACAATACAATATGAGGTGCGGTATAATACACGTAATGTGATTGGACGACCAATCAGATTCTACAATAGACCGGATCCAACCGGCTGTCTATGAACAAAGTGTAGTAGTCAACCGAGAACCAGCTTATTACAATTCAGTGATTCAAGTGACCCTAGTGATCTTGTTAAGCCAATTTTTCTAAAAGATCAAGATGTGCATGGCTCGGAAAAACCTCCTCGGGCGCAATGGCTAACTAATGTTGAAATCTTCAAATCTATTAGTGCCAAAGTCCCTAAACAGTGTATAAAGGGAATACAGAGAATCAGAGAGATGTGGCGAATTTATATGGACAATGAGGGTGACAGACTGTCTTTGTTGGTACAGGGGTTAAACTTACGTGGCAGGCAAGTACCCCTTCACTCACAAAACCCTCACAACCCATCAACGCTACAAAAAGACACAATACGCATAAAGGTGAAAAACATCCCCCTTTCTGCGGATGATGGGCAAATACACCGAGCCCTAACCCTTCAAGGCTGTGAAATACAAGGTTTATTTCGAGAGTATCTAAGAGTAGATGGTAGAATGACAGCTTGTGAAACAGGAGATAGGCTTGTTATTAGCAAGACTCTAGACAAACCAATCCCCAGAAATCTGCCTATTGGAAGATATTTTGGGAGAATTTTCCATGCTGGTCAACCAGAATTCCAAAATAACAACAATAGTGAAAGAGAAGAGAGAACATGTCACAAATGCCTTAAACCTGGCCATATGTTATTCCAATGTCCCAATGACTGGGTGTGCAAAACATGTAAGGAAAGTGGTCACAAAATGTTAGACTGTCCACAAAATTTTCAGACTGTTGATGAACATGACCATGATGAATCTAGACAGCAACCTGAGAATGACAATATAGCATCTGTTGACAACACAGATCAGGATGAAAATGTAGATCACACTGAATTAGAAGTTCCTACAATACCACCTGCTAAAAAACAATCTGGAAAAAAACCCAATAACATCAAAGCATCTACTAGCAAGACAGTTGCACCAAAAAGAAATAAAGATGGAAATAGTGACAATGTAGACAAAGCACAACCTCCAATTGATAGATTTGTTAAAACACCACATAGGAGAATAGTAAATGCAAGTGACAGATCACCTCCAACACCTACAGAAGCTTTGCATGACAAAACTAGTGGAAATATTGGAACTAAAAAGAGTAAAGGATAATTCAAATGTATAGAAATCACAAAACAATGACAATGATTGTACAATAGTTTTATCATACAAATTAACTAAAAAAAAAATGACAAAAATGACAAATAAATTACAGCTCATTTCAAGAGTTTACCAATCAAATAGACAAAACATAAATTGTAACTTTTGCTTAATCAGTTTCAGTTTTATTTTTGTTTTGCTGAAATTTTATCTTAATTTGATATCATTTAAAAAAATAATAAAAATATGTAAAAGTTTAAAGCTCTTTAAAAGAGTTAAAAGTTGCTATGGAGAAGTATTTTTCAAATGTGAAGTTGTACTAAAATGTGAAACATGTAACCAAAATGTGAAAATGTCAAATGTAGTGTGTAAATGTTGTTTAACTATTATGATACATGTAATCATACATCAGCTGTTCAATGTTTACATTATAAACATAGGAATTAGGTTTTTACCTATGCTATTTATAGTAACACGATTCACACTATCAGTTTACGGTGAACAAAACAAGAAACTTTTCATTCTGAACCTTACATCACTGATGAGATACCTACAAATCAATAAAATATATACAAGTAATACGATAGAGAAAAATAACTACTTACCTGTAGAGTACGTATATAGTCCGGCAGTATGCACTTATATTTGTCCACAACAATTTACTTTTCAATCCGATAAAAAATGCACAAAATATATATCAAGTGCACATGTATACAAAAAAGCACCGAACCATTTCCATTGTATTGAATTGAAAAACATTGCAAGTAGCGTAAATCCTACGATTGAGAATATTTCGAAACATGTTATATGCTGTGTTTCTGGTTCTACACTTTATAATCGTAAAAACATGAACGGCATTAAATTGTCCACCTTTCAATCGTGTCAAGTTCATGCTGTTAATTTGATACATATTTACATGATAGTATTTTCCTTTCAAACACAGACATCGAATTCTAAATTATTTGATTACGTTTACCATGCGGTAATTCCTACACTATCAAACTATCCAAATATTTACAATGCGTTTAAAATACACATTACTTTCACGAGGTTTAATAGCGGAACAATTGGCTTAAGGTCACACCAGGTGAAAGGTAATTATTTTGTAGGTTGTATAGACATGATAGATATGTGTAACAACTATGCATTATTGACTGAAATAATGAATATGTATTTTAATTGTGTTTCGATTGATGTAACTGTATTAAATATTTCTGAGTGTTATAAAATTGTAACTGTTGTAAATTTGTATAGTATGTTGAAACTTAAGCATAATTTATATATTATTAACTATGACATTTACAAATACAGTTAATCTATGTAGTCTCAACGTAAACGGAATTAATTCAAGAGAAAAAAGAAATAGAGTAATAGAATGGGTTACCGCTCAAAAAAGTGTCATAAGTTTTTTGCAAGAAACACATTTTGATGAAATTATCGAAAGGGATATAAATAATAAAACAGCATATGATGCGTTTTGTAGTCATGGTACTACGGCTAGTAGGGGTGTAGCTATATTAATTAAAAATCATTAAGCTACGAACTAATTAATAAATTTATTGATAGGGACGGAAGATTGGTGCTTATCAATGTGCAAATGAATAACTCAATTTTTACATTTATTAATGTATATGCACCTAACTGTAAAACATCACGAAATTCTTTCTTTAAAAAAGTCAGCGATAATTTAAAGGAACACGGTCTAGGAATAGCAATACTTGGGGGCGATTTTAACGAGACAATAAAACCAATTGATAGAAAATCTATACGTCCATGTAAATTTACTCAACCTGTACATGGTTTAAAAAACTTGATTAAATCTAACAAACTAACAGATATATGGAGAAACTTACATGAAAATAAACAGCAATTCACGTGGAGAAGAAGAGATAAGTCACAAGCTAGTCGAATTGACATGATTTTTATTGGGTCAGATTTTTTACCACTGGTAGAATTTTGTAAAATCAAACCAGCTGTTATTCGGTCTACTGACCACCAAAGCGTATTTCTAAAATTTAAGCCAGGGGTATCAGAAAGGGGCAATGGGTATTGGAAAATTAACAATTCAATTTTGCAAGATAAAGATTACCAAGAACTGATTAATACTTTGATTGATAAATATAATTTTGAAAAGGAATCATTAGATTGTAGGCTATTATGGGATGGGTTTAAAATCGCGGTAAGGGAAGTAACCACAAACTATTGTAAAAATAAAGCAAAGTTAACCAAGGGACGGAGATATACTCTGGAAAAAGAATTAGAAGAAATAATAAAATTAAGAGATGAGATAAATATAGATGACGATAATATAGAAAAAGAAATTAATGGTATTGAAGAAGAGCTAAATAAGATATATGAAGAAAAAGCGAAGGGAGCTCAAGTGAGATCTAGGGAAAAATGGGTAGAGTTTGGTGAAAAAAATAATTCTTACTTCCTTGGGTTAGAAAAAAAAAGACAAGTTAAAAAATCTATAAGTAAGCTTATGGGAGATAATGGGGAAATAATTTCGGATCAAGAGAAACTTTTAAACAAAATAAAAGATTATTATGAAAACTTGTATAACAAAAAAGGTTTAAATAAAGATTTAACAGAAAAATATATCACCGATACAAAATTAGAATGTACCGTTGAAGAAAATGACAAACTAATATGCGATGGGAAGATTACAGTAGAGGAATGCACATATGGTATCTTTAAAATGAAATTAAATAAATCTCCAGGTCTTGATGGACTTACGGTAGAATTTTATAGATGTTTTTGGAATAAACTTAAATCACTATTGGTAAATGTATTAAATACTGGATACGACAGAAACAGTCTTTCATATTCACAACGTACTAGTATATTAACTTTGATATTTAAAAAGGGGGATCCATTACTTTTAGAAAACTATCGTCCAATATCACTTCTTAATATAGATTTTAAAATTTTGTCATATGTTCTTGCGCAACGTTTAAAAAGGTACTTCCAAAAATTATAAATGAGGATCAAACCGGTTATGTTAAAAATAGATTCATTGGGTTTAATCTGAGGCAAATCCAAGATGTAATAGACTACTCAGAAACATACAAAATAGAGGGAGCACTTGTTTTTGTGGATTTTACAAAAGCATTTGATTCTTTAGAATGGGATTTTATGCTTGGAACTTTAAAACATTTTGGGTTTAATGAATCATTCATTAAGTGGGTTAAAACTATGTATACAGATGTTCAAACATGTGTTATGAACAATGGGTGGGTATCAGAAATTTTCAAAAATTCACGGGGAATCCGACAAGGCTGTCCTTTATCAGCATTATTGTTTGTTTTGGCTGTTGAAATTATGGCTCTTAAGTTAAGGAACAGCAACGAAGTAAAAGGAATCACTATTAAGTTAGATGGGAAAAGTCACAGCATTAAAATTTCACAACTAGCAGATGACACAACATTATTTTGTAAAGATAAAAACGATGTAATATCTGCAATGAATATAATCGAAATTTTTGGCTCATTTTCAGGACTATTGGTAAATAGAAATAAAACAGAAGGATTGTGGATCGGGAAATTGAAATCATGTAAAGATAAAATTGCGGGGATTAATTGGGGAGATAAACCCATTAAAGCATTAGGGGTGTTTTTTGGACATGATAAAGATAAATGCGAAAAATTAAATTGGAATTGTAAAATAGAGAAAATGATGAAATTATTCAAGACATGGGAAAAAAGGAATCTTTCAATTTTAGGGAAAATACTAATTATTAAAGCATTAATTTTGCCGTTATTTACGTTTTTGGGAAGTGTCTGCTTAACACCTGAAAACTATCTTAAAGAAATAGAAACAAGAAGCTTTAAATATATTTGGGATGGGAAGCCAGACAAAGTAAAAAGAAACCTGATAACACTTCCTTATGAAAAAGGAGGCCTACAAATGGTCGATTTTAAAAGTTATTTTATAGCGCTTAAAGCATCATGGGTATATAGACTAGTTAATGGTAAATTTTCCAACTGGAAGCTAATACCTTTTAAATATTTAAAAGTGTCTAATAATATTTTAGTTATATTTAATATGAATTTAAATGATATAAAACATTTAGAATATTTTAAACGTGTTCCAGAATTTTATAGAGAAGTAATAAAGTCCTGGATTTTGACTGGGGGTGGGCAAACAAAACAAGCAGTGACATATGCTAGTATAAGAAAACAAACAATTTGGGGAAATAAATTTATTGCATTTCATAAGAAACCAATTATATTTGAAAACTGGATTAAAAGTGATATAATATACTTGAATGACATTCTAGATGAAACTATGTCACTATCAGAAAATTATATTTTGAACAAATTAAAGTGTAAAGTAAACTGGATTGCTGAATTTCATAAATTGAAACAATCCATTCCACAAAATTGGATTGACATAGTTAAACAAGAAAATTCTGTCCAAAGTAAAGTAAATATCCAGAGAAATAAGATCATATGGAAAGATCGTTATTTTGAGACTACATTTTTTTCAAATAAAATGTTATATGACTCTCTAGTGAATAGTAAAAAAGAAACGTCAATAGGGATAAACAGATGGCTCAATATTTTACCATTGCAAGAAGAATCAAATATGAATTCATTATATAACTTTATTTTCAAATACTTAACTGAAAATAAATTAAAAATATACAGATGGAAACTACTACAGTTTATTGTACCAACCAAAAAGCATTTATTACAATGGAAAATAGCTAATAACAGTCTTTGCAATTTTTGTAACTTAGAAGAAGACTATGCTCATTATTTTTTCAATTGCTCTTATTTAACAAGATTTTGGCAACAATTTAACGAACTTTTAAAAAAGAGTAATTTACATTTTTCAATAAAATTACAACACATGATATTTGGATACAAAATTACAGACAGCAAGTATTACCCGATAAATTTTTTGATTACAATTATTAGTTTTTCAATATACAAGTCGTACTATGTATCTGAACAGAAAACAAAAAACATAGACGTATTCAGAATGTTTATTAACGAATACACAAAGAGAGTAGATACCAATCTTAATGGACATAAGGCAATAAGTCCAATGTTACTTTCAATAAAAAGACACATAGTCAATGAATAATATTTTTAAATTGTTAATATAGAGATTTGTAAAAAATGTATGTCAAATAATTTAATCAGCTGACTATTCCCTGGGTAGTCAGTGGATTGTAACAGGGTACGTCAAGAGAAGCTTGGAATCTTGATGGTTTATGTAACAAGCAATATTTGATGAATAAAATTATTATGTAGTTAAAAAAAAAAAACAATTCAGTGATACATGAAGGAAACATAGACGACTAGACAGACAGACGTGACAATAAATAATTATGAAATTTGAGACGCTTATAAATGTCAACTTTGAATTATACCCTGCAAGTCTTGTTTGCATGTCCGGAAATTGATGAAACATTGCAGTATTACATAATTTGTAAAGTACTAAAACAACACAAAGGGAAAGGTTTTATATTGAAATGAGGTATAGATATTCGAGCATTATAGCTCTTATGCATGTTATCAATTAGCTAATGGCTTGCACTACACACATTGGGTATTCAGAGTTATAAGGGCGTCAGTGAGGAGTCTTTTCATTACGAACTGCGTCTGACGTTCTAAATTTATTTTATGGTATCTATGATGAGATCTAACAACGAATGATTAACCCCGGTGCAACTTTGCGCCTGTCCCAAGTTTTGAGCATTTGGTTTAGGGTCAAATTGGATCCCGCTTCCGGTTGCATTATTTCCTCGTTGTGTTGATAGAAAAGTCTGAACCTTTCTTACAATGATTGCAATATCTATCAAAAGAGGGGCGATAGATACCAGAGGAACAGTCAAACTCATAAAACGAAAAAGAAAAAGAAAAACAGCCAACGCCATGGCTAAGTAATGAAAAAGACAAACAGACAAATAATAGTACACAAGAAACAACACAGAAAACTAAAGACTAAGCAACACGAACCCCACCAAAAACTGGGGGGTGATCTCATGTGCTACAGAAGGGTAAACAGATCCTGCTCCAAATGTGTCACCCATCGTGTTGCACATGTTATTACAAACACAGTAAATAGTCTACTTCGTTTTAACACATTATTGAAAAGGGAAGGGGACTGTAGTTACGACCAAAGGTTTAAATAGCATTCTCTATCATAAGAAAGTAACAAATCTGACCAACAATGATTCTAATGTATCCAAAATGATTGAATAACTCTAGCTAGTATTGCATTTACAAGTTTCAAGGAAATAAGACACCTTTTGTTTAAAATTGACCATGTTAGAATGTAACCTATGATGACCTGTAGATATAACACCTATCTGCCTATATTGTTTATAATGGTTGTAATAATCAGAGAAGTGATAGGTCTGAATTTCCTGAAGCAAGCGGAAATATATCCATAAACTTCAAATTATAATTCGTGTTATATCTATTACTTGATGAGACTCTTGGAGGCATCTACCGTAATGATTAGCGTATAAAATTTTCAAGAAAACAAAGTTTTTGTAGTGTAACGATCTTCTTTTATAATTTTAATTTTTCAGAAACCATTGTCACCAAAATAGTTTACAGATGGCATTTAAAGGTTAATGATTTATTTCTGCTGACCTTAGGGTTATCAGACTTATTCATGTTATTAATGTTATTTTCTATCTTCACGCTTTCATTCCACACAAAACATGACATACACACATGCACAGGTACGGAAATTTAAAAGTTGTGTACATATTTGGTATGTCAAAGAGATGCAACAATTACTAAATGGATATGCACTCATTTGAATTATTCAAACAGACAATATCATGGCAAAAAAAAAAAAGAAGAAAAAGACAAACATCAGTATACAAAGATCGAATAAGAACCCACACATTGAGCATACGAACTCCACCCAAAATATGATTCTTTGCCTTTTTTCAAGATATATCTAGTATTCTAACAACTAATGTTATTTTTAAATCACAATTGAAGTTGTATAAGCACTTTTTTGACAAAATTTGATTGGCGCCTAATTTAAAAGTAAGCTGTTTTAAGAATAAAGTATTGTTCGAAATGTTGTGAAATACATTTTAAAACCCTGGATTGCTGAGACAAAATACAAGACAGTATTTTAATGAGAATACAAATGTGTTTGTAATAGATAAAAGCAATAATGACTTTATTTTATTTTTTACATTCTAACGTCAGCAATTGAATGTTAAGTTCAATTTTGTGTTTGCCTTTCCCTTTTTAATGACTGTTTGAAATTGGAAGATCGGTAAACTACTGCATTTGATAAACCTGATAATTTTTAGTATATTTTGTTATCTATAAAAGTTTTTTCTTGGCATAACAAGTAAATCAACAAAAGTGCCGAACTCTGGGAAGTTCAGAATGGAAGTTCTTAATCAAATAGAAAATCAAAAGTTCAAAACACATCAAACGAGTGAATAACAACAAGCATATTCCCGACTAGGTACAGGTATTATCATGTCTAAAATGTTGAATGAAACATGTTTTTTAAGTAGCCAAGCCACTGGTATGACAGTCGCATTATGTTCACATCAATGTGTGAACAAAGTTAACAGAAACAATAGATTTAACAAAGTAAAGCAAAAGGCATATAAACAAAGCACAATAGCAAAAACGACAAACAAAAATGAAAACTTTTACGATAGCACAATAACACAATGTGTGAGATGTATAAGTATCGAGCCACGTCAGATGAATATTTCGAACAGCGGTATACTACTGTTGCCTTTATTATTCAATATATAGACTAAACAGTAAATGTGATAATTTACCCAAACAAATAACAGACATATAATTAAAATGATTGATAACGTAAATACTTAGATTTCTACTTCAGGACCATCGTGTTATAATTGCAAAGTCTAAACGAATCATTTATCAACAGGTTCTGTGTATCCTCCGATGAGCCTTTGTTTTTATAGAAAAATGGACGAGACATTCGTTTAAAAAAAACCCTGATCCATCAACTTTCTGCTCAGACACTGGTGGATGGCTTCAGGTCTATTTTGCACAACTTTTAAAAGATCATTGTTTTTTTTTTATATTCTTAACTACGTACTAGATATTGCTAACCGTTACGAGTGAATGTTTCTAGATAAGGATTGACCAAAGTTTTGCGAATTCTCGACGATTTGTATTCGCAAGAATTAAAAACTCGCGGTATTGGATTGCACTAAAATGAATCGCTCAAAAAAACAAGATGTTATACAATTTATATCAAATAGAAACCAAAGACCTAACACTGGGAAGTTCAAAATGGAAGTTCTTAATCAAATGGAAAATCAAAAGTTCAAAACACATCAAACGAGTGAATAACAACAAGCATATTCCCGACTAGGTACAGGTATTATTTATGTCTAAAATGTTGAATGAAACATGTTTTTTAACTAGCCAAGCCACTGGTATGACAGTCGCATTATGTTCACATCAATGTGTGAACAAAGTTAAGAGAAACAATAGATTTAACAAAGTAAAGCAAAAGGCATATAAACAAAGCACAATAGCAAAAACGACAAACAAAAATGAAAACTTTTACGATAGCACAATAACACAATGGTGGGATGTATAAGTATCGAGCCACGTCAAATGAATATTTCGAACAGCGGTATACTACTGTTGCCTTTATTATTCAATATATAGACTAAACAGTAAATGTGATAATTTACCCAAACAAATAACAGACACATAATTAAAATGATTGATAACGTAAATACTTAGATTTCTACTTCTGAACCATCGTGTTATAATTGCAAAGTCTAAACGAATCATTTAGCAACAGGTTCTTGGTATCCTCCGATGAGCCTTTTTTTTTTTTTTATAGAAAAATGGACGAAACATTCATTGAAAAAAAAACCCTGATCCATCAACTTTCTGCTCAGACACTGGTGGATGGCTTCAGGTCTATTTTGCACAACTTATAAAAGGTCATTGTTTTTTTTCATATTCCTTAACTACATACTAGATATTGCTAACCGTTACGAGTGAATGATTTTAGATAAGGATTGACCAAAGTTTTGCGAATTCTCGACGATTTGTATTCGCAAGAATTAAAACTCGAGGTATTGGATTGCAGTAAAATGGATCGCTCAAAAAACAAGATGTTATACAATTTATATCAAAAAGAAACCAAAGACGGATGCTTATTTTAAGTACTGTGGATTCATTTTTATTCGTTGGAAATCAATTTTCGCGGATTTCGTTGGTTTAGACGAACCATGAATTCAATGTTCAACGAAATACTTATGTTCTACAGGCTTGTATGTAGACATTGGCAAAACCACGAAATTAAATATCCACGAAAATGCAATGTTTACTGAATCCATGAAAATTGATACCCAAGAAAATAAATGATTTAATAGTGTTCAACTTGGTCCTCAGGTCTATTTGGCTTCGTACTTTATTTGGCCTTTTATAACATTTTTGATTCGAGTGTCACTAATGGGTCTTTTATGGACGAGACGCGTGTCTGGCGAAATATTAAATTTTATTCCTGGAATCTATGATGAGTTTATTTGCAACCACTTTTATTTCCCCGAGGGTATCACCAGCCCAGTAGTCAGCACTTCTGTGTTGACTTGAGTTATCATTGATATGTTTATAATTATAAATTAACTGTTAACACAACTTTGAATTTTGGAAAAACTAAGGCTTTTCTACCTCAGGAATATATATTACCTTAGCTGTATTTGGCAAAATGTTTAGGAGTTTTTGGTCCTCAAGTCTCTTCGGCTTCGTACTTTATTTGGCCTTTTATAACAGTTTTGTTTCGAGCGTCACTGATGGGTCTTTTGTGGACGAGACGCGCTTCTGGCGAAATATTAAATGTTATTCCTGGTATCTATGATGAGTTTATTTGCAACCAATGGGTCGATGCCCCTGCTGGTGGAGATTTATTTCCTCGAGGGTATCACCAGCCCAGTAGTCAGCACTTCTGTGTTGACTTTAGTTATCATTGATTAACGCCTCCAGGTGCAGGAATTTCTCGCTACATTTAAGACCTGTTGGTGACCTTCTGCTGTTGTCTTTTCAATGGTCGGGTTTTTGTCTCTTTGACACATTCCCCATATTCATTTTCAATGTTATTATAATTATAAATTAACTGTTAACAAAACTTTGAATTTTGGAAAAACTAAGGCTTTTCTACCTCAGGAATAGATTACCTTAGCTGTATTTGGCAAAATATTTAGGAGTTTTTGGTCCTCAAGTCTCTTCGGCTTCGTACTTTATTTGGCCTTTTATAACATTTTTGATTCGAGCGTCACTAATGGGTCTTTTGTGGACGAGACGCGCATCTGGCGATATATTAAATTTTATTCCTGGTATCTATGATGAGTTTATTTACATTAAAGAATACAAATACATTTAAAATACCTGTTTTTAGATAAATACGTAAAGTTAAATGTACAGGCCTCTGACGTTGAAGAGGTATACAGCGAGTGTGGCGACCATCCCCTTACCTGTGACAATGATGTTACAGAACACAATCATAAACTATAAAAATCAGATGCAAAAGGCCTTACTCTTCAGATCGATACAAAAAAACCAACCAACCCAAACAACCACAAAACAAAATCATAGACTGTTTGTATAGTGTTGTGTTTATTGTCAATAATTTCTTATCCTCGACTATCGCGATGGTATTGTCTGTCCCTTTATATCTTCTGCTGATTATTTTCATCAGTGTATCGTTCTATTGTTTTCAATGTGATCATTTCCCAATTATTTGCATTTTTATATTTGTTTTTAATTCCTTGTTGGCGTTTATTTACTACAATTTGTTTTTTATAATGACGTCTCAACGATAATTGTTTGGAACCTACACTTCTAATATTTATGTACTAGTGAATTGCTTCTAGTTTTTTGTAGATTTAAGATTCATTTGTAAGTTACTTAGTGTTTTATTCACAAATACCACAATCTGTTAAAGTCTGAATCAACACACGTGTATAAAACACAAATCTTGAAAGTGATATAGGACAACACAGAAAGAATCACTGCAAATCTTGGGTGCCATTTTCACACACATTTACTGCACTTTCAAATTATCATAGAGTGCAATAATTGGTAAAAAAATCATTGAAAAGTATAATAAAGTAGTGAAAGAGAATTTGTCAACCTGATCCGCGAGAAAAAAAAAATCTAACATTCAAGAAAAACAAACCGTTATCAGGAAACAGAAACATTGAAATTCATAAAAACACGCTATAAAGTTGTACGATCCATCTTATTAAGGTGAGATGTGAAGGATTTACCGTTTATGTTTGTATTTCATGTCTCGGCAAATGAACATTTTATGAAAAGTCACGAAATAAAGAAATTTATCAAGCAATATCTTAACAAAAACATCTATTATAGTAAAACAAATATCCAAATGTCGTGTCAAAAGTGGAAGAAGCGTTACTTCTAATACATTATCTTAGATGTTTTCTTTATACCTGTTATAGAAATAAATGTTGTATTGCATTAAGAAATAAAATACATACAACATTCTAGTAGTAATACCAGTATAAAGTTAAAGGTGAAATCCAATCGACCACCATTTAACAACCTTTCTACGGAAATAGATGAATTCAAATTTAATGTCCTTTATATACTTTTCACCCCTCGTTTGCGACAGTGGAATGTAACTACGCGGCTTAATAACGATTTACCAGTTGAAATATCATGCAACTATCTTTCAAGCACGAGTCTATCAGTTTGTGGAATACAAAAAACAGCAACACACAAGTTATACAATTTAATTTTCTAACTTGCTTTATGATATTCATGAATATTAAAATAAATTTTCTTTAAAGCATTTGTAGTATACGAAATTTTTAGAGGATTTGACAAATTCTTGTTTGGTGACATTCCTATCTTTATTATTCTAACGTTTTTGATTTGTAGATTCCAGAATGTTTGTATGCTAACTGATGCATGTGAAGATGTTTATATTTTCAACAACAAAAAAGTTGACGATCCATATGAAGAAAACGCTTTATATCAGAAACTTATGAATGTTAAAAACAAGATACTATAATATGAATATCTAATAGCATTGACCAAGGTACGTCCAATTTATGTTTTATATCAGTAAATGACAGATTATTTTCATCGACATAAATCATTTATGTTACAAGTCGAATGACAATTTGTTTTTATTTTGATTCTGTTACGGACTTATTTTATGTCAATTATCCTAAGATCTTTAATGTATAGAAAATCAGAACTGAGTTCGATGAATTTTCATATCAAACAGTTTCATGAATATGAAATATATTTGATGTTATTTAAACATTGGATAATTACACTATTGGCCTTTAATGAATTTACAAAGACACTTATTTTGTACAAAAAGTATTGACTTATTAAATGTTTGATATAGTATGCTTGAATATAGTATCTTTAAGTAATTTTGAAATCAGAGGTGATCTCTTGTGAATGAAAAATATTACAAGGCTATACGGAAGATTGTTAACAATGAGACTGATACGAATTGATTAAAAAATCGACCAGTTATAGTATCTTTGTGTCTCTGTTATGGTCATTGATTTCTGTATCCCTTTAATGACATTTCTCTTTTATGTTTTTACTGTTTGATATCTCTTTTTTGTTTTCAAATAGACGTTTTGAATATTTTGTTTCGAGCCTCACTGGCGAGTCGTTTCTAAAAAAACACAAATGTCTTTTAAATCGTTTATTCAACTTTATAACTGCTTTTCTGTTGTCTAAACAATATTTGGAATTTTCTGTTCAATTGCTTCCAACTTGGTAATAATTGATGAATTTTGGAATTTTGGATGGTTTCACATTTGAGTAATGTTCCAGGGCATCGTGGCATAATATACTCAAAAGTAATTTACTCATGTTTTGATATAATAGCTCAATAGGAAAGAAAGATCGATTTCAAAAACATTCACTGGGGGTTAACATGACGTTTACGTCCATAGGGTCAGCATAAGTGTCTACACGAAGAATTATTTCGCTCAAAATCATAATATTTTCAACATTACGGAACAATAAACAACTGTCATACATCAGGTAGATCTAATTTACTTTCAACCAGGTTTTACCAAACATTTTTTTCGGAATTGCTATACCTAGTCAGGGATGTGACAATTTGTTTTTTACTCATTTTATTGCGAAATTTGTTGATGTTTTATTTTTTTAGTTTGAATGGACTTCGATGCTCGAACTTATTTTTATGTTCAGTATCGTTGTTAAATTCTTGTAAGTACAATAACACTTCATATGACAATAATAGAAACTTTATATCACTAGGATTCGGATAAGCTGACCTCTAATAACAATATTCATTTAGGAAGCATATAATGTGATGTATCTTCACAGGTGACACTATGCTGTTTCTTTTAGAGTTCATGAGACTCCCTCTGTTTTTATCTTTTCATTAAATTCCTTTTTATTTAATGTTTTCGTGAATTGTTCACAAAACGATTGATAAAATTCAAACATCGAATTTATACTGCTGTCTTTGTTTATTCTCTATATTCACGTTTCACTATTGTTTAATTTACTATAAACATCAGTAAAAAGATTTAAAAATATGTTTTAGAAATAAATCCTGTCTCTGGATGCAAATTATATAAAAAAAAATTAAAAAAACACTAGAACATGTATAATTGGTTAATGGAATGCATACAATGTCTGTTTATGAAACACATCACACTGGGTTAAAGGCAAATATATGCCTCATTTATTTGGATGGGTTATACCCTCTGTTAAATTTCCATTTAACAGGTCTAACAAATGGATTACTTGAACGAATGATCCTTATCAAATTCTTTCAGTTTGGTTCATAATTAACGGCAACAGTAGTGTACCGCTGTTCGAAAGTCATTATTCGATTGAGATAAAACAAATCCGGGTCACAGACTAATACCGAAAATAACACATCATCTTTAAGAGGACACCAACGAGACAAGAAAAACACTAAGATTCTAAAACTTCTTTTTAATGTGATTTCTAAATTTTAAAATTTAACAATCGAAATAGGGAATTTGATGCGACTGTCATACAAACGAGAGGTTTAGCGCTTAAATACCAGGTTCGATCCACCATTTTCTACATTTGAAAATGCCTATTACAAGTCAGGAATATGACAGCTAGTGTTCATTCGTTTGATGTGTTTTATCATTTGATTTTGCCATTTGATTAGGGACTTACCGTTTTTAATTTTCCTCGGAGTTCAGTATTTTTGTGATTTTACTTTTTTTAGTCACCGGGTAAGTGGTGGATTGTACTTCTCAATTGATTTGACGATACCATGAAAGTTCGATGTTAACAATGAACGCAGACTACTACATTGAACATCGTTAAACACTTAATCTTAACATAAGCTCATACATAATTGAGAAACTAATCTTTCAATAATAAGTAGCGAGTCATCCTTTATATGTTTTATATTAAATACATAAATTCCTCTGTGGATATGCATGCACTTCAACCAATATAACAAAAACCTGTATGTAGCTTGCAGAATCATCAATTTTATTTTCTGACGTAAAGTGTGTCAATAGAAACAACTCCATAACCAGTAGGAGAGCGGACTTATGGTTTATCCCTTATGTTAATATCACCATATACCAGACTCATAATTAAAAATTGAAAATATTGAACAAATGAATAGAAAAGCAACGGAATTATTTAAATACAAAACAATAAACTAAAAAAAAAAAGATGTTATGCATCAAATGAAAACACATTTATTATATGTTCCTAACCTAGAATATGTATATGTAGAATGGTTAACGTACAAATAATTTGCAGTCAACACTTAACCTTAAAGCTTGCATTATGGTTAAATATCATAACACAAAAAACACGCCATACAACTAAGTTATTATGGACTTGACTGATCAAATTGTTGAAATGGCTTTAACAATGATTGATTCAGCAGACGGTCGTTTCCGTTGACTGAGAGATGTCACACAACATTAACATTAAGAATGTTAATGCCACTATTTATAATGTTGTGAGAATGGAGAAATGTTGCATATACATTCCGTTTTTGTAGACTTAAAGTGCGTTTATTTGTTCTATTATATTCTACAACATGCATTTGAAGTTTATAGTGTGTATTGCAATATGAACGGCATAGGTATGATACATATATGTAAAAGATAAATACTATTATCTTAGAATTGACCGATAACTAAAAGTGGACATTGCTTTGCAATGCACTTTTTAAAAAAAAAGTTTTAAAAAGGTCTCTCCTTCGATGCATTTTTCGCACTTTTTGTGTTGATTACAATTTGAGTTGTTTTCGAACAAAATCCTACGACTGATAACTGATTACTTTATCGCGTGAACAGGTTACCAACATATGATAAGAATTTTCATCGACATATCATTACAGATGACATAAATCTGTAACAGTATAAGGTTTCATTACAGTATGGCTTACATCTTTTACAGAATAACGTGTCATTACAGTATGACATACATCTTTTACAGTATAATGTGTTATTACAGTATGACTTACATATTTTACAGTATGACCTACATATTTTACAGTATAACGTGTCATTCATTACAGTATGACATACTCTTTTACAGGATAACGTGTTATTACAGTATGACATACATCTTTAACAGAACAACGTGTCATTACAGGTGACATACATCTTTTACAGTATTATGTGTCATTACAGTATGACCTAAATATTTTACAGTATCGTCATTCAACGTGTCATAAATTACAGTATGACGCGTAATAACAGTATGCCATATATTTTTTTACAGTATAACGTGTCATTACAGTATGACATACAACTTTTACGGTATAACGTGTTATTACAGTATGACATACATCTTCTACAGTATAACGTGTTATTACAGTGTGACATACATCTTTTATAGTATAACGTGTTATTACAGTATGACACATCTTTTTTAGTATAACGTGTTATTACTGTATGGCTAACATCTTTTACAGTATAACGTGTCATTACAGTATGCCATACATCTTATACGTTATAACGTGTCCTTACAGTATGGCATACATCTTTTACAGTATAACGTGTCATTACAGCATGACATACATCTTTTACATTATAACGTGTTATTACTGTCTGGCTAACATCTTTTACAGTATAACGTGTCATTACAGTATGCCATACATCTTTTGCAGTATAACGTTTCATTACAGTATGCCATACATCTTTTACAGTATAACGTGTCATTACAGTATGACATATATTTTTTAAATCTAGCGTGTCATTACAGTATGAAATCAATCTTTGACAGTATAACGTGTTATTACAGTATGGCTCACATCTTTTACAGTAGGTCATAAATCTCATTAACACATTACCGACACTTGAAAAAGGCGTACATCTGACTTTGCGTTAAACGAAAACAACAAAAGAACAATACAAAACAGAGTCATCTCTATCGCGTATACCATGTATTTTTAATTAAGTTATGCGTTTAGTGTCATTTGTTAATGAATATTTGAATTCTGATATGTTTCGGACGTACTGTTTATCTCTTTTCAACTATTTCTTACGCATTCATATGCCACTTTCGAAATCCCCACATTTTCTCTTACATTAACCGCTTAATGTCATACATTGGATCGAAAAAAGTAAAATCACAAAAAAAATCTAATCAGAAAGTCTATAATCACATGGCAAAATCAAATAACAAAACACATCAAAAACGAATGGACAAGAATTGTCATATTTCTAACTTGGTACAAGCATTTTCAAATGTAGAAAATTGTGGATTAAACCTGTTTTGATAGCGCTAGCGCTCTCACTTTGATGACAGTCTCATCAAATTCCGTTATATTTACAAGGATAAAACATACTAATACATTAAAATATAGACGATACAACAGACAGACTTGAATTTAACTAATTAAGGAAACATTATTACGTAATTTGATACGATTATAAAGGTCAACTAGGAACAATATCCCTTATGAACAGTTTGTATGTCTGCATAATGATAAAACTGTGCAATATGCGTAACGTGTGAAGTATTAAATCCCGACATAATTTATACATTGAAATTCTATATAGATATCCAATGACTATGGCTTTTACGCACGTTTTCAATCAGCTGATGTATCAGAGGGTGTATGAGTAACCATCCACGTCCATTCTGTGTTTAGTAGATGTATTTGTATGTGTATCCATCTGATGAGATTTGCTTTTTTCAACAAAGTTTACAGTATGTATTTAAACGATCATTTGAGGCGATTACCAAAAAAAAAAAGAATAAAAAACAGTTTATAATGTGACGGATTACGGTGCTGTTGAATAAAATTCTACCACATGTTTAAAATAGCCCAAGCTATCATTAGTAATAAACCTATGCAGCCAACCATGATGTCAATATTTAGTACAAATGGTAAGAAATATTTAATCAAAGGTACCACGATAAAAATTAAATACGCCAGACGCGCGTTCCGTCTACCCGTCTACATTAGACTCATCATTGACGCTCAGATCAAAACAGTTATTAAGCCAAACAAGTACAAAATTTCAAAAAGTTGTGCCGAATACGGCTAAGCCAATCTATGCCTGTGATATGAAAATCCTTCGTTTTAAAAAAAAATCAAGATTTTGAAAACCATAATAAAAAAATGACCTAAAACAGTCTGACTGTAAAAAAGAAAAAGGTTACTCACCCAACCATGATGTTAAAATAGTTCTAACAATGACAGGGAAGTTAAAATTCCTGGCCAACCATGATTCAAGTAACTACCATATATAGCCCAATCTTTCACGAGGCAGTAGTTAAGTCAGATGATCAAATATGTCATTGTCTACCAAATGTTTCAATAGCTTTAGAAAACCCCGGGAATTTTCAAAGAAATAAGATATGTGTTTGTTATGATTTAAATATTATTAATCATAATTTATAAAAAGTTGGTGTTCCAATAACCGAGAAGTATAAAGTCTGAATGCCCGAAGCAGGCGGAAATATATTCATCCATTTCAAATACTTAGTTGTATAATAGCTGTAATATACATTGTCGATATTATTCGTAAAGTCTAGCAATAATGATTATCAAGAACTCAGAATTTTCTCCGTGTAACGACTTTTTCTATATCATTATGTTTATGGACATTTGGAACCAAAATTAATACAAGTAAAAAGGTATTAGGACTTCGTAGACCAACTCTATATCAATGATACTTGTGACAGTTTTCCAAATTGTTTCAAATTCCTTAACATTTTCAATGTAGTACATGTAGTTAAAAATTTTTTTAACAAAAAACGTTCAACTTTATATTTATAATTATGACCATTACTTTCCCTTGAAGTGCCATTCGTTTATTGATCTAATTCTTGACATTGTTCTTCAACGAAACAAATTACAAGAACACGTGTGAATTGTCGCTTTCAGCAATATAATCTGGGTATCATTAATATATCTTCCACAACTCGAAATTAAGGAAATTATTTGTAGACTTATACTTCAAATTTAACATAAGCTGTCATCTCAGTGCCAAATTCTATGGCAAACGATAGAATTTTATATAATAACTTCAACTGTATAGAGAATATTTATTTCCCAACTCATTTATTATAATTAGAATTTATAAAACCTCACCAGTGTCTTCGCAGATCGCTGATTAACAAGGCCTTTGTCAAAGTAAAATACGTTCTTTTTTCTAAATATATATTATCGGAAAATACCAATACAGTAAACATTCTGGTTCAATTTCTCAAATTACACATACATTTAGATTAGAGGTTGTTTATCATCTTTATTACTCTTAATAGTGTTCCTCTTTTTGTCTTTTTAAATTATTACCTTTACTATTTAGTCTATGTTTCGGCAATTACCCTTTGACGTAGCTTGATATTTATACATCCAGTCATTTGGTTGTTGTTTTATGGTTGTTGTGCGTATTCTATTCTTTTGGTTTTTATAATGTGCTTTGTCGATATTTCTTCTTTCTTTCTGTTGTTGTCAAATTTGTTTGTTCTAATAATAATGTTAACTGCTGTCCCCATTTTTTGCCTATAATGTCTGTTTGTTTTGTTCACACATTGCTATAAGATATGATTGAATCTTATCCAAATGCCATACATGTGGAAGATTTATCTTGCTATTAAACCAATATTATCTACAAAAGGAAATGTCTGTATCAAGTGAGGTATCTGAAAGTTTATTTTTCTGTAGTAAATTTTTTTAGCGCTTTTGATCCGTTATTTTATTTGGAACTTTCTGAATTTGAATTTTCCTCAGAACTCGATATTTTTGTTATTTTACTTTTAACATCGCCGAGTATTTATAGCTGATTACATATATATTGAATGTCCCTCTTGTATCTTTCTCACCTCTTTCGTACTGTTTTGAGTTGTTTTCTCGTCGCAAATCTTACCATATCTCCATTATTTCTTAAACGATGAGTTTGAAAACTTATTTGTATAAGATTCTAGCTCTATAAAATAAAAGCAATATCATTTTATTTCTTGCCATTAGTGAATGATAATGCTAACAATGAAAGCTTAATGTTCCGAACAGCTGTGCATTGTTATACTATAATTGCTATTTGTTAGGAAAAAAATGTTGTTATGATCAAGAAATGGAAGATAAAAAAATGTCAAAACCAATAAAAGATCATCTTCTTGACTGCAAAATAAGTATGTTGAAAATATATCGCATTCAAATTAGCTAAATTAGCATTGCTAAACTGTAATTATTTTCTGTCTCTATCCGACACGTTGTTAACAACAATCTAAAAAAGATACCATCCGGAAAATGTTCGGGAAATTGTATTAGTTAATGGAATATTGATGATAGGAAAGTCGAGATGGCTTTCAATGATCTAGTGTTTATTGACATTTCGTAAAATACGTTATGAGAAACGTATCGCCGTAGGGATTGGTCAGAGAGATAGAACATACATTCTAATGCAATTTGTATGTAACAATATTTTTCATTGGCTAAAAGTTGCCGTCAAATCCACAGTTGACCAGGCGTAACTAAGGATGGACCCGCCATTTTGAATTGTTGAATCAACAAATGTTCTATTACTACTATATAATCGAAAATAAAACCACACCTACCTCGAATTCGACGTTTTAATGTAATTTTATCCGAATTTGAATCGTACAGGTAACGTAATAATCTCCAGTTTGTAGGTTTTCATTTGTATGACGTCACGTTTAACCATGAAGTCTTTGCGCCTAAATCATTCATGAAGTTTCGCGGATTTTTTTAATTTGTCAAATTTAGACCTTTTTTCAAGTTTTATTGTATTATTTCTTTTTGTAATGCATTAGAATCGGAATAACAGAACTGTAGTTGAAGAGTTGCCACCGTAAATTTTGTTTGACGGTCGCAAATCTCCGTTTTACTGTCTCCGCTACGCGTCGCCAGTAAAACTGCATTTGCGACCGTCAAATCTACAATTGACGGTGGCAACTCTTCAACTACAGTACTGTTATTCCTTAATTCTGTAACGGTACAAAATGTACCCCAGGGTTGATTTAACGTGTCTGTCTTTAGGTTTCTTCAGTAGAATTGGTCTGGATATTAGCTTGTATATGGCGAATTAATTATTTTCCAACTTTTGCCATTCGCTGTAAAATTGACTATACCAGTGTATACTAAACCTTTGTTTTACTGGCTGGATGCAATCTCTCTAAACAATGATTTCATTTCCGTATGTGCATTCTACCTTTCGTATGAAAATGTCGTTTATGATCGAAATCTGTAAACATTCAATCATTAACTAAATATTTTAAAAACTGCATACTACTGTGAAATAATTTTGATTAAGATTTTTGTCAATTTCAGATTATGATAATTATTAACATTGGTATATCTTTTTTCTAAATCAATCTATATGATTTGTTTTGTCCTCGTGGGTACCACTACCACTGCATTGCTTTTTTCTTGGAAATGGATTTAGGAAATTTGATCATCGGTAAATTACTTTCGGTTTTATTAACACGATTATTTGAGGTAATATTGTATATTTTATTTACAAAAAAATTGTTGAGTAATGTGAAACACTACGGGTTACCTACGACAAAGGTATATTGCCTTAAGTCTTTCTGGCAATGATTTTCAACTTTGTACTGAAGTTTGCATTTCGTAGATTGGGCTTAATAGGGCGGCCCTTATTTATCCTCTGTAGTTTCAAAGCAAAATATATGAATAGTGTATTTAGTGAGTTATTGAATGCCCCTTGAATACGTGATTTCAAACCCTGTTTTAACACTTTCGTATTAGATAACTGTTCGTTACGTTATTCGCTTAACCGTGCTAAGACTACACTTACAATCTCCTATGATATCACAGTTATTCGTGTATACGGGGAGTGTATTTGTTTTCATTTTGCACGTAGATATTTTACTTTATAAAATTCATATCACTTTTGAGAATTAATAAATGGTCTAAAATACTACTTTATACCTAATTATAGTTAAAAGTTTCAAAATATATACACAAAGCAGCTTACTCATAATTATCTGAAAAACTAAAGGGACATGTAATTAAACAAACAATGTTCCTTGTATTGCAAAAAGTAAAATAAAACAAAATGTACTGAACTACTCGTAAAATTCAAGACAAAAAGTACCTAACCAAATTGGAAAAAATGAGAAGCTCAAACACGTCGAATTATTTATGCAAGTATCGTATTTCTGAGTTTTGCGCTTGGACAGCCTTTGAGGTGATTTATTTCCAAATGTACTAGTTAATGTTTCGGATTAGAATTGCCCGACGTATTGCATATTCTCGACGATTGTTTTCGTAAAATTTATTACTTGCTTATTAATTCTGAAATCGCAAAAATTTGCGAAAATTTGTTGGTCTACAATGTAAATGAAATGAAAACCAACTACTTCGACGCACTATAGAATATTCAACGTAAACGATTTTTTTAATGAATTCTCCACAATACACGTTTCATGATAAATGATTCAAGTTGACTATAGCAGTGTACTATCGTTTACTATACATTAATGAGTATCAATAAAGCGAGTTTTACTGAATCAGACAATAATAATGTTGCATTCATAACTCAAGCAATTCAAATGAATATATATATCAATACACTATATTGTTATTTATCTTACCTCCTATACATTTCTAGGAATATGATTGGTTAAAAGCGTCCGCGTGGAGACAGTGTATATTTGATATTAGGTTAGTAGGGAAGGCGGAGCTTATTTCATACACGGTTAGTAGTGGAGTTACGTCCCTTTATATTCCATATTAGGTAAGAAGGGAGGCGGGGCTTATTTCATACACGGTTAGTGGTGGTGTTGCATCCCTTTATAAGAACAAAACGGTACTGAGAAAAATCTTAAAGGTTTCAACAGACGAAGAAATTGATGATTAAGATTGAAATAAATTCAGAAAACACATTTAAACCTATTAAATTGTTATTGCTGGCATCTGTTTATGTAGGATCAATGAAAGTAGTTTCTTAATGCTAACAGTATTGAAGACTTGTTCATTTTGATAGGTCACTAGTCTAAATTTCACACTAAAGATAGTCGGTAAGATAAAGTCGTTACATAGTGTGCTAGTGACCTAATACGGTATATTTGGGGTCAGTAAATTCCATATGGGGATTCGAGCTTCGCTTGCCAATTAAGTGAGCTATCATCTGTTATGGTATAAGCGACAATGTCCTTGTTTTAATTTGTAAGATCATGTGAAGAAATCAATGACATTGTAAAATATCAGCATCTTGTAGGTTAATATACTATCCGTTTTTTTTATATGGCTGAATGTCTTTGACTACTTTGAAATCCAATCGCCTCTCGAAAGTGTTTCATTTCAGCAGTAATTCCGAGTTTAATTGACATTTAGCCATTTCATTATTGTGTTATTTCCTGCCAGATTTACATATATCAGGTAATTAGGTGATCAGTTATTGACGAGACAAACACATTATTCTCAAGGATGAAAAATTCAAATACGGCATACAGTAAGGTGATTGGCATTCAACATGTTCTATGAAAAAGAAAAAAAAAACCCAAACAATTTGGTGCCTAATGGAAAGTTATAATGATTAAGTTATCTTTTTAAACTTTTAGGGATATTTTTTGTGAAGACAGCATACCACCATCAAATGTTGTCGGCGTAAATTAAAATAATCTTTTTAAATGTGTAATTAGTTATTTTGAGGTTGATCTCAAAATGTTTCCGATTTTTTCTATTTCAGGACGAATATTTTCTTTATGCAATACGGTTCAGTTGTAACTCTACATGTCACAGTTTGGTGTATATTTGTCGTTCAAGATATGTTGCTTTGACATTCTCTCTTAACTAAATTTTATCCATTCGACCAAATCAATGCAACGAGAATTCCGTATACCATCATTCGTTTTTTCATTGCTTGTTTTGTATATTATTGTTTGTCGTTTCATCGTTTGTTTTGCATACTATCGGTGGTCTTTTTTTATTCATTTATTTTTTAAACTAGTTTTATTTATTTATGTAATTATTTATATTTTGTATGCATGTTTACATTTCTATTATTTGAATTTTATAGAAGTAGTTACGCTAAAATATCACCATTCTCGGTGTTATTATATACATTTTAACCAAGTTAACTAGTTAACGATATAACATACTAGCGAAATGATATATTTACAGCAAGGTGTCTTTTACAACATAACTATAATATATCAAATTGACATTTTTAAAATTCCTCAGTTTATAAATGCAACTGTAATATAAAGTGATAAGAACATGTTGAATGGGATTCAATAACGACAACATGGACAATACAAGAAATACTGCTTCAATACATCAATTTGATGATTGAAATGAAAGCAGTAGGCACTCGATCTACAGGTTATTGGTTTGTGAGGGTAAGGCATTCAATGTTCCTTCCACCTTTCGATAAACAATGTTTTTTTAATATAAAATTTTGAATTGTACGAAAAAATAATGATTGGTTTCCGGGGAATGTATTACTTTAGCTATAATTTGTACAACCGTTATGTACTGTAGGGCATACATGGACATTAACTTCTTTCTTTATTTAGACCTCATACGATTTTAATTTGAGTTTTACTGATAAGTCTTTAAAGGCGTAACACTAACTTAGCGTACACACTTTTAACGTGACCATTATTAGTTTTACAATCATACCAAGAATTGGAAAATATCGGTATTCAAATAGAATATTACAATAACATTAATTATTTTAGAAAAAAACTATCCCTAAAATTTCACTAACGCAAAATCCTCTTATACATTGGAGTCGTGATAATGTAACAGTAGTATGTACCAAGATATGCAGAAATAAAGGTTATTATAGCATACAGCTGTACAAAATTCAAAATCGGTTGCGAAACAATTCCGGGTTACAAACTAAAACTGAGGTATACATACGGTTTATATATGAGAACTACGACACAACAGAAACACAGCACTAAAATGTAACACACACATAAACGAACGATATTATAACAATGATCATTTTCCTGACTTGGAACATGACATTTTAACAAAAATGGCGGATTGAACCTGGTTTTGCGGCAGCCAAACTTCGCGTGTTAATGGAAATGTTAAATATAACATACAAATGACAACATTAAATGACAAGCCTACAGTACAAATAAAAACAAGAACATTCAGAACAAAGAAATACCCATCTAAGCATTACAATAGGACATTTCGACATGCTTATAGTTATCAACGGTACCAGGCTTATAATTTAATACACCATACGTGCGTTTCGTCTACATAAAACTCACCAGTGACGCTAGGATTAAAAAAGTAAACAAAGCAAAACAAGTACAAAGTTGAAGATCATAGGTGACCCACAATTCTAAAAATTGGTGCCAAATACGGGTAAGGTTAAGAAAATCCTTGGTATTTAGAATTATTCTTACTTTTGCGAACAGTACATTTAAAAAAAATTACCATATAATTAATGTTCATGTTAACACCGATGTGGTGATTTCCACAGAATAAAAACAAACACTTAAAAAAAAACAAAAACGAAAGCATATGAAACATACGAATAGAATGTCAAAAATTGAGATGAGGATAAAAAAATTGAAAACAACACGTTTTAGAATTTCTTGCGTCCGAAGCTCTTTTCTGGATTTACCTTCATCAGGAACGCTCAAAGCCACACATTTGAAATCCGAAGATGTATAAGTACCGAAACCGTTGAAGAGCTTTATGACAAAATAACTAAAATAAATAGCTTAATTCACTTAGAGCCAACTTTGTCTGAGGGAGTTGAAACCTTAGTTTCTTAATAATTCATAAATTTATCAACGGACAATTTAAGTAAAGTTTGTTAAATCATGTCAGTACCGAAATACTGACTACTGAGCTAATGATACCCTCGAGGACTGATAGTCCATGAGCAGAGTTATCGACCCAGTAAAGGTAAAAAATTGAAAACAACACATATAATAATTTCTTGCGTCCGAAGCGCTTTTCTGGATTTACCTTCATCAGGAACGCTCAGAGCCAAATATTTGAAATCCGAAGATGTATAAGTACCGAAACCGTTGAAGAGCTATATGTCAAAAATACCTAAAAAAAATAGTCAAATTCATCTAAAGCCAACTTTGCCTGAGGGAGTCGAAACCATAGTTTCTTAATAATTTCTAAATTTATAAACGGACAATTTCCGTAAAGTTTGTTAAATCATGTCAGTACCGAAATACTGACTACTGAGCTGATGATACCCTTGGGGACTGATAGTCCACCAGCAGAGGTGTAAAAAAATGAAAACAACACGTTTATTAATTTCTGGCGTCCGAAGCGCTTTTCTGAATTTACCTTCATCAGGAACGATCAAAGCCAAACTTTTAAAATCCGAACATGTATAGGTACCGAAACCGTTGAAGACTTGTATGTCAAAAATACCTCAAATTAATAGCCAACATCATCTAAAGCCAACTTTGCCTGAGGGAGTTGAAACCATAGTTTCTTGATAATTTCTAAACTTATAAGCGGACAATTTTAGTAAAGTTTGTTAAATCATGTCAGTACCGAAATACTGACTACTGAGCTGATGATACCCTCGGGGACTGATAGTCCACCAGCAGAGGTATCGACGAAGTGATGTAAAAAATTAAAAACAACACGTTTAATAATTTCTTGCGTCCGAAGCGCATTTCTGGATTTACCTTGATCAGGAACGCTCAAAGCCACATATTTGAAATCCGAAGATGTATAAGTACCGAAACCGTTGAAGAGCTTTATGTCAAAAATACCAAAAATAAATAGCCAAATTCATCGTAGGCCAACTTTGCCTGAGGGAGTTGAAATCTTAGTTTCTTAATAATTTCTAAATTTATAAACGGACAATTTCAGTAAAGTTTGTTAAATCATGTCAGTATCGAAATACTGACTACTTAGCTGATGATACCCTCGGGGACTGATAGTCCACCAGCAGAAGAATCGACACAGTGATGTAAAAAATTGAAAACAACACGTTTAATAATTTCTTGCGTCCGAAGCGCTTTTCTGGATTTTCCTTCATCAGGAACGCTCAAAGCCACACATTTGAAATCCGAAGATGTATAAGTACCGAAACCGTTGAAGACCTATATGTCAAAAATACCTCAAATTAATAGCCAAAATCATCTTAAGCCAACTTTGCCTGAGGGAGTTGAAACCATAGTTTCTTAATAATTTCTTAACTTATAAACGGACAATTTTAGTAAAGTTAAATTATGTCAGTACCGAAATACTAAGCTGATGATACCCTCGGGGACTGATAGTCCACCAGCAGAAGAATCGACCCAGTGATGTAAAAAATTGAAAACAACACGTTTAATAATTTCTTGCGTCCGAAGCGCTTTTCTGGATTTTCCTTCATCAGGAACGCTCAAAGCCACACATTTGAAATCCGAAGATGTATAAGTACCGAAACCGTTGAAGAGCTAAATGTCAAAAATATCATATCGACCCAGTGATGTAAAACATTGATAAATTAGGTTTAGACTTTTTAGTTCCGTTTTTCTTTCTAGAAAATAAAACAAAAACAAGAAAAGAAACACAAGCATAGTTATTGCAAATCAAAACAACAGTAATAGAATTAAGCCGAAAAATAACAGAACAAGTACCCTAAAATCTAAATTGAGAAAAATCAAAATCGGTATCTTTAATAACCTATTGATATTATCTTCGGGAAGGGGAGATAGGTCCTTTTTTGTCAGGTTTTTGTTGATTTTCTTAAAATTCATGTAGAGCATACGAATTCTAGATTGAAGCTTAATAAAAGATAGGAAAACACAGTAAGAGTTGTTTGTTATACTCTAAGGACGACTAAAATATCAAGAATCACAATAGAGGATTATCGCCCCCGTCATGGCGGCGCCCATGAAAATTTCTAGCTAAAGAAAAAAGAGTAACTTATCCATTTATTATGTGTTTATGTTGTGGAAAATATGAAATTAATATGAAATTAATAGTCATATAACAGTCATATAACTTTCAGAATATTTTGGTAACAAATAAACACTACAAAAACAATATATCGAAAAAAATATCCGTACATAATTTGATTTGATTGATTGAAATTTGAATGAAATAGACATGGCGACAAAAGAAGACGTTGAGTATAGACAGTAAGGTCACAAACTTTTCCTCTAGGCTCGACTCCGTTGAGAAAAACTTAACGGAACTTATTAGTGATGTGAAATCTGAAGTAGGGCAAGTAAAATCTGACCTTAGTATCACAAACACTGAAGTACAACAACTTAGGCAAGACCACAATGAGCTTGAGAGAGGTGTGGGACATTTGGAATCTCAGTTCAATTGTTTAGAAACCGAGAAATTAGAATTGCTCAAATTAGACATAGACAAAAAACTTACTTCACTCAAAGAATGTCAAGTACTACTTGAGAAACATGATAGGAAATACAATGTGCTCATCTATGAAGTCGAACAAAAACCAAATGAGATAATTTGGGAAGTGATTGATAATTTATTTGTTAAAGATCTTGGTATCGAAAAATTTAAAGCCGACAGTTTCCCTATTGCAAATGCACATAGGATTCCCGCTAAAGCTCCAATTGAAGGTACAAAACGCCCGGATGCAATTATTGTTAGGTTCATGCATTATGACGACAAGCAATGTATTATGGCTCAGGCTTACAAACTCGCAAAAAAACGGATAAGAATTGTTGATGATCTCCCTGTTATTATGAAAGAGGCACGTAACGATCTTGCGAAAATAGCTTATAACATCAGGACTAAAGAAAAACTACAAACAAGGATAAGAGCAAGAGGTGTACACTTGGTTTTAGAAACCCGTCTAAATGCACGAGATGTCTGGAACGTCCGTAAAGACATCAGTTGTGTCTGATCAATACTTGTACATGTAGAACAAACAGTACACAAATTATATATATGTATATCTGTTTTTTTGGTATATTAACTTGTTCGGTATAAATATGTATATTCATAAACAAATATACAAAAATGTATATTTAATACTTTAATATTTTCTAGGGTGTGACATAGCAGTAAGTATAGATGTGTTAATGTTCTGTTTTTTGTTGTTTTTTTTTGTGATGTGTGTATGTTGGGATTTTTTTTCTTGCGTGTTTTGTTTGCTTCAGCTTAATATTTTTTATTTTAGTGCTTTCCAGCATGTAATGTCGGTAAAACAGGAATGTTTTTCTACCTCACTAAAATAGCCAAGATAGGATACTAGGTTAAACTATGTATGTCATATATACATATTATATAGTCTCCAAATTTTAAAGCTTAACGATTATTTTTTTTTCTCACGCTTAAATGACTGGTTGTAAGGTCAGTACTCACCAGATAATATAAACCGTAATCCAGTTAAATTTACACAAAATTCATCACTAGAAGCCTTGTTCTAATGAAACTTTATGGGACAGAATTTTTTTACTGTTATCTTGTCTCAAATAATACCATGATAGAAGGTGAGATTATTACAAATGACTTGAATGAATAAGTGAAGCTGACTTAACTGTTAACAAATAGTACTAATAATTGAAAATTTATTGCGAAATTTTAAATTTTATTTCTTTTAAAAGAGAATCAATCCTGTAGCCCTATCAAACATGCTTTATGTTTTCTACTAGTGCTTACTGCTTACTGCTTAGCTTATATTAATATGATTTTCATTTGTGTTGATTTGCCTGAAGCTTAATTTGTGCATGACTGAAGCTTAATTTGTACATGTCAAGAGCTTTTAGATTAGCTGCTATTAATTATTAGTTACATATTATACATGCTGTCCTGTGCTCATGGTGTAAATATCATGAAGTGTATTAAGAAAAAAATAAACACTTGCAAAATCCTGAAAATGTTAACTCTACATAAACAATATAAACAAAACAAATCTATTGATTTCATTGAAAATCAAACATTTGTTTTGTCTGTTTGTACATGTTGAAAGCAAAAACTAAATATACACATATTTATTGTCTTCATTAACCCACTATTTCTTTTGGTCTGACTCATTTGAATTGAAATGAAATAAAAAGTTACTTAAATCAACCAAACACAGTGTATATTTAATGCATTTAGATTTTGATATGAAAACACATTATATAATGGAGATAATTTTTATTATAATTTAAATTAAATAGATTTATCTCCCTTTGTACACAGTATTTCTGTATTAAAAAATATTTGAACACAAGTGGATAGGCTACTCTTCAATACAATAGTAATTTGTTTTAATTAGCATTAGATGTTTGATATTTACACTATGATCTCAAATTTTCTTTTTTTTTGTTTTTTTTATTATTTATGTTTGTTTTTCATTTTGACACAGTATTACTTATTGTATGGAAACTATGATGTATTTAGGATACAGCAGGAAATTAATGCAGACAAGGTAGAGGAGATCAGACATTTCAGAATTACATTATCACTTACTTATATAAAACACTATGGGAGAAGACGGTCGCAATACTCTCATCAAATCTCAAGTATTTATTATTCAGCTATAAAAATAAAATTGAATAAATGAGTGATAGTGGTATAAAAATTGTTTCATACAACTGTCAAGGTTTAAATTCAAAGGAGAAGAGGAGAGATGTTTTTGATTATCTTAAAGCAAAAAATTGCCACATATATTGTTTACAAGATACACTTTTTCAGAAAAAGAAGAAATATCAATAAAAAATCTATGGGGAGGAGACTGTATTTTCAATTCTTTTGCAACAAACAAAAGAGGGGTAGCAATATTTTTTACCAAAAACTTTGAATACAAGATATATAGGATAAAAAAGATGATCAAGGAAATCTGTTAGGAATTGATATTGAAATTGAAGGAAAAAGAATAACTTTGATAAGCTTATATGGTCCAAATAAAGATTCACCTGAATTTTATTCTAGAGTAAGTGATACAATAGAAGACTTGAACAACCAATCAGTTTTAATAACTGGAGATTACAATTTAGTCCAAAACCAAAATCTTGATACTTATAATTACCAAAATGTAAATAACCCAAAAGCCAAAGAGAAAGTTTTAAATATAATAGAAAATTATGATTTAACAGATCCCTATAGGGAATTGTACCCTGAACTAAAAAAATTTACATGGAGAAAAAATAATCCCATTAAACAAGCAAGATTGGATTTCTTTTTAATATCGCAAGGCCTTAATCAACATGTTCATGATATACACATTCTCAACAGTTATAGATCCGATCACTCCCCAATAATGTTACATTTAAAGATGAATAACTTCATAATTGGTAAAGGTCTATGGAAATTTAACAATTCACTTTTACATGACATTGAATATTCAGCTGCTGTTAAAGAGACTATAAATAAAGTTAAAGAACAATACGCATCACTAGTATACAAGAGAGAAACATTAGAAAAGATAAATGACTTAGAAATTCAATTTACTATAAACGATCAACTCTTTCTAGAAACTTTATTAACAGAAATTAGAGGAAAATCAATTTCATATGCTTCTTTTAGGAAGAAACAAAAAGATAAAAAAGAAAGAATACTATCAGAAGATATTAAAAAACTAGAAGAACAAATATTGACAGAAGAAATATTTATTGAAACTGAAAAAAGAAAACTGATCTGAAAGTATTAAGACAAGAAAAGATGAGGGGGTCCTACATCAGATCCACAATCCAATGGATAGAAGAAGGAGAAAAACCTTCAAACTTTTTTCTAAATTTAGAAACTAAACATTTTATAAATAAAACTTTTCCAAAATTAGTCAATGAAAAAGGGGACACTATCAGTGAGCAAGATAAAATATTAAAAGAAGCAAACAATTATTACAAAAGGCTATATACTAAAACAGAAAGTTTGAATAATGTTAACCTAAACAATGAAATCCCTGATACTGATATTAAAAAAATAAATAATACCATTAGAGAATCTTTGGAGGGTGAAATTACTTATGGTGAATTGACAACTGCTTTGCGAAAAATGAAAAATGAAAAAAGCCCTGGGTCAGATGGTTTCACAAATGAATTTTTCAAGTTTTTTTGGATAGATATAGGAAAATTTGTATTTCGGTCTATAATTAATGGTTACGAAAAGGGGGAATTATCAATTACTCAAAGACAAGGTATTATAACCTGTATACCAAAGGGAGATAAACCAAGACAATTCATGAAAAACTGGCGACCAATAAGTTTACTAAATACCACATATAAATTAGCATCAAGCTGCATAGCTGAGCGTATAAAATTAGTTCTACCTCAAATTATTAACAGTGATCAGACTGGCTTTATTCCGGGTAGATTTATAGGGGAGAATACTCGTCTTATTTACGATATATTATTCCATACAGAACTAAATGATTTACCAGGACTGCTCCTTCTCATAGATTTTGAAAAAGCTTTTGATTCTGTATCATGGAATTTCATTGAAGACGTTTTAGACTTTTTCAATTTTGGCCCCTCTATAAAACAATGGGTAAGAACCTTTTACAAAAATATAAGTTCTGCAGTTTCTCAAAATTGTTTTTTATCTGAATTCTTTGAAATTCAAAGAGGTTGTCGACAAGGGGATCCTTTATCACCTTATATATTTCTTTTATGTGCAGAAATACTTGGAATATTAATTAAAAAAAATAAAGATATAAAGGGAATGAAAATAGATGATACTGAATATTTGATCTCTCAATATGCTGATGACACATCAATTATTCTTGACGGTTCACCAGAGTGCCTTGACGCAACTCTCCGCTTATTACATAAATATGCTGAAATGTCTGGTCTCCATATGAACTTAGACAAGACAAAGGTGGTGTGGATAGGAAAGAAAAAATATAGTCAAGACACCATGTGTGTAAAGTGGGGATTGGAATGGGGTTCCAGTAGGTTTACACTATTAGGAATAAACTTTTCTGTCAATTTGCAAGAAATGGAATCTTTGAATTATTATCCTAAAATAAAAGAAATTGAAAATATAATCAATATTTGGTCTAGACAAACACTTACTCCAGTGGGAAAGATAACAATAATCAAGACACTAATTATTTCAAAATTAAATCATCTGTTTTTAACATTACCAACACCATGCAATACTACTCTTAAACAACTTATTCGTACAATCTATTCATTTATTTGGGAAAACAAGCCTGACAAGATTAAAAGAGAAATATTATGTCTGGAACATAAATTTGGGGGGCTGAAAATGTTAGATATTGAAGAATATATAAAAGGGTTAAAATTAACGTGGGTCCGACGGTTGCTAAAAAACAATACAAAACTCAAAAAGCTTATAGAAAGCACAGAAAATATTGATATTGAAAAACTAGTATTTCTAGGCCCACCAAACAAATGTAAAAACCCCTTTTGGAAAGAGATTTTTAAAGCATGGACAGAAATGCTAAATAAACTTAAACCAAAAAATGAAGAAGAATTTTTAACAGATTCACTTTGGAATAATGGAAATATTAAAATCGGTAGCAGAAGTGTGTTCTATAAAGACTGGGCTGATAACGGTATTTTATTGATTAATGATCTGGTAGATAATGAGGGTAAATTAATGTCGTTTGAGCAATGCAAAAATATTTATGAAATTAAATCTAACTTTCTAGTTTATAATGGAGTTATATCAGCAATAAAATCATATCAAAATTCTCTTAAACATAATATCTCTATAGAAAATCTTAATAAAGTTCATGGACCAATTCTACCAAATAATATTAGTAATATTGTCAAATAAAGGGTCAAAAGATATGTATAATGTTTTCTTAGAAAAAAGTAGTACAAGGCCTAGTTGTGAAGATAAATGGTCTCTAAGATTAAATAAAAATTTTGATTGAAAAAAAGTGCATAATATGTCTTTCTACACCACAAAAAGCTCTAAACTTCATTGGTTCCAGTACAGAATAGTGCACAGAATCATAAGCACAAATGAATTTTTATTTAAAATTAAGATAAAACAATCAGATAAATGTACTTTCTGTAATGAAGCTATTGAAGATATTGAGCACATATTTTGGACATGCCATAAAATTTCAGATTTATGGATTGAACTTGGTGATTGGATTTATAACCAAACACAAATATTGATACCATTTAATATAGATATTATTTTATTTGGAAATTTAGGTAACAACGGAAATAATATGATAAAAAACTTAATAATACTCCTGACAAAATTCTATATTTACAGAACAAAACTATGTGAAAAAAAGGTAAATTTTATAGGACTTAAAAACTACCTCAAAGAATCTCTGGCATTAGAAAAGAATTTATTTTTTAAAAGAAAACCTTTTCATATGGCCAATATCTGCTGGGACCCCTGGCTTCCAATTTTAGAAGACTAGGTTGATTATCAAAAAATTGGTGCATCATATACCGGAATTATTTTTATGTACATTTCTTTCCTTATCCACATCACCACCTATGTTTAATGATTTGATACTGTTATATGTTGATTTATATATATATATGCTTGATGTTTTAGTCGATGTTTATAACTACATGTATGTTCCTCTAAGTTATTACCTGTACGCAAATATTTGAATAAATAAATCCTGCAAGATACATTATGAATGCTGTAAGTAAAATATACTTTTTTTTTTTCCTTTTTCCAAAATTCCAAATTTCTGTGATTTTTATTTATTTATTCTTTATATTTTTTTTTTATCTATTCAGATTTATTGATCATTCTGTATTGATAATGTTTTAGTTGGATATATTATAATTTACAATGATTTATAAATGTATATATTACAGTTAAAAAAACTAAAAAATACTAACCAAATTGACTACATTTTGTATATGCTACTAACGGTTAACGAGGCCGGGATAAGGTACCGGTATTTGATGTATCCACTAACAAATGTCAAACTATCAATAAAGTATGATCAAATTTAAAAAAAAAAAAAAAAAAAAAAAAAAAAAAAAAAGAATCACAATTCAACTGTCATGACTATAATATTATCCAGGTAAAATATATATCTGGACAGGACAATGGATTTATGAATAGATATTGGATGAAGTCGTTGTCTCCGGATATATATATAACATTATAAAAAAGTAATGTAACAACACACCATAATTGGTTAATGGAAGCGTGCAGAAGCCACTTATGCAGCTAAGTAACATTGTAGTTGTGTGCTTTAGTCCGTAGAGGATGAAAATGTTCTGAGATGCATTTTCTTTAACATATATTTCCATGGGTGATGCATATTGAATACGTTGAAAGCGTTAAAAGTTATTTTTCATATTTTATCATTAATTACACAAACTAAATAATCATTGTCAAATACATCAACAAAATGAGATGTTTAATCATTCGCTTCTGGCTTAATGTAAATTTCAAATTCATTTTGCAAGTAGCTTAGTGTTTTATTCACAAATACCATTATTTATTTAAGTCGGTATCCACACACGTTCATGCAACACAAATATTGTGAAAGAGATACAGGACAATACTGAAAGAAGGACTGTAGATATTTAGTGCCATCTTCAAACACAGTTACTGCATCCTAGAATTATCATAGATTGCAATAATTGATAAAATCTTTATCAGAAAGAAGAAATTAGTCGTGAACGATAATTTGTCAACCTGATCCGCGATAAAAAAGAAATCTCCCATTCAAGAAAAATAAACCGTTATCAGGAAACAGAAACATTGAAATTCTTCAAAACACGCAATAAAGTTGTACGACACATTTTATCAAGGTGAGATGTGAAGGAAATACTGTTTATGTTTGTATTTTATGTCTCGGCAAATGAACATTTTATGAAATGTCACGAAATAAAGAAATTTATCAAGCAATACCTTAACAAAAACATCTATTATAGTAAAACAAATATCCAAATGTCGTGTCAAAAGTGGAAGAAGCGTTACTTCTAATACATGATCTTAGATGTTTTCTTTATACCAGTTGTAGAAAAACATGTTGTATTTCATTAAGAAATAAAATACATACAACATTCTAGTAGTAATACCAGTATAAAGTTAAAGGTGAAATCCAATCGACTATTTAACAATCTTTCTACGGAAATAGATGAATTCAAATGTAATGTTCTTTATTTACTTTTCACTCCTCGTCTGCGACAATTGAAAGTAACTACACGGCTTAATAACGATTTACCAGTTGAAATATCATGCAACTTTCTTTCAAGTTCGAGTCTATGAGTTTGTGGAATACAAAAAACAGCAATAAACAAGTTATACAATTTAATTTTATAACTTGCTTTATGATATTCATGAATATTAAAATAACGTTTCTTTAAAGCATTTGTAGTATACGAAATTTTTAGATGATTTGACAAATTCTTGTTTGGTGACATTCCTATCTTTATTATTATAACGTTTTTGATTTGTAGATTCCAGAATGTTTGTATACTAACTGATGCATGTGAAGATGTTAATATTTTCTAAAACAAAAAGTTGACGATCCATATGAACAAAACGCTTTATATCAGAAACTTATGAATGTTAAAGACAAGATACTATAATATGAATATCTAATAGCATTGACCAAGGTACGTCCAACTTATGTTTTATATCAGTAAATGACAGACTATTTTCATCGACATAAATCATTTATTTTTAGTCAAATGACAGTACTACGTATTTATCAATAAAGCAGCAACATTGTTGTTGTTGTTTATTCAATTTGTTTTTATTTTGATTCTTTTACGGAACTATTTTATTTCAATCATCCTAAGATCTTTAATGTATAGAAAATCAGAACTGAGTTCGATGACTTTTCATATCAAACAGTTTCATGAATATGAAATATATTTGATGTTATTTAAACATTGGATAATTACACTATTGGCCTTTACGGAATTTACAACGACACTTAATTTGTACAAAACATATTGACTTATTAAATGTTTGATATAGTATGCTTGAATATAGTATCTTTATAGTAATTTCGAAATCAGAGGTGATCTCTTGTGAATGAAAAATATTACAAGGCTATACGGAAAAATAAAGGCAACAGTAGTATACCGGATGTTTAAACTCATAAATCCATGGACAAAAAACAAAATCGGGGTAACAAACTAAAACTGAGGGAAACGCATAAATATAAGAGGAGAACAACGATACAACACTACAAAGTAACTAACACACACAGGAACGGACCAAGCATCAGACAAAATCCCACGAGAATAACAAATATAACATCAAAACCAAATACATGAATTTGGGATAGACAAGTACCGTGACACGTCTTATCGCAATGTCAATTTACACTCAAAAATAAGAGAAAACAAACGACGCAACGTTAAATTGTAACACACACAGAAACGAACTATAATATAACAATGGCCATATTCCTGACTTGGTACAGGACATTTTTAAAGGAAAAAATGGTGGGTTGACTGGTTTTGTGGCATGCCAAACCTCGCACTTTTATGGCCATGTGAAATATAACATCAAAATGACAACACGGGACTACAATATAAATAAATTAGAGAACACAATTGACATAGAATCACACGAACAACAGCCAACAAAAGGCAACAAGTTCAAAATTTTAATACGCCAGAAGTGTATTTTGTCCACACAAGACCTACGTGTGACGCCCAGATACAAAAGTTTAAAAGCCGAAACAAGTACAAAGTTAAACAGCATCGAGGACCAAAAGATCAAAAAGGTTGTACCAAAATCGGCAAGGGTTTTCTGTTAGTTACCAGAAAATCCCTATAATTTAGAATAATTTATACTTTTGCAAACAGTAAATTTTATAAAATGAATATTCAAAAGATGTACATGATAAAACCGAAGTATTAACTAATAACAGGAAACAACTGAAATACATTTACATAACCAGACATTTGAAACACAATATGTAGACACATCCGAATATGTTTAAACCTCAACGCCAAGTGACGTCATATTTGAAACTGAAAAATGACGAAAAAATGACGTCATTAGAATTTGTAAAACAGATCATCAAAAAATGAAAAAATGACGTCACATAAGAATGAATAAGATAGAATTAGGATAGATTTAAAACCTGCATGAAATTTCAGCCCCAATGGGCCAATATTTTAACCACCAGCCATCCAACAGAAGAAAATAAAGGTAGTCTGTGGAACCGACAAGGTTAAACAACCAGCAATAAGTGCTTTTGATATAGATTAAGTGCAATCTGTTTAAAGGAATACAATATTTAAGTGCATAGAGCTTCACATTTCACTTGCTTCATAGGGACCGTTAGACTTAGACTATTAAAACAGCACATTGAAGATTGTTAACAATGAGACTGATACGAATTGATTAAATAATCGACCAGTTATAGTATCTTTGTGTCTCTGTTATGGTCATTGATTGCTTTAGCCCTTTAATGACATATCTCCTTTATGTTTTTACTGTTTGATATCTCTTTTTTGTCTTCAAATAGACGTTTTGAATATTCTGTTTCCAGCCTCACTGGCGAGTCGTTTCTTAACAACACAAATGTCTTTTAAACCAAGTTTGATTAACTTTACAACTGTTTTTCTGGTGTTTACACAATATTTGGAATTTTCTGTTCAATTGCTTCCTACTTAGTAATAATTGATGAATTTTGGAATTTTGGATGGTTTCATATTTGTGTGATGTTCCAGGGCAACGTTGCATAATATACTCAAAAGTAGTTTACCGATGTTTTGATATAATAGCTCAATAGGAAAGAAAGATCGATATCAGAAACATTCACTGGGGGTTAACATGACGTTTACGTCCATAGGGTCAGCATTAGTGTCTACAAGAAGTAATATTTCGCTCAAAATTATAATATTTGTACCATTACGGAACAATAAACAACTGTCATACATCAGGTAGATCTAATTTACTTTCAACCAGGTTTTACCAAACATTTTTTTCGGAATGGCTATACCAAGTCACGGATGTGACAATTTGTTTTTTTTTAACTCATTTTATTGCGAAATTTGTTGATAACGTTTGATTTTTATAGTTTGAATGGACTTCGATGTTCGAACTTATTTTTATGTTCAGTATCGTTGTTAAATTCTTGTTTTCATACTAAGTACAATAACACTTCAGATGACAATATTAGAAACTTTACAGATTTAAAAATATGTTTTAGAAATAAACCCTGTCTTTGGATGCAATTTATACCAAACAAATAAAAAAAAACCCACTAGAACATGTATAATTGGTTTATGGAATGCATACAATGTCTGTTTATGAAACACATCACACAGGGTTAAAGGCAAATATATGTCTCATTTTTTTTGGATGGGTTATACCCTCTGTTAAATTTCCATTTAACAGGTCTAACAAATGGATTACTTGAAGGAATAATCCTTATCAAATTCTTCCAGTTTGGTTCATAAATAATGGCAACAGTAGTATACCGCTGTTCGAAAGTCATAAATCGATGGATAGAAAACAAACCCAGGTTACACAGTAAACCAGAGAATAATATATCACTTTTAAGAGGACAACAACGAAACAACAAAACACTAAGATTCTATAACTTCTTTTGAATGTGGTTTCTAGATTTTAAAATTTAACAATTGAAAGAGGATATTTATTTAGTCACTGGGTAAGTGGTAGATTGTACTTCTCGATTGATTTGACGATAAAATAAAAGATCTATGTTCAGACTGAACGCATACTACTACACTGCACATCGTTAAATACTTAATTTTAACATACTCTCATACATAATTGAGAAACTAATCTTTCAAAAATAAAAGCGAGTCATCTTTTATATGTTTTATATTAAACACATCTTTGATTAGGGTGACGAGTCTTCTGTGGAAATGCATGCACTTCAACCAATATAACAAAAACCTGTATGTAGCTTGCAGAATCATCAATTTCATTTTTGACATTAAGTGTGTCAATAGAAGCAACTCCATAACCAGTAGGAGAGCGGACTTATGGCTTATCTTTATGTTAATATCACCAAGTCCAGACTTATAATTAAAAATTTAGAAATGTTAAACAAATAAAAAGAAAAGCAACGGAATTATTTAAATACAAAACAATAAACTAAAAAAAAAAGTTATGCATCAAATGAAAACACATTGACTATGTGTTCCTAACCTAAAATATGTATATGTAGAATTAGTTACTTACAAGTGATTTACGGACAACACTTAACCTTAAAGCTTGCATTGTGGTTAAATGTTATAACACAAAAAACACGCGATAAAATTAAGTTATTATGGACTTGACTAATCAAATTGTTGAAATGGCTTTCACAATGATTTGATTCAGCAGACGGTCATTTCCGTTGGCTGAGAGATGTCACAAGACATTAACATTAATGTTGTTAGAATGAAGAAATGTTGCATATACATTCCGTTGTTGTAGACTTAAAGTGCGTTTATTTGTTCTATTATATTCTACAACATGCATTTGAAGTTGATAGTGTGTATTGCAATATGAACGGCATAGGTATGATATATATATATGTGAAAGATAAGTACTATTATCGTAAAATTGACTGATAACTAAAAGTGGACATTGCTTTGCAAAGAACTTCTCAAAAAAAAGTTTTAAAAAGGTCTCTCCTTCGATGCATTTCTGCACTTTTTGTGTTGATTACAATTTGAGTTGTTTCCAAACAAAATCCTACGACTGATAATTGATTATTTATCGCGTGATCAGGTGTTACCAACATATGTTAAGAATTTTCATCGACATATCATTTCAAATGACATAAATCTATTACAGTATACGTGTCATTACAGTATGACATACATCTTTTACAGAATAACGTGTCATTACAGTATGACATACATCGTTTACAGAACAACGTGTCATTACAGATGACATACATCTTTTACGGTATTACGTGTCATTACAGTATGACCTTAATATTTTACAGTGTGACATACTCATTTACAGTATGATGTCTTATTACACTTTGCCATACATTTTTTACATTATAACGTGTCATTACAGTATGACATACATCTTTTACGGTATAACGTGTTATTACAGTATGACATAAATCTTTGACAGTATACGGTGTCATTACAGTATGGCTGACATCTTTTAAAGTAGGACATAAATCTTTTTAAAATATTACCGACATATGAATATTTGAAATAGGCGTACATCTGACTTTGCGTTAAACGAAAACAACAAAAGAACAATACAAAACACAGTCATCTTTATCGCGTATACCATGTATTTTTAATTATGTTAAGCGTTTACTATCATTTGTTAATGAATATTTAAATTCTGTTACATTAACCGCTTAATGTCATACATTGGATCGAAAAAAGTAAAATCACAAAAATACTGAACATACAGGACAATCTAATCAGAAAGTCCATAATCACATGGCAAAATCAAATAACAAACCACATAAAAAACGAATGGACAAGAACTGTCATATTCCTGACTTGGTACAAGCATTTTCAAATGTAGAAAATGGTGGATTAAACCTGTTTTTATAGCGCCAACCCTCTCCCTTTGATGACAGTCTCATCCAATTACGTTATATTTACAATGATAAAACATACTAATACATTACAATATAGACGATACAACAGACAAACTTGAATTTAACTGATTAAGGAAAAATTATTACGTAATTTGATACGATTATAAAGGTCAACTAGGAACAATATCCCTTTTTCGTAAAGTCTAGCAATAATGATTATCAAGAACTCATAATTTTCTCCGTGTAACGACTTTTTCTATATCATTATGTTTCGGGACATTTGGAACCAAAATGAATACAAGTAAAAAGGTATTAGGACTTCGTAGACCAACTCTATATCAATGAACCTTGTGACAATTTTCTAAATTGTTTCATATTCCAATTACATTTCTAACGTAATAGTTCATAAAACAAAATACATTTATATTTATAAATATGAACATTATTTCACTTGAAGGGCCGTTCGTTTATTGATCTAATACTTGACATTTTCCCGACAAATTACAAGAACACGTGTGTATTGTCACTTTCAGCACCATAATCTGAATTCCTTTAATATATCTTCCACAACTAGAAATTAAGAAAATAACTAACACGGTTTCGTCCGACTTATTTTTAGACTTATATCTCAAATTTGGCATAAACTGTCATCTCAGTACCAGCATCTCTGGTAAACTATACGATTTTTATATAACAACTTCACCTGTATATAAAATATACATTTCCCAACTCATTCGGTATTCAAGAGCGTTTTGCTACAATTAAGACTTTATAAAACATGAACAGTGTCTTAACAGATTGTGGATTAACAGGTTCTGTTCAAAGAACGATACGGTCTTTTTTTTAAAATAATTTCATCGGAAGATACCTAAACAGTTTTGATAAATATTTCCCAAATAACACATAAGTTTAGATTATAGGTACTGAGGTTGTCTATCATCTTTATTACTTTTAAAAGTGTTCTTCTTGTTGTCTTTGTTGATTATTACCTTTACTGTAATGACTGTTTAGTTTATGTTTTGGCAATTACCCTTTTACATGGCTTGGTATTTATACATCCAGTCATTGGGTTGTTGTGTTATGGTATTTGTGTGTATTCTATTCTTTCGTTTTTATAATGTGTTTTGTCTATGTGTATTTTTGCTTTTGTTGATAAATTTGATTGTTCTAATGATAATGTTAACTGCTGTACTTCTATTTTTTGCCTGTTTCGTCCATACATTGCAATAAGATATGATTGAATTTTATCCGAATGCCATACAAGTGAAAGAATTATCCAGCTAAAAAACCAATATTATGTACAAAAGAAAATGTCTGAACCAAGTGAGTAATATTACAGAAGTTATGCGCTCGTTTGATGTTTTTTTTTTAGCTTTTGATTTTGCCATTGGGCTTGGAACTTTTTGATACGAATTTTTATCAGAGTTTGGTACTTTTGTTATTTTACTTTTTACATCGTAGAGTAATAATATCTGAAAATACTGTATTGGTTATACGTTTTGTAGAAAGCAATCATGTTTATATACAAGCTTGTTTTAATCCACATTTTTATATAAATTGTTGTTTTTATCACAAATATCTCTATTATTTCTTAAACGAGTGGTTTAAACTCTTAATTGTGTAAGATTCTCAATACAATGCAAGTAATATTTTTACTTCTTGACATAAGTTAATGCTAATACTGAAAACTTAATGTTCTGCAGAGCTGTACATTGTAGTAACTGTATTTGATATTTGTATGAAAACATTTTTTTTTATACAGCAACTGAATATCAAAAATGTCATCTTCTTGACTTCGAAATAAGTATGTTAAAATATACAACATTGAACTGACCTAAATTAGCATTACTAAATTGCAAGTATATTCTGTCTTTATCCGGCACTTCTATTATAGCCATCTATTAAGTGATACCATCCGGAAAATATTCCGGAAATTGTATTCGTTAATAGAACCTTGAACGTAGAAAAGTGAAGATGGTTTTTATTGATAAAGTGTTGGTTGACATTTCGCGAAAGACATTAAAAGAAACGTGTCGCCGTAGGGATTGCTTAGACAAAATAGAAAATAAAGTTTTTATATAATAACATGTTAGTACTTCAGTGTACTTGTTATCGAGATTCTTTGACTGGCTGGAAGAAACTTTCAAACGAATTGATGAAATGTGGTCATCGGCAAACCACTGTCAGCTTGATTTCCACGATTACAATTTCTAATAGCAAGGTAGATGGCTTCATGTCTCTTTGTCGATGTTTTTTAACTTTGTACTGAAGTTGGTCATCCATATATTGATGGCCCGTATTGTCCCCTGGAATGTCAAAGCGAAGAAGGTGTAGCAAATTGTATGGATAATGTATTTAATGAGTTAATAAACACGTGACTTTAAACCCTTTGAAATCTTTCGTGTTATATACAGTCCGAGGATGGTATATGTTGCACTTTGTAAAAACAGCTGTTTCTGAAACCACGCCTCTTTTGGGGAGATTTAGAATATTCATAGAAAATTAATTTTGATTACATACTGGTTCCCAGTTATGCTCTCTGTGATCCATCTCATAGCGACATAACTTGGGAATGTTACCAGTAAATATACACGTGCATATTGTTTACATTGAAATCTGTGGTAACCTTTCCTTCGAGGTAGGGGTAGTTAAGCAAATAAGTGTTAGTTTAAACTCTCAAAAGTTCAGGGCATATAAACGTTGAAAATACGCCGCACAGCCCTATATTTCGACCTTTGAAACAAATTGTAGTGCATATGAACTTTCAATTCTAGGATAAGATTTTTTTCAAAACTTCATAGTAAAAGTGGTACAGTTTTAGCCGTAAAAGGAGTTCCTTTGGGAAATTGCATTGTCAATATTTACAGAAATGCAACCACTAACACCATACACCATTAATCTATTCAGAAAACACCATTGCACCTTACATCCTGTGCTATTACATCATACCGGGTACACCTTTGCACCATACACCTTACATATTCTATTTACATAACTAAATTTAAAAACGAAAAGTAAGTGATCGTGTAACTTAATCCTTTATACCTACAAATTGTTCTATTTTGTAAAATTTACAATGTACTCATTGCAGTGTCTTCATCAGTAGCTGAACACATACAGAAAATTTGAGAACGGAAATGGGGAATATGTCAAAGAGACAACAACCCAACCATAAAACAAACAACAACAACAGGTCTTCGATGCAGCGAGAAATTCCTGCACCCGGAGTATGCATGGTGTATATGTTATTAAAAAAAACCATTGTTCTCTATACCATAAACAGTTAGATAACGAAACTATTGAAGTCTTAGAAAAATGGAAAACGGTAAGTCCCTAATGAAATGGCAAATTAAGAAGCTTATTTATGCAAATATCGTATTTCGAATTATGTCTGTTATGAAAGTTTTTGTGGTTATTTATTTTCATATTTACTAGTTAAAGTACTTTTTTTTAGATCAAGATTGTCATAGGTTTTGCAATTCTCGACCATTTATATTCGCAGAATTTATAACTTTCTATTTCAAAATTCGTACCATTTATATGAATGCAAACCAATAACTAGGGTAAACTACATGATGTTCAAGGCAAACGAAAAAATACAAATACATTATTAATGGCCAACATTACAATTTTGTCATAAATGTTTAAATTAGATTATATCATTGTTTGATATTCATGATGTGAATATATAATAAAGCGAGTTTTAGTAAATCAGCACTTTTAATTTCTTTTCGAAATTTGACAAAAAACATGCTACATCCATACCTCATGCGGTCTATGTAACAAATGAATGTATATCAATACTCTTTGATTGTTAAGTATTACTATAAACATGGTTATTACTGGTTACAACAGTAGTGTATATATATGTTTTTGTAACCATTTCTGAATGCATTTAAAATTTAACGCCTTGAAGGTTTAAAAACAACTTTTGATGAAAGGAAATACAAAATAAATCATAAGTGTTCAAAAGGGTAAGGGGGTCCTGATTCATCAATAAAGGTTACTTCTTTTTTGATGAACCAAAAACTATTGTCTCTGTCACTGCAACTGATATCACTTCAGCTTTTAATTAAGTTCTTGCATCTGTATCTAAACATTTATCTGACGGATTTTTGTGGGCTTTGGCTTCTCTGCTCGTCGTTCAGCATGGATAATTCTTTTTAATTTTTGTTTCGTTTTGAATATGTTCTTATTTTTTTTCAAGAAATGTTATAATTGTCGTAGTAGGGCAAAGCAGTTGTCAACAGAATATGTCAATATCAAAATCTCATTCTGTAAATAAAATATTTTCTGGTAAGCTATGTTAGTTCATTGTTTAAAGCCGTGCTGCGACCTCCGATATTTGACTTTAAAGTTATTTCCAATCGTTGACATTACTTAGAAATTGGGATGCTTTGAAAAAGGCATAAATTTCATAGTGAGACTAAACGCTCAATTTGCAAGTTTTGCAATTTCCTTATCAGTGGGAGCAAATTGCACTCTTTTTTAAAACCAGTTAATTCAAGGAATATAAAACTTATATTAATTTTACTTTTAACATCGCCGAGTATCTTTAGCTGAATTTTATTCTGGTATCTTTCTCTCCTCGTTCGTATTATATGGAGTTGTAGTTTCATCGCAAATCATACCACATCTCCATCATTTCATAGACGATGATGTTTAACTTTAATTTGTTTAAGATTCTAGCTCTAAAAAATAAAAGCAATGTCAATTTATTTCTTGACATAAGTGAATGATAATGTTAATACCGAAAGATTAATGCTCTGAAGAGCTGTACATTGTAATAACTGTATTTGCTATTTTTTAGGACAAAAATGTTTTTATGAACAAGAAATGGAATACCTAAAATTATCAACACCAATAAAAGATCATCTTCATGACTGCGAAATAAGTATGTTGAAAATATCTCGCATTCAAATTAGCTGAATTAGCATTGCTAAACTGCAATTATTTTCTGTCTCTATCCGACACTTTGTTAACATCAATCTAAAAAATGATACCATCCGGAAAATATTCCAGAAATTGTATCAGTTAATAGAATATTGATGATAGGAAAGTCGAGATTGCTTCGAATGATAAAGTGTTGGTTGACATTTTGTAAAATACATTATGAGAAACATGTCGCCGTAGGGATTGGTAAGACAGAATAAAAAATACAGTGTGTAACGGTATACATGGTATATGCTAGTCCTTGTTATTGATTTTAAATACAAGTCACATATACCACGATCAGGAATAATGATTTTCCAGTAACATAATTTAGTCCTGTATAACACCAGGGTTCATTGAATGTGTCTGTCCGTGGATTGCTACAGTAGTTGTAGTCTGCATAAAAGGTTGCATCCGGCAAATGAGGTATTTCCCAGCTTTTTAAAGGCTTGACATTCGCTTTAGAATTGACTAAATCAGGTTATGCTCAACCTCTCTTTTACTTGCTGGTCAAATCTCACTCAACAAAGATTCCATTTTCGTATGTGCATTCTAAAAATTGCTTTACAGATGATGGTTATATGAACACACGATAAAGTTATGATTCATTTGTCTGGAAACCCACGCTACAACTCCAATTGAAATAAACATATACTAGTAAAACAAATCATCTAAAAACGAAGAGATTAAAAAAAAAAAAAATGGCAAAGGGCCTTGAGAAGCAATAGTCATTTTTTTATAATAATCATTCAAATTTACGATAATAGTACTTGTCTTATACAAATATGTATCATACATACACCGTTCATATTACAAGAAACATTATCGACTGCAAATCCATGTTGTAAAATAGTTTAAGTCTACAACATCGGAATGTAAATGCCAAATTTCACTATTCTTATAACATTATGAATTGTGACTTTAACAATTTTAACTTCAAGTAAATCAATAAATTGTGAAAGCCATTTCGAATAATTTGATACGTTGATTCTTTTTTTGACATACATGTAGCTTACATGTCCTTTATCCTTTTCTGAATATTATAAGAATTTGACGCTTGCATTGCTTTTAACTGTAGGACACGTGTGTTTCATTGTTATAACTTTAGTTTTATATCTATACTGAATGCGTGATTTGACCAATGTGCCTAGTTATACATTTGAGAATAATATCATATGTAATACCGTCACGTGTCATCTGTTTTAGATCAATCGGCAGAGCATGCTTCACTAAAATTGCGATGTTTATATTACTTCAAAGGCAACTGATGGATTTATTTCCCGGACCCTGAGGAATTTGAATTTTCAATAAATTCATATATAAGTATATATAAGTCAATCGATTTTTTTTATAATTCAACAGTTGTACTAACACTCTTTAAATATTTCTTCACTAGTCCACTAATTGATAGATGTTTCCTGTTTGTTTATATCAAAGATTTTCGAGAAAATGATATACAAGTTAACTAATCATTGAAACCAGGCTTTATATATCGTACGTACTCATCTACAATCGACTCATCACTGATGCTCTTATTAAACATATGTTTTATATAAAACAAGTGAAAATAATCAGCATTTTTGTGTATTTGTTTTTCGAAAGATTAGTTTTTCAACTGTGTATTTGTTTGAGATAAGACTATGTGTTTAACGCTGTCCACTTTCAGTTATTCTGAACAGAGATCTTATATTTTGTCGTTAGATCATTTGAGAAGAAGAGCCTACTACCCAATCCAATTTGAATAGAAGTTCCAAAATCTTAGTATCTCGGTGCATAACTATCTGTTTCAATCCGATTGCGTGGCAGAATCTTTTATGAACTAAACTGAATGTATTCCAAAAGGGGTATTCGTCCAAGTAAACGATTTGATTGACATGTTAAATGAAAATTTCACAGAGAGTACTATTCATTCAGTTTAATGACGCAATATTTGTCTTTAACCCTGCATAGTATGTCTGATAAACAGAAAATACATGTATTCCATAAACCGATTATAGTGTTGTTTTACCTTATCTATATTACTGTTATTTAGTATTATTGCATCCAGAGACAATGTATGTTCCTAAAAAAATTAAATCGTGTGAACGATATGAATGATAAATTTGTTAATTGGTTTAAACGTGAATATAAAGGAGGAATATATACAACACTATATCATCAATGATTAAATTGAGTTGGAGGGTTCAAGAAAAAATAAAATTAGAGTGAATCGCGTGAACTCTAAAAGGAACAGCATAGTATCACCTGTTCTCATACATTGCACAATATGCTTCATAAATGAATATTGTTATTGGAAGTCGGATCATCCGAATCCTAGTGATATATAGTTGATACTAATATAGCCATTTGAAGTGTTATTGTACTGTGAACACAATAGCGGCACTGAACATAAGAATACGTTCAGAAAGGGAAGTCCCTTCAAGCTAACAAATGCAAACGTTATCAACCAATTCTGAAAAGGAACGAGTAATAAAAACAATTGTCACATCTCTGAATCGGTGTTGGCAATTCCAAATAACATGTTTGGACAAACCTTTGTTTTATATAAAATTATTCCTATCTATTGTTTGGCAGTTATTAATTGGTCCATTATGTGGACAAAATACTGATTTTGGACTAAATAATATTTCTTCCTGAAAATGATATTGATCTTTTTTTTTCTCCACCTGATAAATCAAAACATCGTAAAGTAGTTTTGAGTATATTCAGCAATGTTTTTTTTGTGTCCTGGTACATTACTCAATGGTGAAACCAATAAGATAGCCAAAATTCATCAATGATCATAACGTTGAAGGGCATTTTTAACTGAAAATTCCAAATATTGTGTAAACATCAGAAAAGCAGTAACAAAGTTGACCAATCTTGGCATCTTGACTCTGTTATGGACTACAAAAGAAATCAGATTAAATAGTTTGGTTGAAAAGACTATTGTTTTGTCTAGAACGACCCACCAGTAACCCACCAGTAACGACCCACCAGTAACGATCGCAACAAAATAATTAAAACGTCCATTTGAAGACAAAAGAAGAGCATTTAAAGCAGAAAAATACTAAAAGAGATATTTGAATTACGACAACAGCAATCAATAACCATACCAAAATATTCAAACCGTCCACTTGAGGCTAAAAATTTTATTTACAACTGGAAAATACTAAAAGAGATATGTCAATTACGGCGGCTACAACAATTAATCACCATAGCAGAGACACCTAGATACTTAAACAGGTCGATTATTTAATTCTTTTGTGACAGCCTACTTGTTAACAATCCTCCGTATAGTCTAGTTGTAATATTTGTCATGTACAAGAGTTCAACTCTGCTTTCGAAATTACAATAGAAATATTATATCCAAGAATATTAAATCAACATTCAATATATCAATAAATGTTTGTACAAACTCAATTTCTT